>OY755202.1:56125921-56446844 GCA_963576765.1 Draba incana | reverse complement strand
CTTAAACAAAATTGCTCAAAATTTCACGACATCTCAAAAGAAGTTCGATTAATCTCCTTTTGCATTCACGCCGCAACAAGCAAAGCATATAGTGTATCAAATCGTACCCATTTTTTTTATCTTTGAAGCTATTGTCTCTTATTCATTGCCGACTTTCGATATAACATCTTGTAATGGCTGAAAAACCGGAAACTTTACCAATCTAGTAATGAAATTAAAGTGAGTGTGGTCTAGTGGTATCCATAAATCCACCAAAAATTGGCACCACCTCATCCAAAATCAAGTCTCCTCGCCTAAAATAAGGTCAATCGAATAATTGGACCGGTCTATTGTCGCAAAAAAAAAAAACCAAATCCGCATAGTAATAATGTAATTAGCAATTAAATTTGGGGAAAATAAAAAATTAGGAAAAAAGTATTAGAAAATTTAAACTTGGGCTCAATTTCTCTAATTTGGCCCATCATCGGCCCATTAAAAGTTCCATCTCAGAAGTGAGAAAGTAACCCTTGATTTGGTTTTCTTTCCTCTTTGCTCCGCCGTTCCCGGAGTTTGCTGTAACAAAGTTCCCGGCGACATATTAATGCGAATGAAAGTATAGAACTTCAATCAAAAGTCTTCCTCTGATCAAAAGATGTCGGAAAACACTGAGGTCGAAGCGAAGAGAGTGTTCATAGGAGCAGGATGCAATAGAGTCGTCAATAATGTCTCTTGGGGAGCTTCTGGTCTTGTCTCCTTCGGTGCCCAAAACGCCGTTGCTGTTTTCTGTCCTAAGGTCTCTCTTTCACTCATCTTTTCCACGATTAAACTCTTCAGAAATTCTTCTTTCAAAAGCGAAGATGTGATTTTTAATCTTGTTGTGTCTTTGTTTTGGTGTTTTTCAGACTGCCCAGATTCTTACTACACTTCCTGGTCATAAAGCTTCTGTGAATTGCACTCATTGGTTACCTAGTTCCAAGTTTGCTTTCAAAGGTACTCTAAATCGGTCAAGTTTGCTTTTTGAACCATTAGGTTTATGGCAATTTAGTATGTTGAATCGTATAGGCATTGTAAAGGAAGAAACTTTTTTGGTTTTTATGAATCTCATTGTGCTCATTTGTTCTGTTTCATCAAGTAGAGAACTTTAGACTCTTAGACTCAAGAATTTCGGTTATAGCTATTGTGTTACAAAATTCTTATAAGCATTCAGATTTCTATTTATAGTCCCTAAGACCAATTCAGTGATTTAGTTGCTGTGAAAAGTTTAAACTTTTCTTGAGCATTTAGTGGTTAATCCTAAAAGTTCTAAGATATTGCTTGCAGCGAAGAATTTGGCCCGACATTATCTACTCTCAGGTGATTCAGATGGTATTGTTATCCTCTGGGAACTATCGACTATCAATAACAATGTAAAGGCACCTTAATCTCACAATTTGATCTGAGTTTCTTTACAGTTTCTGTATGATTCTCTAATCCTTATGATGTGTCCTGTTTGGTTTAACAACAGTGGAGACATGTACTACAACTACCACAGTCTCACAAGAAAGGTGTAACTTGCATCACGGCGTATATGGTTTCTGAAACCGACGCAATGTTTGCTTCTGCTTCTTCAGATGGAGTTGTGAATGTCTGGGATGTTTCTTTCCCGTCTCAGTCTAGTGGTAAGCCTTTGATTCCCGCTTCAAACTCCTCGAGTTGTATTCGATCCGGATAAATCAAAATTTTAATCATCGTGTTCTTTATTGCAGACGAATGTAAGGTTTTGTGTCTGGACTCCTTCTCTGCGGACTCGAAAGCAATAGTGACGCTTTCATTGGCGGAACTACCTCAAAATCCTGGACGATTTGCACTTGCAATGGGTGGATTAGACAACAAAATCAAACTGTACTCTGGAGAAAGAACCGGAAATGTATGTTTTGCTTTTTACCTTTTCGTGCAATCTACTCTCAGATTTTTGATTTTATTTTTGTTCATCTTTCAGTTTACTTCTGTTTGTGAGCTTAAAGGCCACACGGATTGGATTCGGAGTTTAGACTTCTCATTACCGACAAAAGAAACCGCCGATAGTATTATGCTTGTGAGTTCTTCTCAGGACAAAGTCATTCGGATCTGGAAATTCGTGTTAGTCGGTGATGTTGGTTCGTGGAAAAGAGAAATCACTCTAGCTTCTTACATTGAGGGCCCGGTTTTTGTCTCAGGGACGCTTACATATCAGATTTCAGTTGAATCAGTTCTCATTGGACATGAGGATTGGGTTTATTCCGTGGAATGGGAACCTCCAGTCACCAATGCGGTTGACGGGGAATTAACTATCCACCAACCCCTGAGCATTCTATCGGCTTCAATGGACAAAACAATGATGATTTGGCGACCTGAGAAGATAACGGGCGTGTGGGTGAACGTTGTGTGTGTAGGAGAGCTTAGTCACTGTGCCCTTGGTTTCTTCGGTGGCCACTGGAGCCCAGACGCTGCGTCGATTCTAGCTCATGGATACGGGGGATCATTTTATCTCTGGAGAAATGTCGGCAGTAACGAGTCGGAGAGTTGGCAGATTCAGAAAGTCCCGTCCGGTCACTTCTCTGCCGTGACTGATGTCACGTGGGATAAAAATGGCGAGTACTTGCTATCCGTGAGCCATGATCAGGTCAGGATTTAGGGTTCACAGACATCTAATAGTTTCATTATATAAATTTGTATGGTTTAGGGTTCTTGACATATTCACGATATTGCAGACGACCCGCGTGTTCTCATCATGGAAGAGTGAGGAAGGCGATGAAGCGGATGATGAGCATTGGCATGAACTGGCTCGTCCTCAGGTTCACGGGCACGACATTAACTGTGTTGCTATGGTTCAAGGTAAAGGTAACCACCGTTTCGTAAGTGGAGCAGAGGAGAAAGTTGTGAGAGTGTTTGAGGCTCCTCTGTCTTTCTTGAAGACGTTGAACCACACTCGTGCCGGTAAAGAAGGAAGCTTTCTCGAGGATTTAGAAGCAGACGTGCAAGTTCTTGGCGCGAATATGTCTGCTCTTGGTTTATCACAGAAACCTATCTACTTACACTGTGAGTGATTCATTGATTCCTAGTGTTTTACCATTTGCAATCTTTAGATTCATTAGTTTTTTGTAACAGCTTCTAGTGAACCTGTGGTGAGAAATGGTGGAGGAGAAGGTATGGATACGTTGGAGACTGTTCCAGAGGCGGCTCCAGCAGAGTTAAAGGAGCCTCCAATTGAAGATCAGCTTGCGTTTCATACTTTATGGCCGGAATCTCACAAACTTTACGGTCATGGTAATGAACTCTTCTCTCTTTGCTGTGACCACAAGGGAAACCTTGTTGCTTCGTCGTGTAAGGCACAATCTGCAGCCATGGCGGAGATATGGCTATGGGAAGTTGGGACATGGAAAGCCGTTGGTCGTTTGCAATCTCACAGCTTGACAGTGACACATTTGGAGTTCTCTTATGATGATTCTCTTCTCTTGTCTGTCTCAAGAGACCGCCACTTTTCAGTTTTCTCGATCCAAAGAACAGGTAAAACAAACTCGTGAACTTAAAAAAAAGTTATTCGAGTGTCTCTATAGTACTCCTCTAAAGTCTTTCTTTGATTATTTTCTGTTTAGACAATGGTGAAGTTAGTTACAAACTCATGGCGAAAGTTGAAGCACACAAGAGAATCATATGGGCATGTTCATGGAACCCGTTTGGTCACCAGTTTGCTACTTCGTCGAGAGACAAGACTGTGAAGATCTGGTCTATCGAAAACAACGCTGAAGTCAAACAGATCCTTACGTTGCCTCTATTTGGGAGTAGTGTTACAGCCGTGGCTTGGACAGGACTAGACCGCAAGGAGAAAAACGGGTGCTTGGCGGTTGGGATGGAAAGCGGACTGATCGAGCTTTGGAAGATAAATGTTAATGAAACAGAGGAAGGTACTACTGCAAAAGCAGCTCTTGCTCTGAGGCTTGAACCGTTTATGTGTCATGTATCGGCTGTGAACCGGTTAGCGTGGAGACCAATCACCGAGAAGTCTGAGTCTAATAACCAGAGGCTAACTTCTTGTGGAGATGATAATTGTGTGAGAGTTTTTGACTTCAAGTTTTGATACACAAAGCACCTTGTAATGTTTTAAGGTCATGACCAAAACTATCGTTTCCTATATAGGATCATTGTACTATTTATGCAAATTTTGGTAGCTAAAGATTAAAACATGTTATCAAATGACTTCTTTGTTCACTAGATAAAAAGGAATTTTGTTTTCTGTTTTTGTTTTTTGATTAATTCAGTTAAGCCTAGAACCTTCTTCTGGTTCCTACCAAAAAAAAAAAAGGAACCTTCTTCTGGTTGGGTCGGTCTCTTAGCAGATTTTCCATTTATTTTTAGATTTCCTATTTCTTTTTAGATTTTAGAAATCAAAGACTATTATATAAGGAGAGATTGATTTTCCCCTAGTTATAATTCAATTCTTGCTCTCTCGCAAAAACCCAAATTGCTCTGCTAAACTTTCATCAAATCTTCTCTCTCAAGTCTCCAAGGTAATACTAATATCTTTCATCAAATCTTCTCTTTTATTTCTGTAACTGTGATTATCGTAGGTTGCTTTTCAGAGATTTCTGTTTGATCTTTTGTTCTGTATGATTTTCTGCTAGATTATGTGATTCTTGTTTGAGATTAGGGTTTCTCGTTTTTGGTTAGGGAATTTTAGGGTTAGGGCTTACTGTTTACATATAATCCCAGCTTTGCTTTCTGTGGTGGGTTTTGATTTAGAGGTTGATTACAAGAGCTAACAGAGTTGTGCTTTTGTTACCAGATGGTGATGCAGATCTTTGTCAAAACTCTTACTGGCAAGACCATAACTCTTGACGTCGAAAGTTCCGACACAATTGACAACGTTAAAGCCAAAATCCAAGACAAGGAAGGAATCCCACCGGACCAGCAAAGACTTATCTTTGCCGGTAAGCAGCTCGAGGATAGCCGTACTCTTGCAGACTACAACATCCAGAAGGAGTCAACTCTTCACTTGGTTCTCAGGTTGAGAGGTGGTATGCAGATAGATATTCGTCAAAACACTTACCGGTAAAACCATTACCCTTGAGGTCGAGAGTTCTGATACGATAGACAATGTGAAGACAATGATTCAAGACAAGGAAGGAATCCCTCCGGACCAGCAGAGGCTGATATTTGCTGGAAAACAGCTCGAGGATGGTCGCACTCTTGCGGATTATAACATCCAGAAGGAGTCAACTTTGCACCTTGTGATTCGTCTCCGTGGTGGTATGCAGATATTTGTCAAGACTTTGACGGGAAAGACGATCACTCTTGAGGTCGAAGGCTCTGATAAGATTGACAATGTGAAGGCGAAGATTCAGGACAAGGAAGGTATCCCACCGGACCAGCAGAGGCTAATCTTTGCCGGAAAACAGCTTGAGGATGGTCGGACTTTAGCAGACTACAACATTCAGAAAGAGTCCACTCTTCATCTCGTTCTCCGTCTCCGCGGTGGAACCTTCTGAACAAGAAACTATGGCCGGTTTAATGGTGGCTCCAACATTGAGTCTTTACTCTTTAGTGCTAAAGGTTTTTCTCTTTTCCTATTATGTTGACTTTTGATGGATAGGTCAATACCACAAAACACATTATTATAGCACAAGACTTTTCTTCATTGCATTTTAAGTTTAAAGTCTAATTAAAAACAATTACTCAGAAGATTCCTATAAACGGGCCGATATGGTGATTTGGATAGATTTATGAATGGCTTATGTGAGTGCTAAATCTTACACATAAATACAAATGTGATTATATCAGATAAATGAGAATTAAGGTCTTGATTCCAGTGATGAGCCTAAGATAATACTGCGACAAATTGTATTTCGTATTAAAAAGATTGAATGATCCATGTTTACAAATAGACCTGCGAAGAAATATGAAAAGTACATAGATAGCGTCGTGAACTTCATTCGGACCGCTCCTTGATTTGCCTAGCAACAGTTCAGCTCGCCTCGATGCCATCTCGCAGATTGCGGTAAACTTCTTTGGACATTTTCGAATGGACCCGGTTTAGTTTCTAACCCAACACGATTAGCTTCCATGAAATCTTCGAACTTCTTGATGAAGATTTGGTGATTACAATTAATCTCCTTGATCAAAAAGTCGAGCTTCTTAATCTCTTCCATAGACTGCAACTGGTTCATAAGCTGAAGAAGTTGTAATTGAAACCGACAGAAATTGACCATCTCATTCTGGATTTTCACAATCTTTCTCGTATAATAAACTTTTTTGAGTAGATTCCATCGTTGGACGCCTAAACATTTCTGAACCAAGACACGAGCTTTAGCGATCGTATCCATCAGACTCTTTAGTTCTTCAACTTTTTGCAACGATTCGATCTTTGTAATTATTGGATGCAAGTCCTCCATCGTTGATGCGAATTCCGTGGACACATACCTGAACGCTAAAACTATCTTTGCATCTACAATCACCAGTTTCATGATCTCAGATGCTATAGCTCCCCCACAACCACCTACTAGTATTTCAGTCGCCTTGTTCATCTTTATTTTTCTTCTCTTTCAACAAATTTAGCCAAATAGAAAAGAAAAAAAAAACAGAATCTCAAAATACAAAAACACTCAGACTTAGCCTCCAAAGATTATGATCCTCTTGTTGAGAAGGGAAAGCAATCTCCGTTTACTTTTTATAATTATTAGGATGAGTGGTTGTTAATAGTTTGTTATAGAGTTGACAAGTCTTGTATAGCAGTGTTGACTGATACTCAGCAGTACAGATTTGATTATATATACAAGTATCAGTCAACACAATATAAGACTGGTCAACTCTATAACAAACTATTAACAACTGAAAAATTAATTCGTTTATTTTTTGAAATGAACCGAGTTGACATTTTACAGTTATGAGATATTGTTCGTTTTGGTCAAATTATGAAGTGTATCTAGATGTGGAAACTGGATGCAAAATAAAACTCATCCAAAATATCCAAATTTTTTAGAGATGGGGGTGTGTGGCGGTTGGGATGGAAAGCGGACTGATAGAGCTTTGGAACATAAATATTATCGAATCAGAGAACAGTACAACTGCGAAAGCAACTCTTGCTCTGAGGCTTGAACCGTTTATGTGTCATGTATCGGCCGTGAACCGGTTAGCGTGGAGACCAACCACCGAGAAGTCTCGGTCTAACTAGAGGTTAACTTCTTGTGGAGATGATAATTGTGTGAGAGTTTTTGACTTCAAGTTTTGAGTTTAGAACACAAAGCACCTTGTAATGTACTATTTTTGGTAGCTAAGATGAAACATGTTATCAAATCACTTCTTTGTTCACTACATAAAAGGAAATTTGGTTTGGTTTTTTTTATTCAATTTGGGTTAGTTTGTTTATTCCGCTAAGCCTAGAATTTTCTGTTGAGTCGGTTTCTCAGCAGATTTTCCATTTATTTAGATTTTACTATTTCCTTTTATATTTTACAAATCAAAGGCTATATAAGGATAGATTTTCCTATCATGTAACACAATTCTAGCTTTCTCGCAAAAAAAAACCCTAATTGCTCTGCTAAACTTTCATCAAATCTTCTCTCTCAAGTCTTAAAGGTAAATATGTTTCTCTGTTTACTTTTTTTTCTCTGATTATCATAGAGCTGGTTTTTCAGAGATTTCTGTTCAATCTTTTGTTGCTGTTGTTAGAATTGTATGTTTTTAGATATTTACTCTTGATCTTGAATCGGAATCTTTTTGCTTGATTATGTAATTCTTGGTTGAGATTAGGGTTTCACGTTTTTGGGTAGGGAACTTTAGGGTTAAGGTTTAGGGTTTACATATAATCCGAGCATTAGTAATTCGCATGAAATAACGAAATTGTGCCTTTGTTAGCAGATGGTTATGCAAATCTTTATCAAGACTCTTACTGGCAAGACCATAACTCTTGACGTCGAAAGTTCAGACACAATTGACAATGTTAAAGCTAAAATCCAAGACAAGGAAGGAATCCCTCCATCTTGTGCCGGTAAGCAACTCTAGGATGGCCGTACTCTTGCGGACTACAACATCCTGAAGGAGTCAACTCTACACCTTGTGCTACGTCTAAGGGGTGGTATGCAGATATTCGTCAAGACTTTGACGGGTAAAACCATCACTCTTGAGGTCGAGAGCTCAGACACCATTGACAATGTTAAAGCTAAGATTCAAGACAAGGAAGGGATTCCCCCGGATCAACAGAGACTCATCTTAGCTGGAAAACAGCTTGAGGATGGTCGCACTCTTGCAGACTACAACATCCAGAAGGAATCAACCCTCCATCTTGTGCTGAGACTCCGTGGTGGGATGCAGATATTCGTCAAGACTTTGACGGGTAAAACCATCACTCTTGAGGTCGAAAGCTCAAATACGATTGACAATGTGAAGGCAAAGATTCAAGATATCCCACCGGACCAGCAGAGACTCATATTCGCCGGAAAACAGCTCGAGGACGGTCGGACTTTAGCGGACTACAACATTCAGAAAGAGTCCACTCTTCACCTTGTTCTCCGTCTCCGTGGTGGAAGCTTCTGACTCTTTATTCTTTAGTGATTTGATTTGTCATTTTCCTATTATTTTGACTTCCAAGTTTTGATTGAAAACACAAAACACCTTTGTGACGTTTTTAGATCATAACCCAACCAAAACTCTCTTTCTTTATAGCATCACTTTACTATATATGCAAATCTTGGTAGCCAAGTTGAAACATTATAGCAAATCTTGCATTAAGTTTATATAGTCAGAAGTCAAAACAGCTATGGTCAGGTCCAGTTTTGTCACTATATATTATACTAAAAGTTAACAAATGCTTTTGCAAATTCATCAGTTGAATTTGGTTTCGTCTATATGGAAAAAAACTTACCAAAACTCTGACTAATCATTGTTCAGTCTTCATGAAAGTGGCCTCTTCTTCATCCGCTTCTTCGTTATCTGTATAGTTTAAAAACGTAGACAATTTTATTTTCACCTTGACTAAACAAAAAAAAAACTTGTGGTTATAATTTCATTTTATCGTACCTTTGTCTATCTTCTGCTTTCCTTTCTCTAGATCATTATCTGTTCCTGCTTGAGAAAATACGCGCAAAGATTAGTGTACGCAAAGAAAGACGAAAACTTTTTCTGTCAAAAGCCTATCAGTAGAAGCCTATTAGTAGTAAAATACCTTCCTCTTTCGGTACTAGAGGCGATATGTGCTTGGTTAGTTCTTTATTCATTTTAAACATATTGATAGACTCGAGATTGAACAAAGATTGTAATGTTTCGTCGCATAGTATTGTCCTTCCATCAGACGGATCTTGCAAATTGTTCTCTTTTATATACTTCCAAAGCATTTTCACCACCTGAAAAACCATTTCATTTCAGTAGATAAAGTATCGTCTCACCTTAAAAACCTCGAGGAACTGAATTCACTAAAGGTTCAGTTATGTTACCTCTGTTCTAGCTAACTGCGGTGTTCCAGTAAAAGCTTGAAGCTCCGGAGAAAGACTGCAAACTTTCGTAAAGCCGCCTCCTTTTTTCTTCGGTTTTTCCTCCTCGGACTTGTTTAGTCTAATTCGATAGAGCGAAGTTAGTTTCTCTAAAACCGACACATACAAGAATTCAGAGAGAAAAGAAAAAACAACTTACTTTCTTTTCTTGCGTTTTCGTACACTCGATTTTTTTTTCTCTTCTTTGCTTTCTTCTTCATTAGTCTCTTCCGTTTCCTCTTTCACATCTTTTTCCTCTGATGTGTCATCTTCATCTTCTTCTTTCACATTGTTTACACAAACTGATACATTCACAAGAACTATAAACATCATAAACTTATCAAGATGCAACCTAATCTACTGATATATAACAAGGGAAATATACCGTCTTTATCATTTAGCGGCCAAATATGTTTCGACAATGCTTTGTTCATTTGAAACATATCGATCTTCTTTACACGGAACAACGAATGAAGCAACTCGTCACATATTATATTCCGCTTATTCTTCGGATCTTGCAAATCGTGTTCTCGGATATACACCCACATTTTCTTCACAACCTGATATACCAAACTACATTTTTACTCTCCCTGAAAACATCCTAAATTCAAGAAATGCAACAAACAAAAAAAAACCGATTACCTCGGTTCGAGCTAATTGAGACGTTCCTAAAACCTTCTCTAACTGTGGAGAAAGCTGAGATACTTTGCTAAACCCGCCTCTACGTTTCTTCGCTTTTACCGGTCTAAATTCATCACAAAACACACACAACCCAATCACAAATTTGACAACTTTAATCTAAAATCAATCCTAAAAAACTCTATACTAAACAATCATCAACAAGAAGAAACCATTCTATATATATATGCCTTAAAAGGTCAATACACAATTCAATAATTCAAATTCATAGAGGAAAAACCAATAAAGTTTCAATTTTTTTTTTTTTTTTGAAGCTTATATAAAGTTTCATTTTTTAACAAAACCCAGAAGAGAAGAGAAAAATTACTCTTCTGTTTTCTCTTCGTCTTCTTCACTTCCTTCTTCATTGTTTTCAATTCCATTACAATCTTCTTCTTCTTCTTGTTCGTTGTGACTTTCGAGATAAGCATCGATTTGTTCCCTGACGAAAGATTTCTTATCGGTTAATTCGACGCCGAAATACGATTCAAGTTGATGGCGAACGATCGCCGGAGTCGTTGTATCGAGGTCGGAGTTACGGAGAATTTCTTGGAGCCGGGTTACAAGGTCCGAATCCGACACCATTTTTTCCAGTTTTGTTTTTCTTGCAAAACCTGAAAATAAATTACAAAAGTGGGTTTCGTAAGGAGAAAACGATGGTTAAAGGGTATTTCTGGAATTTTTCAACTACCGACGTAAACACAAAACGTCGTCGTTTCATCCGTCCCCTTCCGCCTACTTTTTAAAAAAGTGGTTTATTAATTTATTTTTATTTTCTGCAAAAATAAATTTTATTACATCATAAAACAAAGTAACTTGTAGTTGAGAATTTACGTTTCCTTGTCGAATAATTATGGAATATTAATAAAATTAAATGAAATAATCATTTTTGTTTCTTTTTTCGCATACATACGGACCTGCAACAATGTTGTTTTCGTTGTACTTTATGGTACTTACAAAATGTAGTAAATATTAGTACTTTCCTCTTTAAAGAATAAATTTAATTCACACCTAACAAGTTAAACCGTACAAGGAAAAATAGATTTTTGGCTAAATTGGTTTGAGAAACTAAAAAATAGATCTTATTATTTGCAGAAGTTGGAATCATACACTGAAATGTTTATATTCTTTGTCATTACATTGTCTCACATTAGACATTACCTAAAACTCTTCATTATCAAAAGCTAAAGATCAATACTTACTAAAGCTTCGATAATTTAAAAACGCAATTCTGTGAGGTTTTTCTTTTCGTTTGGCGTTTGGCGTCAATTAACAAACAACAACAAAAACAGTGATAAAACAAACAATCCAGGTCTAATTCTACACAACAAGTGCAAAATCCAGGATTAGTTTCTTTGGTTACCTAATAGAACTATGTAATGCCCAAATACAAAATGTGAACTGAGACATTTTTCACATAAGCATCGTCAAGAATACAAAACTAAACAATTCTGTGACCTGGACATGAATCTCATTTTACCTCAACTTCTCCGAGAGATTGAAGAGCGTAAATACGCAGAAGAAAGGCTCCTATCTATTCTCACATGCTAATCCGCAAGGTTCCAACAAATCATTCCCAGAACTAAGAAAACACCAGCCTACAAAAGAAACAACTCAAGTAATGAATAAATCGAGAAACTAAAACCGTAACTAAACAACATGTCGATATGTTCATGTGTTCATCATCATGAGAATGAATTTTGACATAACTATCATAACCAGATTAAGTATATACCTTAGATAACAAAAAAAATGCTCATTTCGTTTCTGATTTGTGATTCTGCAGAGGAGTTGTCGACGCGCTTTGTGTCTTCTTATACCAAAAGAACATGGACCAAAGCGATCTAAACAATACACCATTCGCAAAATGTGGAACAAATAAACGCCCCCAATACGGATAGTACGGTCCAGGAAGTTTAATCAGAGTGAACAACATCATCATAGCTATCAAATGCCACGGTACTTCCGCTTCCTGCAAGAACAAAAATCTTCATAAGAACGACATGATTCTGAAATCGTCACAACGATTTAAAACGGCTTGTCTACTACCTTAAGACGAGGAGACATTTTCAAAGCGGTTTCTTGTAGTATCCCTGCAACAACTATACCGATAGCTAACGGAAACGGGACTAAAGCGAGTCTCCTTTCATGTGCACAATAAGACATCTCACTGATTGAAGAAACCGCTAATACTGGAACGAACAAGAACTTAACTACCGATATAGCGAGATCAAGAACGAGCTGTACGAAGTTTTCGAACGCTCGATTCCACGGGAACTCCTTGATCGGCTCAGGAGAGCTATCCCAAACAAGTTTTGTTTTCCTCAATAAACTATCAAAACTAATCCTTTCTGGTTCCCCTGAATGCTCAGATTCCATATGAATCGAACGACACAGGAATCTCTTTGGTACTTTAGCTTCATTTCCACACTTATAGATCTTACAATCTCTATTCTCCTATCAAAAACATGTAAATCAACAACAAATTGTAAAGAACCAACATTTACAAATGTCCGAAATCAAATTCCACAGAGACTATATACCTAACCGGAGAAATCAAATATTCCACAAAGGAGCTTTAATTCAACTGAAATTTCGTATTCTATCGAAAGACACACATGTGAATAATGAATAAGTAACGATTTTTGTTTCTGCAATTGAAATTTCCTCTTAATTCGAGAGACCCAGAGAAGAAATAATGATAAAGTAACGATTTTTGTTACCTGGGTCAGTGGTAGAAGAGGAGAGTGAAGTCGAAGAGCCATTGAAGGTCGAGACGAAGAAAGAAAGAGATGAGACATGGCCATTTTTTGAGTTTTTGATTGATTTTTTGAGTTTTTTTTCACAGAGAGTCCATTGAAGGAGAGGTTTTTCTTAAAAGGATAAGAAAATTTTTTTTTTCACAGAGACGGAGATGGAGACCGAAGGTGGGATCACCTACGGTAATCACCAGCGTAAGAAGATTTTTTTTTTTTTTTTTTTAATGAGAATATAATTTTAACATTTTGTTAAACAATTGAAATTTACCATATATAATTGGTAGCTAAAAAATTGGGTTAGGATTTAATGTTAAGAAAATTACATCGACGATTAGTGGATTGATTTATGTCTTTTATATATTACATGGCTTAAACTAATAGTTTTCTTAATTAAATTGTTGTTATTGTTTAACTAAATAAATTTAAAAAAAATCTCAATTCACGAGTAAGAAAAATTATGCACGGATATAAATTAAATTTGTTTGTTTCAAATGTTTGTTTCCAATTTTTTTAGGAACCAATTTAATTTTTTACAAAGGATAAAAATTTAACTTACAAAATCTTTTGTTTTTTTGGATTAACTATGTCACTTTCGTTTGCCACAATTAAATCTATTGATGTTGCAAAGAATTGATATCATTTCTTTTGTCAATGTAACAAGAAAGTTAAAAAATATGGCGAATATTCTCATGATCTGAATGCAAATCCTATACAACTGTGAAAAATAAAAACACGAGATTTGCATATAAATTATTTGTTTTTCCGATTTAAAATAATTTCTAAAACAACACATAAACAAAATCATCTTAGGAATATTACGTTTTTGGTTTTTCTACAACCAATGATATATCAATAATAAAATCACAAATATTTATATGATAAAATAAAAAGAAGTAATCTTCTATTTTTCATGATTATATCATAATGTCGATCATACCAAAACAAGATTCTCCAGCCGTACTCTTTGTCAATATTTTGACATCGTTTGTAACCAAAAAAACCAAAGCTCAAATCATTGTCTTGTGGACTTCAAATCTTGTGGAAATCTTTGAAATCCACGTGAAATTCTATTGAGATGGTATTGGTAGAAAAAGGTTAGTTATTCATATGATAATTTAATATCTTATCAATACCTAATCACCGATAAATATCGTCTACAAGAAAATGTTTCAAAACAATCTTCAGTTTTTTACAAATTTGACTTTTGTTTTGTTTAAATTTCTTAAATCAGACTTATGTTCTTTATCATCTTTCATTATTTAACATATCATTATGTTATTTATCATCTTTCATTATTTAACATATCATTATTGAGTAAGTCATAAACAACATTTTCAATTTACTTTTACATGCTACGACATCTTAGTTTTTCATAATTCATAATTTATAATATCTTTCAATATTAAAATTAATCACGTTACGAAATTATGTTCACACCCGCATACGGTGCGGGAAGTCACCTAGTTTCATTGTATTTTTATAAATAATTTATATCTAAAATCGATATAGACCACTCACATATCAAACTCAAATTCAAAGCCTATTGAGGCAATTTACGAACGACATCAAATTTAGCGTTTTGTTATCATATTAAATTTGATGAGCTATATGCTCAAATTCAATATACTGTATAGATTAGCGTCCATAAACATATGTACTAGTTTAGAAATGTTCCAATTTTAGTGCAAGACATTTTAACATTATAATGTCTATTGAAACTTATATACTAGTTTACAGTTGTTATAGTTTCCAATTTCAAATCTTTTTAACATTTTAACATTTTAATTTGTTCAAAGCAGAGCAGGTTCTTCTTTGTTCATTTTCAGGAATGGCCGTGAGTTTTCTTATTTGCTCCTCTACGTCGACGACATTCTCCTCACCGCGACGACGTCGACTCTTCTTCAACGCGTCATCACCAACCTCAAAACGACTTTTCCGATGACGGACATGGGGAAACTGAGTCATTTTCTCGGGATAAAAGCAGAGTTTAATTCAAAGGGTTTGTTCTTATCTCAAACCACATATGCGCAGGATATAGTAGCTCGTGCAGGGATGTCGGACTGCAAACCACTTGCCACGCCTGTTGATCTCAAATCTAAGCTATCGGTCGACGACGGTGATCCCATTCTTGATCCGACGTCGTATCATCAGCTCGCCGGAGCCCTCCAATATCTCACTTTAACTCGGCCAGACATAAGTTACGCTGTACATCAGGTATGCCTTTATATGCACCAACCACGACATCCACATCTCCAAGCGCTGAAAAAGAATCATTCGCTACATCAAAGGGACATTCAACTACGGGATACAAATGATACGTGGTGAGATTGATACTCTAACAGCGTACTCGGATGCTGACTGGACAGGCTGCCCTGATACTCGCCGCTCTACATCAGGCTACTGCGTGTTTCTCGGTCCGAATCTAGTGTCTTGGTCATCTAAACGTCAACCTACACCATCGAGATCGAGTTGCGAAGCCGAGTATAAAGGAGTGGCTAACACTGTTGCCGAGCTAACATGGTTACGAAATCTAATGTTGGAGCTTCATTGTCCGATTAAGAGTGCTTCTGTTGTTTACTGTGATAATATTGGGTCAGTTTATCTCTCTACTAATCCGGTAAAGCACCAACAAACCAAACACATTGAGCTAGACATCCATTTTGTACGAGACAAGGTTGCAATAGGTGAGGTCAAAGTTCTACACGTGCCAACTTCGCTTCAGTATGCTGATATCTTCACAAAAGGTCTCCCGACTTCTCTTCACAACGAATTTAGATCCAACCTCACCGTTCATCCGACGCTGTGACTGAGGGAGGGTGATAGACATCAAATATATTCAGTTACGTATATTTAGGAATTTGTTAATATTGTTTGTATTGTTCCAGATTGTGTGGAACCTCTCCTATTTTGATGTAACAACTTTGGCTTTATAAAGCCGAGTACGTATAATGTAAAGATCAAGGAATTCCTCAAGCTTTTACTAATATCTATCTGATTTTCTATCATTTTACATATTATGCATCTCTCTCTACTTCTAGTTTTCATTTTAGGTTTGTGTTTATATTAAGAACAAACAAACTCAAATCGAATTTAAATAGAGATAAAACTCGACAACTATATATGAAATGGATATGGACAAGTGGTAGTATAATTTGTAATTATATTTACATAAATGTGTATTCTGTATCCACAGCGAGACCGGTGAATACGTGACCGACCATGTAAAAATAATCGTAATTGTAAATAAATAAAAATATACTCATAATAATCATAATTGACTATTACCGGTTGTCTGCGTGTAAAGTTTTGATTGTTTTTTATCACTTGAAACAATATACAAAACATTTGTGGTTAGTTATACAAGAAATTTTGCTAGAGTAAACAAGTGGATAAGGTTTAAAAAATAATGTAAAAGAAGAAGATATGATCGACCAAGTGTGTCGGCTTAAAATAATATGATATCGTTACGTGATCGGATCTATCTATCACTATTATTTTGGTAGTTGTCGTTTTATACATTCAACATTTGATGTAATATAGTTTTAAAACATTTGATTTATATCATATAACCAAATTAATTAATATAATTGTGAAATCTTTTTACCACGAACTCACCACCAAACACAATTTCCGACAAAGATATATTTCACTTCAAATTCGGAACTTATTAAAACAAGTTTATAATGTTTCGGAACAATGATAAAGATGCTAAAATATCATAATGTGATTCAATGTATAGCCGTGGTACTTATTAAAACAAGTTTCGGAACAAAAACAAATATATATATATATATATATATATATATACCAACTATATAGACTTAATATGGTACCCTAATTTTGGTGCCTTAATTAAGGCTATGTTCAAGGCTTTTTAATTTAATTTTTCTTTTGCCAAACTGTGATCAAGGCTTTATTGTATGAGCTTATTATGTTTATGATAAAGTAATTACGAGCATGTTATGGTGTTAGTGTGCTAAATAATGAACCACCGGACCAAAATTTTCTTCCTTTTTCCACTCCACCGGACCAGTATATTGGCTATTACTTTCTCAATGTGTATATATTAGTAACTCACCCTAAGGTTTTTAATTAAGGAGCTTTAGTTTGACATTCAAGAACATTTAAGATTATGTTATCAAAAAAAAAATACATCTCAAGTCTTTTGAAAACAAAAATAAAATCACAAAATGAATGTAGAATATTAATCACACGTTTTAGATGTTAAAGCTATTGTTTTTTTTTAATAAAAATTTATCGACTATTTGGTCATATACTTATTTTTCGGCTATTTTATTATTCTACTATTCAACTGATGTATCGATCAAACCCAGTGATAATCATTCTAGAAAATGAATAGGCTTATCCTCTTACTATTAAAAGCAAAGTTGTTTTATGAAAAGAGCTTAGATATATTAATTTGATTGGTTTATTCAACAAAAAATGATGACATGTCTAGGAGAAATGATGACATGACTTAAATCTCTAACTAACATTTTAACACAATAAAAATTAATAAAACCATGAATAACTCTCTGATTTTTTTTTACAAATGAACAACTAATTTCAAATTTTTTTACACCAGTTTCGGATTAAACAAAAAAAAACCTAATAAAAAATTTAAGAAAACACTATCAGTGATTTTTAAAACAACAAAATATTATAATATATTTTACATTCACTTAATATTATTCTAAGTTTTAATTAATTATGTCTATTATTTAGTATTGATTACTAAAATTGATGTAAATTCTTTATTTGTTTGACGTAGATTTAACAAAAAATATCACGACAAGAAAAACATAAAATATTAATCAAATCAACAAAAATATTTTAAACTGAACAAATATTGGTGGTACAATAGTTAAGATCTTCTACTAAATTATTCAAAGATTTTTTATTTTATTATAAATACAAAAGCTATAAACAGTAAAATTTGTAGTTTTGAAACGATACTTATATTATTATTTTTTGTGTATATTAGTTTCTTACATATAAGTTTTAAAACTAACAATCATTCATATTTTTTTTTCTAGACTATAAATCGTATTACCAAATCTATTGACGTATTCCTCCTTTGTATGTTTTCCTCTTATTTTCTTTGAAACTGTGTCATGTCTTGAACAAATAATAACGTCTTTGAAAAAATTCTGTCATGGAGCTAACTAAATTTTCTTAATTAATTTTTATTACGTGTTCAGTTTTTTAGGAAGCTATTTATTTGTTACAACAGATAAATTTTTACTTATTATGAATTTATAATAAACACAAGATTTGCGTATAAAATTTTTCTGGTTTTCCGATTTTAAAACAAATTCTAAAACAAAACACATAATAAAATCACCTTAGGAATATTATGGTTTTGGGTTTTCTAGAACCTATGATATACCAATATATTGACTAATGTAATATCCAAATAAATCACAAAATAATATATGATAAAATAAAAAAATATACTCTACACTCTTCTAATTTTCTATGACTCTATCAAGATTCTCCATTCGCACTTTTTGACAATATTTTGACATCGTCTGTAACCCAAAACACAAACCATTGTTTTGTGTAAATCTTTGAAGTCCACGTGAAATTTAATTGAGATGGTACTGGTAGATGAAAAATTAATTATTCATATGATAATGTAATATTTTATCAATAGAAAAATTTAGGACTGAGTTGGAAATCCAAATCAATGATAAATGTGATATACAAGAAAATGTGATAAACCTCCATTAGTTTTTATAGATTTGACTTTTGTTTTGTTTAAATTTCTTAAATCAAACTTATGTTCTTTATCATTTTTCATTATTTTACATATCATATACAACATTTTCAATTTACTTTTACATGCTACGATATTTAAGTTTTTCTATAATTCATAATTTATAATATTTTTCAATATTAATCATGGTACGAAATAATGCTCATATCCGCACACGGTGCGGGAAGCCACCTAGTTAATCTTATGTCAGAAACTTTTATTAGTACATTTTTTCATTTTTATGTTAAAGAACGAGAGACCAAGCGATTATTCATTACAAATAATGTCACATGAAAGCTGAAACATATCTGCAGAAAATCAAAATATTATATAGAAATGGAAATAAACCGAAAACTATCCTCGTGTCACACTGCTGTAGTCTTTCGTCTTCATCCATGCAACCAAAACCGCAAAATCGCAGCAATACAAATCTGATATTTTTCATTTGCATTATATGATCGTTAACATCATATTCACGTGGGTTCTTCCTTACACATTAAAAACTGAATTAATATTAATTTCTAGTTGTTTTGAGCTTTTTTGTCACTGATTTTGAGATTAAAATAATCAACCGCGGATTGGATTCCCGTAATTTAATACTTGTCAAACGTTTGATTGCGATCGATATTAAGATCTCCCTGTGAATTTATACTCTTTTTTTTAATATTCACCTAAAGTAATACGTTTCCAATCTATCAGGACTATAATAATATTTTTAATGTATGCTTATAAAAACGTTAGTCTCAAATGTCAATGATATCCTGTTTTCTCCAATAAAATCTAAAGATTAGTATAGTTACGTGACCGAGTTTTGAATCTTTTCCAGTTATATACAAATTAAAGTACAACTTGATCAACAATGTAGATATCGATTTGAATTGCATGTATCTTATTTCTAATGCGGAATTGTAAACTTCTACTTTATGATATTATTTTTTTCAACGTAAATCCAAAGAAATAATCACATTGATAGAAAAAAGAGTTTGTATCATAATAGAATCGAATTAAATTTTGTATTTTAATCCAGAGACGGCTTATTTAGTTGTTTAGAAGCATCAACATGATTTAACTATCCATTTGATGGATTTATTTATTCAACAACTTTTGCTTCTTAGGGCTGGACACGAAGCAAATATCCGGGAAAATGCAGGTATCCGTGATCCGATCCGTGTTAAACGGATATTTGATTTTCCGATCCGATCCGATCCGTGAAATTTTGGATATCCGGAAATTCGGATATCCGAAATTTTTTTTGCTATCTGCGGATATCCGATTCTATCCGTGAAAAATCAAATATCCGAATTTTTTTTAAGATATCCGCGATTATCCGATCCGATCCGTTATTATTTTTAATATTATTTAATTTTTTTTTATTTTTTGTAATTTAATCACCATAAAAATTAAATATTTAGTGAAAATAAATGGGTTAACAATAAAACCTAATCATACATATTAGACTTACATGTTACTTTATATAAATGACATATGTATTTGTATATATATACGGATCGGATCTGATAATGGTCTTTTTAAAAATAATATTTGTGATTTGCTTTGTGTTTGACGGATCGCCTATTTTAGTATTTGCTTTGCTTCGAAACTTTGTGGATATTCAAATTTTTCGGATCAAAACGAAACGCGGATCGAATCGGTTTTAACGGATTTTTTGCCCAGCCCAATGCTTCTCTCTATACACCATATATATAAAATTATACACACGTATATTATACAATAAGGTTAGGCATATATATATATATACTTAACATTCGTGTTTGTGATGAAACGCCCCCCATTATTATTTGCCTCTTCATATAACCCAAAGGCCATCGAAGCATCTTCGAAACAAAAAAAACTTCATAATAATTTTTTTGTTTTGATAAAGAAAACTTCATAATAATTGCTTGCAAGTTCAATGCCACGTGGTATTTGAATCAACCAATTACAATAAACCATTCAAAATAAAATAATAATATTGATTTTCGTATATATAAGTCTGGTTTTTGCATGTAAGACTTCGCAAAGACGAGCAAGATATCTGGAGACGCGGAAAATAGAAGAGCAGAAAATCAAAAAGCGTTATTTTTAATCAAAAAAGAAAGTTATTGTTCTTAGTCTACAAAATGGTGACGCTAAAACTAGAGATTTGCATCGAGTTGGTGAAACTAACAGTAGATTTCGTCGCCGCCGTGGCTGAATCTATCGAAGTAGCTTTCCGTCACCGTCCTCCACCGGTGTATCCATATTCTGCGGTGATGAATGTTCGCCGTAGTAATTACTCCGCCGTTCCCATTCCTCTCTACTACAAGAAAACATCACGATTTCTGACGGAATTCTCAGCCGTCGGACTTTCCGTCAGACAGTTCCGTCGGATTACTGACGGAATTGTGACGAAAAATCATTCCGTCGTGGTTCCGTCAGTTTTTTTGTGACGGATTACTGACGACAAAGGTTGCTGTCAATATGCCGTCATAAATCCGTCAACATACCGACGGCAATAAACGGTCGGAATATTCTGACGATAATACTGACGGATATCTGACGGAAATCAGATTTTTTTTTGTGCTGACGGTTTCCGATGTCGGCAAACTTTGACTGGTTAACAAATCGTCTGGGTCGGCCGATGGGATTGATGTGTTATTGTGTCGGAGGTTTTGACGGTTGTCTGACGGATTTCTAACGGATTTTCATTCTACATAAGTTTTAAAATTTCTTCAGACGTTCATAACAACATTTGAAAACCAAAACAAATTTTTTAAGAGATGAGTTCTTCATATTTTCGGTCATGGATGGACGGGCCAATGAGGGAAGAGGGGTCTAACTTATTAACGACCGAATACGTTGATGGTATTTGCCAGTTCATGCAGTTACCCATAAATCAAGAGGCGGCCAACAAATGTCAGGATATCAAATGTCTTTGTTCTAATTGTTGTAATAGAATTAGTGCTTCAGTTTCTACTGTTTAGAACAACTTATATAGATATGGATTTAGGCCGGGATATAAGGTTTGGTTTTTACATGGAGAAAGGAATTATGAATATGGTTGTACCAGTAGCAATGAACCTTATTTTCCGTCTAGCGTTGGGGAACCTACAGCGGATGTAGATGTTGGGGTTAGTACGGTTGCGATGGTTAGAGAAAATTTCCAGTCCGGTGGTTATGAGGGTGATAGGGTTGAAGAACCTAATTTAGAATCTCGAAGGTTTTTCGATATGTTAGACGCAGCAAAGCAACCACTATACAGCGGTTGTAAGAATGGTCATTCACCGCTATCTTCTGCTACTAGGATGATGAACATAAAGACTGATCACAATTTGTCCGAAGAATGTGTTGATGCAATCGCCGAGTTCGTTAAAGATATTTTGCCTGAAGATAATGTGTCCCCAGGATCATACTACGAGATCCAAAAACTTGTCGCCGGTCTTGGTTTGCCCTACCAGGTTATAGACGTGTGCATCGACAACTGTATGATATATTGGAGAGAAGACGAGAACCGGAACAAATGTAAATTTTGCAAGAAACCCCGATTCCAGGACACAAGTGGCAGGGTGAAGATTCCATTCAAACGGATGTGGTATTTACCCATAACTGAGAGGTTGAAGAGGCTGTACGAATCAAACCGCACAGCTAAGGCTATGAGATGGCATGCAGAGCATAGTCAAGATGGAGATATCACGCATCCTTCTGACGCGGAAGCATGGAAACACTTCCAATCCGTATATCCAGATTTTGCGTATGAACGACGGAATGTATACATAGCCTTATCCACTGATGGTTTCAACCCATTTGGCAAGCATGGAAGAAAATATTCGTTGTGGCCGGTCATCGTAACACCTTACAATTTGCCTTCATCTATGTGCATGCGACGAGAGTTCCTCTTTCTCTCAATTCTAGTTCCCGGGCCAGATCATCCAAGACGGTCACTCGATATATTCCTCCAACCATTGATCTTCGAGTTGCAGATGTTGTGGGAGCATGGTGTTGAGGTATATGATGTTTCAATCCAGCAAAACTTCAAGATGCGTGCGGTACTTATGTGGACCATAAGCGATTTTCCAGCATACGGTATGTTATCTGGATGGACAACGCATGGAAGATTGGCATGTCCTTATTGCCAAGAAAATACTTCAGCATTCCAACTGCAGCACGGAAGGAAGACTTCATGGTTTGATTGCCACATGTGTTTTTTACCGCCAAATCATCCATATCGTCGGTCTAAAAGATATTTCAGGAAGAATGAACAAGTGTTACATGGTCCACCTCCTGAGATAGATGGTCGCAGCATATTGGAACTGTTACGAGATTTTTGTGCAGAGCGAAGTCCTGAATGTGGGGGTAATGGCCATTACCCCGTCGACGGTTGTGGGGAATATCACAATTGGCACAAGAAGAGTATATTTTGGGATTTGCCTTACTGGAAAGACCATCTAATGCGGCATAATCTAGATGTCATGCATGTGGAAAAGAATTTCTTTGACAACATCATGAACACCGTATTAAACGTCCCAGGAAAGACCAAAGACAACTGGAAGTCTAGATTCGACTTGCCATCGATTTATTCGAGGCCATCTCTTCATGTTTCGAACGGTAGATTGCCGATGCCTGCTTACCGGTTAGACGCTAGGAAGAAAGAAGATTTTTTTGACTGGTTCAAAAAATTTGTCAAATTTCCAGACGGCTACGCATCTAATCTACGTAATTGCGTGGATTCGACGGAAGGCAAGTTTACAGGAATGAAGAGTCATGATTGTCATGTCGTGATGGAGCGTCTTCTTCCATTTGTATTTGCATATCTTCTTCCAGAACCTATCCACCAAGCAATTGGAGGTATATTTCTTACTCCCATTTGTGTATTACTACCATAATATTACTATATATTTACTAACTTGTTTACATTTCTGTGTTATGTAGGAGTTGGTGCATTCTTCCGAGATTTGTGTTCAAGAACGCTGACCGTCCACGGAATACGTAACTTGGAGGCCAATATCCCGGTACTCCTTTGTAATCTTGAGAAGATATTTCCACCGTCTTTTTTGACGTTATGGAACATCTTCCTATTCACCTCCCACGAGAAGCAGCCTTAGGAGGCCCTGTTCAATACCGATGGATGTATCCGTTCGAGCGTTACATGTTCCACCTGAAGAAAAAGGTTAAAAATTTGAGCAGGGTTGAGGGATCTATTGTCGCACAAAGCCTAAACGAGGAAGTCTCACAATTTGCCGAATGTTACTTTCCACGGGAAGTTAGTACTAAGGCGAGACGGCCTCCCCGACATGATGATAGAGGTGAGAAAGCAGTGTATGTC
The DNA here is from genome assembly GCA_963576765.1 of Draba incana. Taxonomy (NCBI): domain Eukaryota; kingdom Viridiplantae; phylum Streptophyta; class Magnoliopsida; order Brassicales; family Brassicaceae; genus Draba; species Draba incana. The sequence goes on along the minus strand of OY755202.1, from coordinate 56,422,889 downwards.
GTGGTTGTTCCTGAGTTGTTTGCCCAAGTTGGTCGAGCCAGTGGAAAAGCAAAGAAACGCAAACTATCACCAAGAGAGGTCACACATTTGCATACGTATATCCTCAGAAACTGTGACGAAATTTTGGAGTACGAAAGGTATATATATATATATATATCAGTTATCATTATAAATTTATTGAATTATTTGACTTCATCTACTAACGACTGTTATGTTACATGATCTACATGTCTCTCGCACGTGGTTACCATCGTGATAAGACAGATGCCGAACTTGCTATCTTGAAAGACGAAGAATTTGAGGGGTGGTTGAAATGTTATGTAAGTTTAATATTATTACTTACTCTTACGTTTCCATGTTTTCACTTTCATATGTTACTTATTTCTTACTTATTTTTAGGTTTTTGATTGTATAGCATGTGGTCATTCACTCCCGGCATGGTTAGTGGAGTTTGTTCATGGTTTACGCAGCAGCGCGATTTCATATCCCCTGTTTTGCACGAGGGGATATTCGTTCAGGATCCGCGAGGAAGGACGTCAAAGGTCAACTGCGGACTATGGTATTTCGGCGCAATCCGGCGATACCATGTACTATGGGATTTTAAAAGAAATCTTGGAAATCCGCTATCCAGGAATGTTGAACTTGAGGTGCGTTGTGTTTATGTGCGATTGGTATGATCCATCCAATGGTCGAGGGGTTCGAGTTGACCAGCTTGGTGTTATTTCAATAAATTCAAGCCGGAGATTGCAGTATTATGATCCATTTATCCTTGCGTCTCAAGCAGACCAGGTATCAATATATACACTAATATGTTTACCTATGTACTCATAGTTAAGGTTTCTTGTTCATGTATATTAACAATATCAACTAATTATTAATAGGTTTGCTACATTCCATATCCTCGAGTTGCCTACCGTACTAATCCGTGGATCACAGTAACGCCAATAAACCCAAGAGGAAAAATATATGGAGTTCCAGAACATGATGCTCTACAACCATCCAGAAGTGTACCAATGTCACCTGTTGAGGAGATAGATAACATTGACCTTGTCGTTGATGTCACACATGTCGGGGATGATCTAGTGCATTCGGACGAAGAGGAAACACTAGGGGAATTTGACGACGATTCAGACTCCATCCCTAGTGAAGGTCCCTCCGAAGATTCAGAATAATAATTTGGGAATAAATGTTTGGTTTTTTATGTTCTTCTCTCACATTTGTGTGTTCCGTATAATATTTTTCATTTCATTAAATAAAGGAATAAATCTTAATTATTTCTGCTGTGGACTAATATTGTGTATCATATTATTTAATAGTATATATATATATATTCATGTTCACTGACTAATTAACGATAATTATTGGTATTGCAACTCCGATAAACCATTACATATTATGAAACATAAAATTTAGAACACATTCTTAAACAGGTACACGAAATCCTTGCAAATATTAAACACACAACGGTTATGGTACAACTACATAATAAACTCCGCATTTTAAAATCATATGTCGGTTTCCACTTTAGTGATGTTCTTTCCCTTTTTCTTCTTTTGTTAGAACCATTTAGTGATGTTCTTTCCTTTTTTCTTCTTTTCTGGAGAATCTACAAATCCGTCGCACAATTCGCTTTTGATTGCATCAATATCTAGATTTATGTTTGGCATCTCTGGACTTTGGACGAACTCGAAATCATAGTAATGATCATTTGGTGGAGAATCTATAAATCCGTCGCACAATTCACGTTTGATTGCATCAACATCTAAATTTAAGTTTGAGTTTTCTGGGCTTTGGGCGAATTCATAATCATAGTACTGATCCTTACATACGTTTGAAGTACTTCCACTGTAAGTATCTGACTTTTCCATCAATTGACATGGTTGCTCGGCTTCGATTGGATTGGCGTGGTGGATGTTTTGCGACCACTGCCTGTCAGGCACTATTGTTAATGTGAAATCTTCTTTATGGATTGGTGAGCAGGTACCAAATTCCCACGAGTAAGTGGGAATCTCTTGAGTGAATTCGTCGCAATGAGATTCGGTTTCCCATGAGTATTTTGGAACATAAAAAAAAAAAGCCTCGGATGTTGTTTTTGCGTCTTCATTTGGAGAGCTAGAAGACATATTTTTTTGTTTGTGACTGAGAGGTGTAGAAGATATACACTCCATCAGGTGTATTTATAGTAGAAGTTATATGTATAAACCGTCGGTATTACCGTATTACCGACGGAATTCAGACTACACGATGTCGGCAACGTTTGATTGGTCAGTTGTACCGACGGATTTCCGACGCAGCTATGTCGTCAGAATTGTGTTACGGATGTCCGACGGACTGCTGACGATTTCTGATGTCGGCAAAGATTGATTGGTCAGGTGGACCGGCGGATTTCCGACGGAGATAACTCGTCAGAATTATGTAACGAAATTCCGACAGAATTATGACGGTTTACGATGTCGGCAAACTTAGAGTGGTTAATAAATCATCTGCAGTTGCCGAAGTGATTTGTGGGGTGTTATGTCGGAGTGTTTTGACGGATTTCCGACGGAAATCCGACGGATATCAGTTCTACATAAGTTTGCACATTTTGTCATTCCTTTATAAAAAAATTTCAACACGCACTCCCCCTTAGAAAAATTCAATTGCGTAATGGCAAACAGAGATTTGTGGAATTACTATATGCAAAACCGAGCCCCCGGTCATAACCCTCCAAACACAACTCTTGTTCCTTCAAGCCCTCCTTACGATAACTTAAATGTTACTGAAGCTGAACCGACAATGTCACTCCATCCAACTCAACAATCCCTGAACCAAATGCCCGTAATACCGGGACCTGGCCAAGTTGTACGCCGAGGCCTGTTTCGAAAGAGGTCCCATGATGCGCAGGTGATGCGAGGTGAAAGTTCTCAGGCACGCCCAACACAAGATTTTATTCGTGAGGTCATTAAAGAGGCACCACACACCGACCAGGATTTTAGTAGTCCTCGGTGGACTTCTACTATCGATTACATACTCCGTGAAGGTATATATGTAGGTTTACTTTTACAATAATGATTGTAGCTGACAAATACTAAATCAATCATTCATACATGTAGGTTATTATAACAATAGGAGCACACCATTCTGGTCCCAGCTTGCAGAAATTCAATGTCCGCATTCACAATTTGTGAAAGTGAAAAAGGTTTACGTTTTGGACCTATTTTATTAACATGTAGACATAAAATTTATCTCACAAGTATATTCTATTTCATTATCAGATTGTGGCTATGGTCTCTAGTTTAACCCCCAATGACCAGGGAGATCTGCTAGTAACCTTTAAAGATCCTTCAGAAAAAATCGAGGGAACCATGCACCATAACATCTTCAAGAAGGAGGAGTACATACTCACCACTGGTGTAGGTGCGGTGGTCATCCTAAAGAATGTTACCGTTTGCCGTTTTAACAGGAACTCAAAGTACCTTAACATCACAGAGCGGAACATTGTTAAGGTACATGTATATTATAAGTTTATAAATTTTTCTAGGAAATCTTAATTAACTAATTAAATTCATTTTTGAAACCGATAATCGGTGCTAATTCGATGATTGTTGAATACCAACCAACGGAAGTATGTATCATTGATGATGAAGATGACGGAACTACTGGCTACGAATATGAAACAGTTCCAGACTCAGATGATGATGAATAAACATCCGACCCGTCCATGATTTTAATATTTTCCGACTTTCCATTGTACGAGTTTATCCGGATAATGTTATTATGTGTAATATTTTACCCTCCATGATTTTAGTATCTACCATCGATGATTTTATATGTTATAATACGGATTTCCAACTTAATTTATTTTCAATTAAAAATCCCCCTTAGAAAAAATTAAAATTAAATAACACTACGCTATTTTAACAATTTTCCAATTTTTCCGAATGTATGGTTTGAATTTCAATTCTTATAGGTGTTTATAATTGTAAATGATTTATACAAATTTATAATATGATTAATCCACAAAATTCTATAATTTAAAAATTGTTACAATTCTCCATTAAAAATTTTACTAAAAACACATAAATCTCTTACATAGGAAAATATAATACAAAAAATAAGAATCCGTCAGAAATCCGTCATTATTTGCTGACGGAGTTCTGACGGATTATTTTTTTTAATTTTTTCCGTTTAAAAAAAACGAAATAAATAAAAAATAAAGGATCCGTCAGAACTCCGTCAGCAAATAATGACGGATTTCTGACGGATTCTTATTTTTGTATTATAATTTCCTATGTAAAAACCTAATTTTAAACGGAAAAAAATAAAATAAAAAATAAAGAATCCGTCAGAAATCCGTCAGACTATAATGACGGAGTTCTGACGGATCCTTTTTTTTTTTATTTTTTTCCGTTTAAAATAAGGTTTTTACTTTTAAAATGTAAGAGATCCATGTGTTTTTTTTTAGTTTGTAACGAATTTAAAATTAAAGAATTTTTTAGATTAATCATATTATAATTTTGTATAAATCCTTATAAATTACAAACACTTATAAGAATTGAAATTCAATTCATTGGAAAAAATAGGAAAATTGTTAAAATATCGTACTTCCTACACAAATATTGAGTTTCTCTGTATGTGAGCAAAACAAATTTAAATTAAGGATCCTATACAAATCCGTAACACATTATTGTAGTTTATTTTTTCCTATATGGAAAAAAAATAAAATAATAAGAAACCTCAGAAATCCGTCATTATAGTCTGACGGATTTCTGACGGATTCTTTATTTATTATTTATTTCTTTTATTTTAAACGGAAAAAAATAAAAAAAAATAAGGATCCGTCAGAACTCTGTCAGACAATAATGACAACATAATCCGTCGTAATTTATGTTCTGCCTATCAAAGATCCAAGGCCGTGAATCCCAGAAGTTCTACCCATGCTGCCTTGGTTTTCATAAATCTCTAATTCCTTAACATTGTCAATAATGGTTGCTTAAATTGAGTGAGTCCCTTAAATTTTTAAATTTGTATTGTTTTAAATGTTTCTTTAATGTTTTTTAAAAAAATTTTAACATATCCAAAATCCCAAATTCTATATATATAAGATGAAAAAATCAAAAAATAACTATATCTTAAAAAACCTTTAAACCGTTTAAAAATTTAATGTGTTTGTTCTTGGTGATGTCGTGGATTATTTCATTGCTTTTTTCACGAATTTCCAATATCGCATATTACCAAATTACCATAAATCCTAAAATCCATAAATTCTAACATCTCAAAAACTCAAAAACTCAAAATCATAATTCCCAAAAGCCCTAACTCCGTAATAAAGATTGTAAATTTTATATCTATAATTGACATAGTAATTTTTAATATGGGAGAAAATTAAAAGGTTATATAAAAAATTTTGAAATCGTAGGGATTATGAGATATTTCATGCTACTAGCGGAGGCGGTGGTTCCAGTAGGGGAGGTGGGACTGCGAGTGATTCGCAGATCCCAAGCACTCCTGTTATGGGTACAGCTGGCTCTGCTGCTCGCACGGCAATGACCATCGAGGAGTTTGTGTCGCAACCAGGTCGGGATAGGTTGACACGCCTTGACCCGGAATTACCACCCTACACGACCTGGTAATGACTACTTTTCAAAATTAAAATGATTATATTAGCTTAAATATTGTTTACAAAATATGAAATAAAATACCGTGTAGGTTCCAATTTTCGGAAAACGGTATTGCGGGTTGTATCAACGAAATGGTCAACAGCATGATAACTAAGTCGTATCCTACATATGAGTCGATGCCGGCTGCAGACCAGGACACATGGTTTCGCCAATTTGCGGTATGTGTTTATATTCTTAATTAAATATACAATTTTTTATATTAAATTCCAATTGTCAATAACTCGAGTATTGGTTTTCTTTGCAGCAAGAATTTACGTGGGACCTCCAGCTAACTCCTCAGGTCCGACGTAATTTCGACAAAAAGGCGAAGAGAAAGTACTCGCAGAAGATGAACGAGTGGAAGGACGGGTGGAGAAAAAAGGGGAAGGTGCCTAAGGTTATTAAAGACAACCAAACATTATGGGATGGACTTGTTGCACATTGGGAACTGGAGGCCACTCAAGCGACATCCGGCCAAAACTCGACTAACCGGAAGAGCCAGCGGAATGGGAAGGGAGAGGCGACCCACAACCTCGGTGCAACGAGCAAGGCGTCACGTGTTCAGCAACTGGTATTTTTCCTAATTTTCCAAATATTTTTAATTATTGCTAACATTTTCCATACTTGAATATGCTAACAGTTTGAGAAGACCGGTGTGCGTCCTTCGCATGTTAATATCATCAGAGATGCCCACACCAATAGACAGACGGGTGACATCCAAGATGTGATTGCTCGGGAAATCGTGGAGAGCGTGGAGAAGGCCGGACAGCAATACCTCCTATCGCAACCGATCGTCGAAGGAACTCCGCCGCTAACCGAAGTTCCATTCGACAAGGTCAACGAGTTGACTTACGAGGTTAGTAAACGTGTCAATTTTAAACACATTTAAAATACCTTTTAATACTAATACGTTTTGAAATTGATTTTTTTTTTTCTTAGGTAACCCCTAAGAGTAGAGGTCGTGTCTACGGCCTCCCCGAAGACAGTTGCTCATCCGTTTCGTCGTTTCGCTATCACGGTGGTAGCAGTTTGGTAGCACAAAATGCCGAACTGACCCAACGGGTTACCTCTTTGGAGGAACGGTACGACAGAGAGAAGGCGGAGGCGGAGGCACGTATGCAGAAACAGATTGAGGAGGTGGAGGCACGGCGTCTGAGAGAGAAGGCGGAGGCAGACGACCGATACCGTGCAATGGAGGAGAAGATGAACGAGTTCTTACGTCGTCAAGGACTTTAAATTTAGATTGTAATTTAAATTTAATTTAAAACTTTAAATTTTTTTTTAAAACAATTTCTATTTAATTATAATTTAAATTTTATACATTTAAATAAGAAAAAAAAACATTATTCATTTAAATAAAAAAAAATTTTTAAATAATTCCAAATCCGTCAGAATTCCGTCGGTGTGGGCCGACGGATTCCTGACGGGCCATGGATCACCGGAATTCCGTCAGAATTCTGGGCTCCGACGACATTCCGGCGGTTTCCTGACGGATACCGGTGATCCGTTGGCCGTCAGAATTCCGTCAGGCTACCCCGACGGAATTCTGACGGATTTGGAATTCTGACGAGATAGAACTGACGGAACAAATCCGTCAGAAATTCGTCGAAAAACCCCTGATTCTGACGGATTTCTGACGGATTAGTCCGTCAGAAACCGAGATGTTTTCTTGTAGTGCTCGTAGGGTTTCTGTAATTATAAATGTATTTTTTCTTTATGGTTCTTTTATTTCTTGTCCCACTTGTTCTATTATTACTTACATACACAATGAATATATAAAAACTTAGACATTCTCGATCTTGTATAATATTTTTTTTATTTGTATAAAATTTGTGTATCTATTAGATTTGTAAAGAAAAATAGCTGTTATGTATTACATTTTTACAGAATATGTGTTCACACTTTCTAGGTAGATCGTGGTTTGAAGAAGGTAGGTAAGTCTTCTTGATATGGTTGAGTCATAGTCGAATAATGGGGAATGTGATCATGGCCATATTTTATTATACTAGACAAGTACAAAAATTTGGTCTTATCTTTGAGGTTTAGCCGTTTAGGATTAGGTTTTTTTTTTTGGGTGGTCTCCACCAAGTAACGTGTCGGAAAACTTTGTCATCTATTTTTGGAAGATTTGTTAGTAGTTTTTTTGTCTCAACGAATTGTGGTCCATCATTGATTAATCCTCGATGGAAGATAAAAAAAATGTAACTTATATGTCCAATTAGTGATATGGGGAATCAAATGATCATGTTCTCACCCATAACAAGGATTTATTCATGAATCAAAATATGCAAATATAGATTTATTGTTCTTTAATGAGAAAGTCAGAGACTTACCTTTAGAGATTAGGAGAAACTACCTTTGAATTTTGTGGTACCTTTGGAAGAACATGAATAACATTATCAATGAAGGAAAAATCTTATTGGCAACTGAGACATCAGCGAAGATTTGGGAAGAGTCGAAGTGATGTCTAAATGATTTTTGGCTCTGGTTGTTAGTGGCAATGTGGACAACTTTTCTAGTCAAAGAGAAAGAATTAGCTTATTGGAAGATGAAATTATAAATCCGAACATTTTTCATCGTTACAACTAATGATAAACCATTTGCAGTCTTATATTGCTACTGGATATTCTCAATGATTTCAAGGCCTTTTTGACAAGGAAAAAGGTTTAGCCTCCTTTTGGCTTCGTGTTAATTGATGCGTTAAGGGTTTTTTACGGTTGAGGTTTTTTGGCTCATATCCTTTGCTTACATGGAATTTAGAATGCAAAGTGAATTGTTGTAATGACAATATATTTTTTGTGTGTAATTAATTAACAACACCAAATGACAAAAATAACCGATAAATAAATATTTGCGCTAAAATAGGCGGTAAGTGGTACTCCCTCCGTTTCATTATATAAGATTTTATTTATTTATTTCGCGAGAATTAAGAAAACAATAAATACAAACAAGGTCTCATTTAATAATTAATTAAAATTATAACTCAACCAATCATATATAAGACTACGGAATTTCAAAGGACAAAAATATCAAATCACATTAAAATTTGTATAGAAACTAGTAAAACATCTTATAAAATGAAACTAAAAAAATTCTCTTAAAAATCTTATATAATGAAACGGAGAGAGTAATTAGTAGTAACATAATAGTTAGAACAGTAAGAAATAATGCATGATTCACATATACTTTCGTTGTATCATTTTTAATACTACTAATTTGTTCATTTTATAATTGATAAGTGATAACCATGCTAAAAATATAGTGAGTTTTGAAACACTAAAACTCTGAAACGAAATGTGTTATTTAACATGTTTTTTTTTTTATAATAGACATGTTTAAATTTAGATGGTAACATCATGACATTCTTAGCACAAATACTATTACATAGCCTGTAAAAATCAGTCATTGACATTTCATGTATGGTGGTAAAACAAAGAGAAACAGTTTAAGGTTGTTGACAACGTCAACGACCAATATTAGTTTCATCGTTCAAAATCCAATTTAGCACCATCAGTTGTTAATTTACTCTATTTAGAATTCTGTAAAAAGGAAAAATAACTAAATTTACATCTTCTAAATATAGCAACCGAATCCAAAAGAAAAACTTGTGAAGTTTGTGTATTTTGTTTCTCTTATATTTACATTTCTTCCATTCTCATTTTTTTTTCTTCTAAGATTTTTCTCCATTAAGCAGCCTTTGGGTCTTCCCAAGGTTTTTCGTTAAAAAAAAATTGATAAAAAAATAAAAATGGATAGGCCTTTTGGCTGCTTCATCTTCTTCTTCCTTATTTCCACCGTCGTCGCCACTTTTCTTGACGATGAAACTTCCTTTCCGGAAAACGCTGATCTATCAAACGATCTCGAACAAAAATGTTACAACATAAACAAAGTCGATCCCAATCTCAAATTCGAAAACGACCGTCTAAAAAAAGCTTATATTGCTTTACAAGCTTGGAAAAAAGCGATCTATTCCGACCCGTTCAAGACCACAAAAAACTGGGTCGGATCCGATGTTTGTTCTTACAATGGTGTTTACTGTACAGAAGCTTTAGACGATCCTACCCTCACAGTGGTCGCTGGTATTGACTTAAACCATGGTGATATCGCCGGACATTTACCTTCGGAACTTGGTCTTATTACAGATCTAGCTTTGTTTCACATCAATTCGAATCGGTTTTGTGGGATTATACCGAAAAGCTTGTCAAAACTTGCTTTGATGTACGAATTCGATGTTAGTAACAATCGATTCGTCGGAAAATTCCCAGAAGTTTCACTCTCGTGGCCGTCTTTGAAATATATTGACTTAAGATTCAACGAATTCGAAGGAAATCTACCGTCAGAGATATTTGATAAAGATCTCGATGCGATTTTTTTGAACAATAACCGGTTTGAGTCGGTTATTCCTGGTACAATTGGGAAATCGACTGCTTCGGTTGTGACATTTGCTAATAATAAATTCAGTGGTTGTATACCAAAATCGATTGGTCAAATGAAGAATCTTAATGAAGTTGTGTTTACTGGTAACAATTTAACCGGTTGTTTCCCGAATGAGATTGGTTTGCTTAACAATGTGACGGTTTTCGACGCGAGTAACAATGGTTTTGTTGGTAGTTTACCGTTGAGTTTGTCCGGGTTAGGTAGTGTTGAGCAGTTGGATTTGTCGAATAATAAGCTAACGGGATTTGTTGTTGACAAGTTTTGCAAGTTGCCTACATTGGAAAGCTTTAAGTTTTCTCACAATTTTTTCAGTGGAGAAGCTGAGAGTTGTGTTAATGGGAAAAAAAGTGGTAAAACATTTGATGATTCAAACAACTGTTTGAAGAATACACCAAACCAAAAATCGGTTAAGCAATGTTTACCGGTCGTTAGTCGTCCTGTGGATTGTACCAAAAACAAGTGTTCCGGCGGGGGGAACAGTGGCTCTAGCCCATCACCAAACCCACCAAAAACGTTCAACCCAAAACCGGAAACTAATCCATCAAAACCGATACCGGTTATGCCAAAGCCCGATGAATCACCTAAACCGGAAGCACCAAAGACACCAGAACAACCTACACCTAAACCTGAATCTCCAAAACCTGAAGAACCTATAAACAAACCTGAATTACCAAAACCAGAGGAGTCTCCTAAACCACAACCACCTACATCTAAAGAATCTCCTAAACCGGAACAACCAAAATCAAATCCACCAAAATTAGAAGAGTCACCTAAGCCTGAACCACCACAAAAACCAGAAACTCCTAAACCAGTTTCACCACCAACGGAAGCAAAAGCACCAACACCGGAAGATCCATACGACGCATCTCCAGTTAAAAAACGTCGTCCTCCACCACCACCTAAGGTAGAGGAACCACATGTACAACCACCACAACCACCAATGCCTTCTTCACCACCACCATCACCGGTTTACTCTCCACCTCCTCCAGCTCACTCCCCACCGCCTCCTCCAGTACATTCTCCTCCTCCACCGTCACCACCGGTTCATTCTCCACCTCCACCAGTTGCTTCCCCTCCGCCACCATCACCACCACCACCTCCGGTTCACTCTCCTCCACCTCCAGTTTACTCTCCTCCACCACCACCACCGGTATTCTCTCCACCACCACCAGTTTTCTCTCCTCCACCACCATCACCGGTATACTCACCGCCTCCTCCTGTCCACTCACCACCACCACCACCACCGGTTTATTCCCCTCCTCCTCCAGTTATCTCTTCACCACAAACACATATAACAATTCAACCACCAATTCAAGCTCCAACACCGGTTCAATCTCCAACCCAATCACCAATTCCATCATCAGAATCAGACCATTCACCAGTTTTCTCACCAAGTCAAGCACCAACACCGGTTCAATCCCCTACCCAATCACCAATTCCATCATCTGAATCAGACCAATCACCAATTTCATCACCAATTCAAGTTCCAACATCGGTTCAATCTCCAAACCAAGTACCAACCCCATCATCAAAACCAGATCAATCACCATTTCAATCTCCAACACCGGTTCAATCCCCAACCCAAGAACCAGAATCACATCAATCACTAACTGAAGCTCCAACGCCAATTCTTGAACCGGTTCATGCCCCAACATTAATCTCCGAACCGGTCCATGCACCAGCTCCATCAAACAAACCAATCTCATCACCAAAACAATCAGAAGAAATTGAAGCACCAAAACCATCTTCCGATGTAGCTGCACCACCATCGGAAAACAAAGACGACGATAACGACGACGGTGATTTTGTGTTACCAACACACATTGGATTCCAATATGCGTCGCCTCCACCACCGATGTTTGAAGGCTATTAGTGACAATGTTACATGTTTTTAACATTTTCTATCCATTTTTTTTTCCAATGTCAATTTGTTTGCAACAAAAGCAAAAAGAAAAACATTTAAACTAAATGTCAGTTACAAACGAGCATTGTAATTTTTCTAGTAGATTATCTTTTTAGAAGAAAAGAATTTGCATAAAATGGACGTTAACACGATACCACAAGTTCACATTTTTCTTAATATTTCATATGTATCCAATCCCTTGTAATATCTGGTCTGAGAATTAAAATATTGTATAAACCTTTCCAATCATAAGCTACTACATTATGACATTGACATATCTTTTACTTGCATAGTTTGGCTATGATTGATAAGTGAGCTCTAAGTGACATTTTTTTTTGTCTTTCTTGAATGTAAAATGTTCTTCTCATTGATGTAAAATGTTCTTGTCATTGGATCGGATTTGTAGTTATTTTATTTACCGTTTACATGATTATTCTCATTCCGTATCAGCATTACTTATAATTTTTTAAAAATTATTTTGGTATCGTTTATCATTCTTTAAAAATTGTGTTAGCTGTATTGTTGGTGAAGTCATTTGTGTGCTGAAACACACATTCAATTGTTAATCGTTTTTACTTCATGTTAAAATTATGTTTTACCATTTTATGTTAACAATTCGATTCATTGTTACGTCCTTTAGTCCCTTATTTTAAAAGTTCTTTTTTGTTTTGTTTGTTTGATAAATCGTTTTAACTGAGAAAACTTTTTTGTTTGTTTTTTTCTTTTGGAAAAACAAATTCAGTATCTACTGGCAAACTAATGACCTAATATACACACTATGATGAAATAAAATATTTTATGAACGAAGCTAATAATAATAAAAAAGATATGAGTAGTAAAAGAAATAAAATGGTAATATCATTTTTTCCGTTACAAAAAATATTTATTATATTACAAAAAAAAAAAAAATAATTATTAGGTGGAAAATGAGTAGTTGGTGGAGGCGATAGGCTTTTACAATTTAGTGAAAAAAAACTTGCCGAGTCAACTCACCGATTCGACTTATTGAGTCAAGCAACAGATTGACTCGCTCAAGCTTTTTAGGTCAAGTTGCAATTTTTATTGATTGGGTCACTTCGAGTGAGCTAGAGAGAGAGAGATCTTTTGACCAAAACTGGTTTCAGATCTGAAAAGTGTGCAGTGTGAGTTGCATCGAATTCTCCGGCGTCGTTTCATGATCTGACTCTGCTGATCCCTCATTTTATCTTCTTTACTTGTTCACTGTTGAAATTATTTTTGTCACGCTCTTTCTTCACCACAAGCTTTATCTTCTCTCATCCCATTATTCAGCTCAAATCGTCTGGTAATTTTGCTCTCTTTCTCCCTCTGCAACCTTTTTCTTTGATTTCTCCGCAAAATTGAGGATATTTGATGTTGGGTTTCTCAATCTTTGGTTTCTAAATTGAGATTTCGTCTTAACTTGTACAATTCAAGTCAAAGATGTGTTCTTTTGATTTTGGGTACTGCAAAATTAAGTCAAAATGTGATCTTTATGTTTTGGGTACTGCAAATTCAAGTGAAAAAAGTGTTTTTAGTTATTGGGTACTGCAAAATCAAGTCAAAGATGTGATCTTTAGGTTTTGGGTACTGCAAAATCAAGTCAAAGATGTGATCTTTAGGTTTTGGGTACTGATAAATTGAGTGAGAAGTAGTAATAAAATTTTGTTGCTTATATTGGAATTAATTTGGGATCAGGAGACTGTAAGAGAGTGTTTTATTGTTATGTTCTTTGTTTGGTTTAGTAGAATTTTGGGGTTTGTAGAAATCTGCATCTAGTCTTGATTTTTGAGATGTGTGTCAGTGAAATTTCAGAAATGTGATTGAAGATATTTGACATTAGACAGTAGACACTGGTCACTTTGTGTTTCTGTAAGGTTTATTGAGAATTTTAGGAGAAAAAAGCTGAAATTTGTATCTTCCTATTGATTGTCTACATTTTCAGTGTATCCCTGTACTCTGAGATCAACTACCATTCTAAGTGCACTAATGGACATGGATTCCGCACACAATCCGTTTAACAAACGCGCTCGATTGTTTGAAGACCCTGAAGACAAAGATGCTGAGGTCATTTATCAATCAATCCCTGAATCGACTGAACCGCTGAATAGAAGTAATGACGGTTCTACAACTATCCAAAGCTTGTTTGTAGAATCTAAACCTGAAGCAACACCGAAAGTACTTAAGAAGAGAGGAAGGAAGAAGAAGAATCCTAATCCCGGTTAGTATTAGAAACAAGATTTCTTAATTATTGAATTTTCATTCAGTGGTAAGTCAAAAGATTCGTCGTTTTTTTGGTATGTGCAGACGAAACAACTCCGGGTGGAGATGACTCGGAGAACCGTTCAAAGTTCTATGAGAGTGCTTCTGCTAGAAAGAGAACTGTTACCGCAGAGGAAAGAGAGCGAGCTATCAGTGCTGCCAAAACATTCGAGCCAACAAATCCGTTCTTTAGAGTTGTTCTTCGACCATCATATCTATACCGAGGCTGCATCATGGTAAAACTCTTCTCAGATATTATAACTCAGGTTCAAGAGTGGGAATCTTTATCATTTTAACCGTTTCTTAGAGATTAGTCTTTTTTTTTGGGACAGTATTTGCCTTCTGGATTTGCGGAGAAGTACTTAAGCGGGATATCTGGTTTCATCAAGATCCAGCTTGGGGAGAAACAATGGCCAGTGAGGTGTCTTTACAAAGCAGGGAGAGCTAAGTTTAGCCAAGGATGGTATGAGTTCACACTCGAGAACAATATCGGCGAAGGAGATGTTTGTGTGTTTGAGCTACTCAGAACTCGGGATTTTGTTCTCAAAGTCACCGCCTTTCGCGTCAATCAGTACGTGTGAACGAATATCAGCTTTCGTGAGTGCGATCCTTGCAAGGATCTTTCCAAAGTTAAATTTCATTTAGGTGTCTATTTTATCTCGCTTGCATTTCTCTGGGCTTTTTAGTAGTGTTTTGAGTGAAGTTTCAGGTTCCTTATGTTTCTATGTGGATAAGTATTTGAATTTGATGACTGTAAGCATATGTAACCTCCAGTGAAAAAAAAAACAACTCTTTGTTTGAGTGGTAGCTAGGGTCAAATGTAGAGTTGTAAATACTTTATCTTCATCAGGAGAATCATGTTTGTTATGATGGGTTTATGTGTTTCACCATAGATTTTGACGGTGAAGCTAATGTTCTGGTTGGTTTAACTGCGAGTCATGTAAGATGGTGAAAATCGGTAAACCTTGCATAATTATTTCACATAAAACACATTACATTACACAAAAGGATCTCAAAAGATAGCCAACCTTCTTAATACAAATTCCAACTAGCATGTCCATCGCTAAACGAGCTAGAAACCGATAACAATACCAATAACCGATAACTATTATGCGGTTATACGAGCTAGTAACCGCAAAGATCTTTGTCCTTAAAAACATATGGCAAAAGTTGTACGCTCTATCACATTCCCAAACTCTTCCCCAAGACACTCTTTTCTTCCTCAGCCGTTGAATCAGTCCCTTCCACATCATCAACAACAACAAAGAAGAAGAAACCAAATTCAAGACACAAAAACCCACAAATCTTTCTTTAAAGAAAAAGTCTTAAAACTTTTTACCAATTATTGTCCTCTTCTCAGACTTCAACAATTCATCCAAATCAATCACTTCTTCACTAAAATCATCATCATCATTATTTTCAAATCCATTAAACCCATTCTCTTCTTCTTCAACATCATCATCATCCATAACTTCATCATCATCACTCTCAATTACAAAAACTTTGTCTAGTGGATAATCAATCTCAGAAGCAGAACCATCAAAGATTGTAACAAGAAAACTTGAATTTCCTTTGTAATGAAAATAGAGAAAATGACCTTTACTTAAAGAATGAGATTCTGCAAACTCACTCCAACCATTTTCAAACCAAACCTCATTACCAATTCGTTTAATCCGAATCGAACGTTTGAAACCAACAGGGGTCTCAATAGTAACATTGTCAGAGAATTTAGGACCCAATCTCACAAATCTTGGTGGTATCTTCTGCAAAAAAAAAAACACACATGCAAATCAGATCAAGATTCAAGAAGAGAAGTGGGTAATAATAATTAGTATATAGTAATAATATTATTTTTTTTACCATCATTTTTTCTGTGATTGTTGAGAGGAGAATGATCTTGATGAATTTCTTCATTGCCGGTTCAGGTTCCGGGTTAAGCTGGCGTTGAGATGCAGTCGAGGTTGTTCGAACCGATGATCTTCGTGTTGTTTTCATATTCCTCTTCTTTCTTGGCTTCTTGGAGAGAAGAGAAGGAAAATTTACAGAACAAAAAGTGAAGAGGAATGATTTTTTTATTTGGTAGTGTTTATTTGACGGTGATTTAGACAAGTCGCAATGAGTTAACGCAATGGAAATAAACTTTTTAAAAACTTTTCAGATTTCCGAGGTTCTTGATTTATTTATTACAGTATGTAATAAATTTCTCCACCAAAATCAGAAGTATTATTAAAGTCGAGAGGAAAAAGATCTATGAAAAGTAGGTCTAGTCTACAGAGTGTTCACAGAGAACGATGATACTACTAACGAAGTAAAAACTAAATTTTGGCAAACAAAACTGCTCGTACAATTTAACCCCAAGTAGTTTTTTTCACCCTACAAATTCCAAGATATAAATTGCCTCAAAGGAGATTAGAAACTCGAAGTAAGAAAATTTTCATAAAGGTTTATAATATCAATGAGTCGGTCTCATATTTTATTAAAAACTTTCTCAATTTTTTGTAACACTTACGTAAAACATTTTTTTTTTTTTTGAATAAATTTTACATTCATTTAAAAAAAAAGTAATAGATTTAGAAACTTCACTAGGCAAAGTTTATGTAATTGAAGAAACAAGTTTATGTAATTGAAGAAACAAGTTTAGTTTAGTGGGTTTATAAGTAGTGATATGAGTGAAGCAGTTATTGATTTGAATGAATTGTTGAAGATGAAATGAATAGAAAATATCAAGAATAAGAAGGATTTGTGGGTTTTGTGTCAAGAAGAAGAAGAAGAGTTTAGTGGATTTATACGTAGTGATAACAATGATTTGAGTGAAGGAGTTATTCATGATGAAATGAATAGAAAATATCAAGAATAAGAAGGATTTGTGGGTCTCTGACAATCGTACCCGAGATTGACCAAAACTGTGCATTCCCTTTTCATTATTTGTTCTTTATGGTTTATATTGTCTTTTCTTTTTTGCATATTGCAACTTTTGAATAAAAGCACATAAAACCATCAAAGTAAACTTCTTGGCCTAAGAAGCCATAATAATGTTTAAGAACTTGGTTACATTATCATGACGATGAAGGCACTAGTGAAGACGGGAACATCCATGATGATGCGGAGCCAGTAAGTCTTGTCGTTGATTGGGTTGACCCTGATACCTATGCTGGTCAGACAAGAATATTCCTTCATGGTTTCTGCCGTTGCTTTCGTCACAAAGACCGAACCAAACTTTTCACGGCGAGCCATTTCACTTGGTAACAATAGTATGTCGTCACCATCCTCCCTTTTTTTTTTTTTCCTCAAGTAGAATCTGTCCTGTTTAATAATCGCTCAACTTTTGGCATTCCTGGAGTGTCTCAGCCAGGTATCTCGCATCGACTTCAGCCAAGTGAAACATTCCAATTTCCACCGTGGTGGAATCTCCTGATGTAAGTAAATAAAACCAAAACCAAAAAAAAAAGCTTAGGAAAAATTTATCATAGAGATTTGGAGACAAAAACTCAAAAGAAAAATAATACCTTGGACGTGCTCGAAAGAGCGGGAAAAATTGTAACCAAACAAAAAAAATCGGCCTGCACAACAGACGGTAAAAAGGTGTAATAGTACGAGGATGGACAGGGCAATAGATTTCGTCATCTCCTCTATTTGCAACCAAAATTTGAAAACAAGAAAATGGAGAAGGAAGAGATTCGCGTTTTTCTTGAGGGGAAAAGAGGATTGAGAGGACAAAGAGAGGAAGAGGCGTGAAGATGATCCAGATTAGTGAAAGGATGAAGAAGACGAAAACGTATTAAAATTTTTGGGGTTTTGATTTTTCTAGACGACATATTATCATCAATGGTTTAGCCAACGCTTATTTCCTTTTTTGAACTTGTAAATAATGCAAAATCATTCAAGATACTAAAGTATAAAAGTGAATCCTTCACAATATCCTATATATTATTTGAGAAGCATTTTGGTAGAACTTCGATGATGTGTCACTCCCCAATTTTTCTTACTTTTTTATTAAATAATTTAATGTCTCATATACTACTATCCAAACACTCCATTCTCCTACTATGGTAACTTCCAAACACTATATGATGACCTTAATCCAATCCCCAAACAACTCTAATTTAACAAAAGTAACTTGATTAATACTCTAATTTACCAAACAAACTACAAATACTATAAATTTCTGAATTTTTTGCTTTCTTTTTTTAGGTCAAACATTTATAATTTTTTAGCCATCCCATTTTAATTCGTAATTACGGTTTATAAATTTATTTTTCTCAAAATCAAAATGAACGTAACTTGATTAATAAAAATTCAATTACCTAACAAACTACAAATCTTTAATAAGAGAAATGCTTCTAAGTAATTTAGTTAAATATATTCTGAATTTTTTTTTCTCTATTTTTTTTGTACACTCATTACCAAACACATTTTTAAAACTTCTATTTTATTTTTCACACTAAAAGGGAAATGCTTCTAAGTAATTTACTTAAATCATATCGTCAATCACATTGTCAACACAATCAATATAATCAAATTATATTATCAGATTACAATCAAATTATCAAATTATTACAATCAAATTTATACAATAATTACCAAATCTTTGACCATCACAATCTTTAATATTTTTTAACAACACATATTTTCACATTAATTTTCTAATTATCTTCTATATATTAAAGGAGAAGCATTGTAAGCTAATTTTGCTTAGGTGTCATCACCACAAATTTTCTTAACATTTTTATTTTTTAATTAATTAATTCTACTATACTCACTACCAAACACAATTATTTCCAAATATACTCTAAATCAAACACATTTGAATATTTGGATACTTGCCATTATTATTATTTCAAAATTAATACATTAAATAATAAATTTATAAACCTGCCATTAATAAATATATAATCAAACAAAAGTAAAACAAATAAATTTTCATTTTTTTTAAATCTATAAAAGTAAAAGAAATTTTCAAACATATATTTTAACAATAATATAACTAGAAACATTTAATATTTTTAAAATTTATTATTTGATTATACTTGAAAAAATATGGGTTAAGAATTAAAAATTTTGGTACATACAGAAGAAAATAAAGCTATGTGAGCAATACTACACCAAATATTGTGAGATAAAAATTCGCTAATTAATTCATAAAATATAAAATATAGAAATTTAAGTTTTAGTAATTTTTGGTTGCTATGGTTCACATTTTTATAATTATAACGTATAGGTAATTTAGTATATAACTTTTTGTATCCATTTGGATTATTGTATGTTTTGGTTCGATTTCGAATGTTGAATTATGATTTGGTTCTGTTTATGCAGTTTTTCTTTTCCTAGATGGAACACATTCATACAAAATAATTACAAATTCTAATATACACAATAAATTTTTGAATTTCGTTTAGGCATATTCGATTAGTATGTATTGTATAGCAAACAAAATATTAGACAATTCTAAAACTAATCAAAAATACAAACCCACAATTCTTTCCATCCGATAATTTTGTTGCCTAATAATTAAAACAATCTTATAGCAGTATCTACCTTTATTTTAATGTAATTAAATAATGTTAATATTATATTAACGGTTACAATTAAACCCGTGTACAACACGGGTATTAACCTAGTAAACTTGAAAATGCTTATTTCTATACATGATATTAAAGCGAGTGTTAGCACAAAATTATTCATCTTATTTTTTTATAATCTTCTATTTTAAAAAATTCAAATCGAGTGAAGCAAGCATTATGACACATGAACTCAAACTATAGATTTTGTGTACATTACTAGGGGTTTCCCACCCTACGCGTGGATTTGGTGATAAAGTTTTTTAAATGTTTTGTTCAAAAGTTCTACGCTTATTTGTAACATATGTTTTAGTGTTATACATTTGTTTTGAATATTTTTTAATAAAGGGAATAACCTCTAATTCAGTCATCTCACCTTATCTTCAAAACCAAATTCAAGATTCTTAACGGTGACTACAGATCTTCCGCTTAATCCACATTCTGGAAACCAAATTTTCATTTGTTTCCGCTGAAATGGTTTCTCTAATTTTTCCTCACTTCTTGAAGCCTCTCTAGTTTCTGTTTATAAAGAGAATCAAGAGAAGTTACCGGAGTATGTCGAGACTCGAGAGGATGAATAGTCGCCGGATGGAAAATGGGATTCATCGATACCAAATATAGACCTATTTATATTTCATAAGCCCACGTTTCAAGCGCCCCGTGTGACAAAACGGATGTGGAATTGGGAAGAGCTCGCCAAAAAGTCATGAGAATTTAGCTTTCGGTTTCAGAGGAGAGGAAACAATTGACATTGGGCTATTGTTATTATGTGGTTTAGTGAATTGACATAGGGCTATTGTTAACTGTAACGGTGAATTCAGAGTGGGATCGTCGAGATTACGGTTTTGGTTGCAGAGAAGAACATGGAAGAAGAAAGTGATTTGTATTTGGGCTGGTTTCATCTCACACCACAAAATGTTTATGATATTGGGCTGGTTTTTTTTATTTTTATCCGAATAAGAGATAAAAAGAAATGACATGGCCTCATAATGTAATCTGATTAGTTGATTTTTTGGCTGATGTGGCAGGGTGGCTAATTCTTAATCTTTACATATTTATGATTACAAGATGAGAGCCCGCGCATACGCGCAGGATTTGTTTTTAAAAATTACTAGAAAATTATCCGCGTTATACGCGGGATAAAATGATTGTCGAATAAAATCAATAATTTTAGTTAAAAAAACAATTATTGTGAATTATTATACATAATCTAAGACCCATTTTATATATTTGAATTTTGCGATTATTTTGTATACAAATGTGTTTCACCCGTGAAATAATTAAACCAACAAATTTCATTAATAATTATTTTACTTGTATTTATGAAAAATTAAAAACATCTACTTGTCAAACAAAGCAACACATGTAAAAATATATATATGAAAAATTATTTTACATGCTCTTATATTTTCAAAAGATAATATACTTTTTTCTATTTTAAATCAAAATTTTTTGGTGTATATGTTAAATTTTTGTCTACATTTAATTCTATGATTTAAATCTATAATTTTCGAAATATTTTAATTTTGGTAAGTTTAATATTTCCAAATATTTTTAATTTTGGCAAGTTTTTAGAAAGATTCAAATGTGTTTGGCAATTAGAGTTATAGTAATCAAAATAAGTATATTTTGGAAATAAAAGTGTTTGGTAATGAGTATAAGAGAATTAGATAAATAAATAAAAAAATAAAGAGAAAAATAATTGTGTCTATGACACCTAAGCAAAATGCTGACAAAATTCTTCTCTTTTAATAAATAGAGGATTCCTAAATTGTGATTATTGACTATTTTGTAAGAGGTATGACAATAATTGTTTAGTGGTGACTGGTGAACACAACACTATGAACTTGAGAGTTTCCAATGATACACATTTTTTGTGGACATTTGAGAGGATTGAAACCAAAAAAAAATATAGACTACCTCTGTGAGTTGGGTATGACTTGACATTATCATTTTGTTCATCATTTTCAGTTTTCTGTACATCTAAGGATTTAGTCTTCTTGACAACATTTTTTTGTGCTTATACAACATCTGTGTTTTCTCTCATTCCACGAGATTTTCTTCATTAGTTTCTAAATTACACTTCTTCATTCTACATCATCATAAAACATGAATAAACCACGAATACACATTTAATTAAACTGACTAAGAATCATTTTTGTTATGATTCTACTCGGAGCTTGGGCTTTTGCTTAATCACATTTCTTTGAAGTCTTCTTCTCCGGCACAAACTCTTCCGCTCTCTCTTTGAGCTCATCTTCCTTAGAGTCACTTTCATATCCCCCAGTTTTCTTCTAGAATTCCTTGTGACCAAGAAGTATTTCACCGAGAAGAATATGAGGCCTCTCCTCAACCGCAATCACGTTATAGAAATTCTACCCACTGTCTTTCCCGACAGTCTCCAACAAAGATGCCTTCTTCTTAACATATGAAAAAGAGTGTTCCCTCGAAAACTAATACTAAATAGAGGCTAAATAGAAATGCTTTGAAGACATAATTTGAAAAATAATGAAGAAACTAACCTTACGATATCTTTATCTTTCAATACACAGTTCGACTCAAATGGCAGTATAATGAATCCTTCCATTTGTAATCAAAGATTAACTTTACCATAAGTGTAAATCCGAAACGAAAGAAACAGAGGGAGTGTCATTTAAAAAAAAAAAATTGTTAGGTTTGTGAAGAAAAAAATCAAGATGCTCATAAAATTTAGTTCGACCAAAAGCCAAGTCAAATGCTAATCTCTCTATTTAAGTAACTGACCAAAATGATAACTTGCTGGAAAATATTTTTGATATGAAGCAACAAAAAGATTAATTCATACTTCTACAGCTCTACTTGTCCTTTCTATCTAGACACTTCTTCTGCATGCCTATGTCTTTCTCTATGTATATTTCTTCTTCTTGATTTACTATTCATATACACTTGAAAATTTTGATTTAGTACTGCTTGTCATTATTTCAAAGAGAAACCGACAAAGAACTTAACTTATGTATTTCGAAAACTTAACTTATTTATTCAGCAAGACAAGATGATCAATGCCCATTATACCACACCCTTTACGTCGATGTTCTCGATTTATTTGTCCTTACCCCCACAATGCACCATGTCATCACCCTACATCCGTTCTAATTGTTCTACATGCGACCTATCCTTTCTAATTTGTTTTTGCTTTGAAATTTGATAGCTTTTTGATAGTTTCCATTGTGATTGGGATCACCTTAAAGCTTCCTACTGGTCTTTAGACGCAACATGATCAACTTGGGTATATTATTTCTATGGATATGCGCCTGATTGCCTTGACAAGTGTTTTTTTTTTTTTCTTGAAAAACTTCATCTCGTAGAGGATATATCTTGGGTTTTGTCGCCATTGAGGGGCATGTAACTGTGAGAAAAGGTTGTAGGAATTTTTATATTTAATTTTGATTTGTACCAAAGCAAATGAAGAAAAATATACAACACGGCAAAAAAACAATATACACAACGAATCCGTACAAACCATTTGAAGACTATTCTTCAACTCCTTCACAATCATCTCTTGGTGGATCTTATCACAAATTAAGCCTTGTTTTTTACATGAATCATAAGAGGCATTGAAACATACCAACAAACCAGTCAATTTCAAGATAAGATATGATTGAGTGCTTTGTGTGATAACAAATTTTGTTTTAAAACATAACTTAGCAAGAATAAGTGTTAGGAATATTTCGGCCATAGGAAGTCAAATGAAAAGAGCTCTACCTATATATATCCTTTGACTCTAGAGACGGAAGATCAAGAGACCAATTTTTTTTTTTGAGAACTCGATCGGTAGAGAAAAATACGGAATAGGAAGAAAAAAAAGTAAACTCATGTCAACCAATTAAAGTGCCACGTGTCACGCTCTGGAAAGTGCTGGCCAAGTGTTATATATTAGATTTTATTTATTTTTTAAATCCATCATTTTGTTTATTTTTTTAGCAAGCACTTTTTAAAAAAAAATATGTATTTTTGTAATAGAGATCATTACTCAATGATAATACAAATTCTCTCGTCGAACGCACTCAACTTTATATATTTGTTACTAAATTGTTGATATATTCAAATGTTTTTACAAAGCACGGGAAAGAGTACTTCTTTATCTTTAGTGCGTTATACTCTTCCCCTTCTTGTAAATTACTAACATGTAATTATTAGGGCTACTTATTTGTACTATATATCTACATAATACATCCATGATAATATTTTTCTATTAAGATAATATAGATATAGTAAAGTAAAATCTATGGTTGATCGATGGAACTAGCCGGTACTTCCACTGTCACGGCTGCAGAACGACCACTTCCTTGCCGGCAAAGACGCTCGTACTCTGACGATGACCGATTCTTAGGCAACACAACCTTACCGGAAAACTTAAGGCACAAGGCACATGTAATGATCAATATAGCTGACAATATCCAACTAAACTGCAAATTCGCCAACGCTTTTGCCCTAATCTCAGCACCAGGAGACTCACAAGCTACTGCGCTACTATGAACAATACTTCTTCTATTATCAGATGTTGACGTGTTGCTTACGCAGCCTCTAGGAGCATACCTTGGAACCCAAAGCATGAAACCCATATTCAAGAACCAACATCCTTGAAATATAACCGAAATCGAGAGGATTAAAGCCGCGGAAAAAGATTTAGGGAAAGAAGCAGAAGCTAAAGCCGAAGAGAAGGAGACGAAAGCGATGAGTTGAAGAAGGAAATGGTAGTGACCTTCAAGACCTAAATGATCATTGGAGTGAAAATGAAGTAAGAAGAGTTCTTGTGCAAAGACAGAAGCGGAGAGGAGTCCGATTAGACCGGAGAAGAGATCTGAAGAAAGGGTTAGTTCGCACAAGAGAGCGAAACACGCGAAGATTATGAGGTGGAGGAACATGGAAGCATGTTCTAGGTTATCTGGTTTGAAAGAGGAGAAGTTGAAATTAGGGAAATCTAGGGTTAGGAGGATGATTGCTAGCAAGGAGAAGAAGAGGATTGAGATAAGTTCGAGATGTTTAAGTTTAGGGACAGGATACCAAAATTTTGAAGAGAAATTTCCAGGGCCTTTAAGACTATAAGATTTTATGGTGTTGAAGAGATGCCAAAGACCAAGAAGTGCAAGTGAAAGACCAGGAAAAAAATGTCCTAAGAATGTTCCCATTTTTATATTTTTAAGTTTTCAAGAAAAAAACGTTAATTGTGGTGGTTAGTAAGGTTTATGTGATGAAGTGTTTATATATATAGATGAGAAAGCATTGGTGGTTGCGTGACGGAAAATACCACTTAAAAGCTGAGGAAAAAGAAGAAGAAGAAAAGTTGGCTTGACTACTATGTAACACTTTAAGATTGTGGTGCAGAACCTAAAGAAAGTAACTGCGTTATCAAAAACTTTTGTAAAGAAAACGGAGCAAAGCATTTAGAAAACAGAGAACAACGTAGTGAAATTCTTATTCATTTGAAGGCTCTTTTTTTAAAAAAATTTCTTACTTGATCTTTTGATTTTCAAAAAGATATAGACTTTAACATTGATAGATAGTGATGTAAAAGGTTCTTGCATCCACTTAGTTATTGCCACAAACTTTAGAGATGCAAAGTCGAGTGTGACTTCTTTGAATGTATCTTTGTTTAACTATGATTATACTTTCATTGTTTAGAGAGCTGATTGTTTCAACTACGTTGATTTTATGAAACCATGTATGGCAGTAAGTGTGAAAATGTAATTTGTTTTGTCATGTAATCTAAAATCAATATACAAATTATGATTTTTTTTATTTGAGTCTAAAATATTAACGACGTAAAATATAAAATTGTCTTTTAGGACACTTCGGATTTAATTAAAAAAACCAATATTGAATAAATTGACCTAACTTTTGATTAAGACCCAAAATGAATGGAAATATAAAGGAGGAGGGAGGAGCCAATGAACTATATAATGCGAATAGATATACGAGTCACTCTCCATCCACTCTTAAGTGGAAACTAAAGTGTGTTTCCATTTAATTAGAATATGGCAATTACGATGAATCCATTTACAGCCAATTTGGATATGCTATTTGGGAAACTATGCGTTTTCTTTGTGATTTTTATAATTTTTGTACAAAGTTCAAAACAATGCTAGAGTAGAGGTGTGTATATGATCTCCCTCAGTATTTTATTTTCTACACCGGGAGGCCAGTGTGGCAAGTTCGAGGTCGATGACATAGGTTAATGCCTTAATGATTCTCATTTGTATCTAATCATTTTCATTTTGGTTTACGGGAAGCCCATAGTTCTTAATATTTTTTCTTCTGAATATTCTTGTTTTCATGCTTAACATATAAAACTAATCTTGCCTTCGGTACTTTATTTTTATAAAAAAAAAGTAATATTTTGAATTCCGTAATCTAAAATGTGGTACAAAGTGGCAAACATATCTAATTTGTGTAACGGATGGAAAGATTTGATTAGGACGCAAGTGATGAAATTTTTTGTTAGATGATATGCAATCATAGCAACAAAAAAAAGATATATATATGTATATGTATATGTATAGATTAAAATTTTCTTACTTTTTAAAGTTTTG
This sequence comes from Draba incana, assembly GCA_963576765.1. Taxonomy (NCBI): domain Eukaryota; kingdom Viridiplantae; phylum Streptophyta; class Magnoliopsida; order Brassicales; family Brassicaceae; genus Draba; species Draba incana. The sequence goes on along the minus strand of OY755202.1, from coordinate 56,396,524 downwards.
GCATTTTGAAGGTTGTGGAATTGATCAAAAACACAGCTGAAGTCATCGCAACCAACATAAAGTCCTAAGTTGATGGTAAATGAATTGATAGAATTATTTAGTTTTGTATTCTCGCCTTAACTTCATTGACGATGTGCATGTATTGAAGAAAAATGTCTCAGTTCTCGTAAAACTACTATTGTTTTGTAGTATCTTGAGTTTGAACAACGAAGAGGGATGACTCACATTTTACTCGTACACAATTTTTGTTCTTATTAGCGATTTAATAAACTAATGGTGGATTTTGCACCCGAATCCGAATCGAATTATCCGAACTCGAATCATGAATATATATTTCTTTGTGTCTATCATAATCAAAATATAACAACTCAATACTCAGTTAAAATTATAACTGATTTTCTTACCAAAAAAAAACACAATTCAAATTACATTTAGCGTCTACTAATCTCGTATGTAAATTGAAAACAAACACCAATCCGTAATTATTATTTTTCAACTTGGGTCTTGAAAATTTAACAGAGACATATTTTGAGAGTTCGTAACTAAGATATGCCATAACTTTGTATATGTTATTTAATAGTTAGTTAAAAAACAATATTTGATCATAATGTTAAATACTCGGTTCTTTTCTTTCCATTTTCTTAACTATGAGATGAATTGATGATAATAATATACGTAATCAGTCTTTTCCAAATTGTTGACCGGATTATAAAAAAACTGTTCAACTCGATTCCAAACTCACTGTTTTGAAAATTCTTTTGCTATTTGGTTTGTAATTCATATAACACAATAATTTTGTTTTACACCTATATATTTTATTTTTTCCCGAGGACTTTGTTTAGCACATTTTCTTTCTTTTAATGTAAAACTCCATTAACTTCTGTATAAACATAAAATTTAACACAAAAGAGCGTACGTGAAAAATACGCTAGGTCTTTGGATTTGTTCTGTCCCAAACGCTTTGGTTATTGAGTACCATTTATAAGAATGTAGTAAGCTTGGACTAACCATGTAGTGCTCACAAAAATAACTAATATAATCCAATTTAAAATCTAAACGGAACATTTACAAAAATGCCACTTTTGACATGCTATTTTCAAATATGCCGTCTTTAATTATTTTCTTACCAATATACTACTTATAAATTTGTTTAAAAATCTTACATCTCAAAATTTTCAGTTTTATAAAATATTTTGATCTCTCACAAACCTTAAACCCAAAAAACTAAATCATAATATAACATAGTTAACCCAAACATAAATGATTTAAAAATTTGGAAAAAATGATAGTGACATTTTTGAAAAGTGGCATGTCAAAAGTGACATATCTTGAAATTTCTCAAATCTTAATTTGAATATTTTTGGTTGGTTGACCAATAAATAAGATAAGGTTATGTGTTGTTTGTTCTCCATCTCCACACGTTGCAATTAATGTTATTAACAAATAAATAAATTTTTAGAATAAAATTAGATAAATCCAAAATTTATTATAAAATAATATCAGAAAAAATTTAAAAATCAATTTTCAAATCCTACATTTAAGAAAAAAATCTTATATTTAAAAAACAAATCATACTATTCATGAATTTACGGATATTATAGGATTTTGATTTCAACTAAAATATATATCACCAATCTAAAAAAAATAAAGATATAGATCATCAAATCCAAAATATTTTGGCATAAAAATCCAATTTTCCCATTAGAGAATATATTAAAAATGACAAAATCTAAAACTAAATCTTATTAATATTTGTTTCTAAAACAGAAAATGTTTTCGAATTTAAAACATAATCTTGACACATTTTTGTGCACCAAAATTTACTTATCAATCGAAATTTTAAACTAGATAATAATTTATTATGTAGAAATATTGTTGGGAGTATCTTAACATCAGTGATTAAAATTGAATTTCTATTTAAACTAGATAATAATTTTTTTTTTTTTTAGTAAAGGAAAAGGAAAGTCGGATTGGGAGCTCGGGCACAGGACCGACCGGTCCCGATACTAGATCGGTCGGTCGTGTTTCCAGAGGCTGCTCGTGTTCTGATCTGCGTATGGGATCGATCGGTCCCGGCTGCTGCGGATCGATCCCTTGAATCCTCTGGATCGACCAGTCGGTATATAGGACCGACCGGTCTTATTTACAGAGACTCTAGGCATTTTGGGTGAAACATGGGACCGACCGGTCCGATCCTGCGGATCGACCGGTTGAGTTTTCAGAGACTATGCAGCGCCTTGTCCCTATTTTAAGCAGGTGCTCGACGAAAATTCCTTTCCTTTTTTTTTAGAATTCAAGTACGGAAAACACAAGTAAAATGTTAGTAATAAAAGGAAATAAAAAATTGAATTATGTACAAGAAACCTCACCGGTGGGTTGCCTCCCACCAAGCGCTTTGTTTAACGTCGTTAGCTTGACGTGCGTGCCCTTCAGGCGCGAGCAGAATCCATATGAGGATTAGAGGCTTTCTTGTCCGGATCAGGACTCGGTGGAGGTGGGTTGAGGCGTGGTCCACTTGCTCTTTGATCACTTATATTCAGTTGCAGAACCTTGCTCAACATACTAGCCATAGCTGCTTGACCTTTTTCCCAAAACTCCGGAGTAACGATAGCCTTGAATTTAGAGAAAGGCCTAGACATACCTTTGCCCTTCAGCTTATACTCAATTGTGTCTCCAACACATCTCTGCGGTGTCAAGGTTATATGCGAACCTGTAATATTCTTCTCGCGCTTTGGTTTGTCCCGCTTGTTGACTTCCTTGGGTTTCCTTTCATAAGAACGAGTGTCTCCATCCAAGACTTCATTAACCTTATTCTTATTATAAAGTGCTGCAGCTGGCAGGACACTTACATTTCCTGTTACATCGTCTATGGCAACACAAGAGCCATATTTGTCGCCATCTGAAATGGTGTTGTAAGAGATCTGCTTGTCGATGTTAGAGAAAACTATCCTTCTGTTTGGTAAGTCAACAACTGCACCTGCTGTCGCAAGGAAAGGTCTCCCCATAATCAAGGGCATGTATGAACCATTGTTCATCTCCACAACTTGGAAATCAGTCGGGATCAAGCAATTCCCAATCTGGACATCTAAATTCCCAATGAACCCTTGCGAAGTTGTTACCGAGGCATCCGCAAACCTAATAGACATCTGAGAAGTCTGGATGTCAACAATACCTAAAGATTCTGTAATATCCCGTGACATGAGGTTAACACTAGATCCAGAATCAAATAGAGAATCTTCAAAATCAACTCCAAAGATGAAACATGGAACAACAAACTTGCATGGATCCTCTAGCTTATGCAATTGCCTCAATAATGGTTTCTGAGTGTTACCTGGAGCGACATCTATGTTTTGACACTGAGGATCCGTAGCTGGTTCAAATGGGATCGATCAATCTGGCTCGTCCGTAGGAATCAATGCAACTTTTTTGCAGAACTGGAGGCTTTACTCTGAGACATATAAGCAACTTGTGAATCAATAAGGTCAACCTGACAAGTTAAACTCTCTAGTTTATAGCTGAGCTCGTTGTTCATGACGTTTATCTTGTCTTCAAGAGAGGTTATCTTCTCATTCACTTCCCGTGCACTCTTGTTCTGCCCATCTAAAATTGCTGCATCATGAGCTCAAGTCTATTCTCTTGAAGAGGTGGTGCTTGATGTTCTCTACTCTGATTGGGTCCCTGTTCCTCGACAAAGTTCACATATGCACGTGGGTAGGGAACCCTGGGTACGTAAACTCTCTCTGGAGAAATTTCTGAAGATTTAGCAGGAGCACCCTTGCGAGCAGGTGCTCGGGTATGAAAACCTGGGTGCTCGGAAGTTTCTGATCCCAATTCAGCTGGAACAGTTCCTAGTGGTGTTTCTGAGGCTGAACCATGCCCCACTTGTCCATCATTCGCACTGAACTCATCACTTTGAGCCCGATGCTCGGTAGCGTGCTCCTTACCCTTTCTGTGGGTGCCAGAGATTTCTCTCGTGAGTTCTACAGCATTGACATACCCATTCCTGGGATTCATCTCTCCTTTCCCTGGATGATTTCCAGTCGGTCTCTTAATTGCTTCAGCAGTTTGAGCAACTTGTGTATCCAATTTCTTCACATGCGCGGTAACAGCCTCGTACTTTGCATTCAGATCATTATACATGTGATCTACCTTGCCATTAATCTCAGTAGACGCCTTCTGTTGGTTAACCATCAGTTGCTGCATGAGACTCTTGAACTCATCCTGAGATGTGGGCGCGGAAGTGGGTTGTTGTGGGTTCCCTCCTTGGAACTGATTCTGATTTGGGTTAGGGATGAATTGTTTCCCTTGAGTATTGCTAGAGTAGAACTTCTGAAATCCCTGACCTTGTGGGTTCTGATTCATACCTCCTTGTTGCGGATAGACCTGATCTTGTGGGTTTTCAACATTGGTGATGCGGTAAGAGAGGTTCGGGTGGCTCCTATAATCCGGGTTGAACCCACTGTTTTGGTATCCTTGACCACTCACAAAGTTAACCTCCTCTACTCTAGCATCCATACCATCTTCAAACTCTTGAGACATAGGGACAACCCCATTCTCTTCCACAAACTTGACCATCCTTTGATTCTCGCATAGAAGTAAGTTCACCTTCGCCGTTACTTCATCAATCTTCTGAGTGTCCACACTATTGACTTTCCTGGACCTATCATACTCATGAGCCCTGTTGTTAGAGCTTAAAGCAAGGTTCTCAATCAACTCAAAAGAACCGTCTCTAGTCTTAGTCATAAAGCCTCCATTAATCCCAGTATTTAGGGCATTCTGATAATCCCATTCAACTCCATCGTAGAATATCCCCAAAATTTGTTCTTCCTTAAAACCGTGATGAGGACACTCTCTACGGTACTCTTTCAATCTCTCCCAAGCTTCACAGAAAGCTTCACCTGAATGTTGTTGAAACGACGAGATCTTGTTCCTCAACGATGCCGTCTTAGACTTAGTGTAGAAGTGGTCCAAGAACGCAGCTTTAACCTCATCCCACGTCCTCAAAGATCCAGCCGGCAGCGACTTCAACCAGCTAAGAGCCTTGTCCACGAGTAAGAAAGGGAATAGCTTGCACTTCAAAAACTCATTTGACATCCCATTAGAACCCGTAGTGCTGCAGATTTCCTCGAAGTTCTCGATGTGATCTATCGGTATCTCAGCTAGTAGTCCGTGAAAGAGGTGTTGTTTCACCAATGAGATCATGTGAGGTTTGATCTCAAAATCTTTCCTCTGAATTATTGGAGAAACAATAACCGAACGGTTTTGATGAAATGCATGGGGATTATCTGAATCCCCTATACGCGGTTGTGTTTGCGGAACTTGTGGTTGATTTCTTTGCAACTGAGCAATCTGATCCCTTAATAACTGTAACTGAACATTCATCTCTTCCTGATCAGCCATAAAGTCCGGATTAGGTGAGTTTCTTTGCCGACGGTTTTGACGTTCAAGGCGAGCTAACTCTTCGTTCGAGATACTGATTAACGTTTCGGTGATATTTCTTCTTGTTCTTCTACTGTTCATTCACCTGAAACACACGCAAAAGAAAATAAAAACAAAAACGAAATTAGTAGAAAATTCTTAGACTATAAATAAAATCGAATTTCAAAGGTAACGCAATTGGTCCCCGGAAACGGCGCCAAAAACTTGATGTGCTAAGTTTTAACCCAAAATAAATCCGCAAGTACACAGACAATCGCAGCAATATATAGGGTATCGAATCCACAGAGACCAAGTTTACACTATGAAATTATAGATTTTGATTTAAAGCTAAGATAAAATATGGTTTTCGTAGTAATTTCGAAACAGCAAAAATAGCAAATAAATGATATGAAATTCAATTAAAGACAAGCACTAGATGAAGGTGATTCGCCGGTGATTTCAGATTTAGGACTGAGCAACTATTCAGGAATCAATTTAAGTACGGTCTAGAACTCAAACATAATAATAATATTGCCCCACTGTCGTAATGCATCAATAACTTTGTCTAACAACCTAAATACATAAACTGTCGTTTGAATTCAAAGATGTTGACAAGCATTAACGAGTTGGTTCAATTTGTTCACAATTGATGGTAACAATCAACTGTCGTTGGTTACACACCAATTGCTCACCAATGGTTTATCTAGCAACCTATAGCACTGTCGTGAATAAGTTTAACTTGAAATCATAGATTAGGTGATCAAATTAATCTAAGCATTATGAATCCCTATTGGCAAAGAAATATGATATTCTATCATATTTGGCTCAATCACTAACAATCCTAAATCACCATTGAAAACCTTAATCTAGCTAATGGACTACTCAACCATGATGAAATCAAGCACATCAAAAGTATAAAGAGAATTCATAATAAAAAAGATTAGGGTTTAGAATTTTTCTCAAACAAATGTTGTGGAATGATTCTCCAAATCATGAATCCAAAAGCAAAGAACAATGGGAAGAGTCTCCCAAAAGAGGTCTGGGTAAAAAGAGATATAAAGGAACTGTTTCAGAATGTGTTTTTCAGAGGTGGTTGCCTCTTATTTATACTTAAAAGTAGGTTAAAATCGGATCTGGACACGGGACCGGTCGGTCTGGTATTGGGACCGGTCGGTCCCATTCCCAGCGGGCCTTCGGTCTTCAAGTCTTCAGTCGGGACCGGTCGGTCCTTGGAAGTGGATCGGTCGGTCCCGATTCCAGGGAGCTGGCCTTCGTGTTCTCCAATGTGCGGACCAGTCGGTCCCTTGTGGAGGACCGGTCGGTCCCGATTCCAGGGAGCTGGCCTTCGTGTTCTCCAATGTACGGACCAGTCGGTCCCGATTCCAGGGAGGAGAATTCTTCAAGTCTCTAGCGAGCGGGTGGGGCGAGCAGGCGGTCGAGCAAACCGAGCAGGTGCTCGGTTAGGGAAAATCACCTTTTTGCTCCAATTCTGCCTCGTTTGCTCCAGTGAGCTCCAATAACTCCAATCCATGCTCGAGAGCCTCCTAGAACCTGAAAAGCCACAAAAAGAACTGGAAAGAACCGAAAAACAATAGAAAACAATACGTAAAAGAGGCTAAAATACTAATATATCACTAAGCTTTAGGGAATTCGGAGGAATAAATCCAAATTGCAGAATAAAGTTAATATTGGGATAATTGATGATGCACAATTCTAGAACACGAAACACTGTGGTAAAGTAAATCAACTGTCGTTGCAAATACTATCTATGTTTAAACCCTAGAAAACCAACTGTCGTTGCCAAAACAGATTGATCTAAACAAGCAATAAATTCAGGTTCGATTGTTCACATGGATTCAAAGTCAACTGTCGTTGCGAATCGAATTCTTGCTCACCTATGATTCAGTTCAGGTAATTCAATAATGATGTCTCATCTATTAAACAACCTAAGATATCCAATTCAGCGCTAAATCAGAGTTAATGCAATCAAGGTGAAGAATATAAATAAATATGATGCAAATCCCAATAGTAATTAAACTCTACAACTCTTCATTAAACCTTTGAAAAACCCTAAAGCCTAACTAGAGAATTACTCAGACATAGACATGAATAATAAATCCCTAGTATAAAAACCTCTAAGTAAAATAAAGCATGAAGCCTAAACAATGGCTTAAAAACATATTTATAGAGGTCCTAAACCGACTGGAAACATAAAAGTAAACATCTGCAACTTCTGGGCAAAAACGGCAAACTTCCGAAATTGAATTTTTCTGAATCCGCGAGGGTGTCGCTCGACACCCAGGGGGTGGTGTCGAGCGACACCAGCCTCTGAAATTTATTCTTCACTTGATCAATTCGTCGTCTTCTTCCGCAATGTTCCAAAACTTCCAGTAAACATCTTTTATGCTCCAAACATCTAGAAACCTGCAAAAACTCTAAAACAAACACAAAACATACCAAAGACTCTAGATATTGGACTTATATCATGATCTAAACTGAGTAAAAATCATGATATATCAATACTCATGCTACACATATTAAATTCATAAACCTCATCTTATTTTCAACAATCCGAACTAACAAATCCACACCTTACGTATTACAAATCTAACTTGCAACGTTATACTTATATTCCAAATTCCCCAAAGAAGGAACAATTGACAACCAACCCATAATAATAATAAAAAAGTAGAATATTCATATTTATGTTCAACAATGACAACAAGTCAACAACCATATCAAACATAGGTCCCATTTATACATACAAACAAGTTACATTTAACACAATTATTTTTCTCGTTAGAGCAGAATCTTTCATCTTCTTTCTTCTTCTGGTTGCACATGATTTAAATAAGTGCACACTACACAAAAGATCTAGAAGACGACTTTCTCAAACTTCTGAAGAAGAAGACAAAAGTTACATGATGTGGCAAATTACTATTGGTTATCTCTCTACCTATATGCCTCCCAATCAATTTTGACGACCGCCAACCACATGGGCCGGGCCGCGTTAGATTCTCACACACGCCACCATCTTCACGCGCCGACGTTATTCACGCGCCGTTAACTTTAACGGTCAATACTTAAGACGCGTAATCCGTCACGCGCCATACTTTTACCGATTTGTCCAAACTCCCACTATACACTATCCACCGTCTATCACCTTTCTCTCCACCGTCTCCGTCATCGTCGCTGTCACTATATTCCGCAGCTTCTTCCACCGCCGTTAAACATTTAACAGGACCGTCGTGATCCATCAAAACAGAGAGACATGTATGACTTCCGTTGCCGTTTCTTTTCCAAACGCAAATATTCTTATCAGCTCCGCCGCTCAAAACCAAACTCCCTACGGAGGTTAGACACAACACGGCCATACGGTGGCCGTGAATTGTCCCGCCGTGAGTCAAATGTTTTTTCCGTTCCCAAAAGTTAACGGAACCGTCAGATGAACCACAATAAACGACAGAATCCGTTAAATTAACGGCTAACGCCGTTACTGCGTTTTCTTGCTTCATCAAAACATGTACTAAAACATGTTTCATTTCTTTGCCTTGAAGCTCACGTTTCCATACTTTTAACGTTCCATCTGCTGAACCGGTGAATACCAAATCGTCTAATCCGGCAACCACCGTGTTAACGGCGTCGTCGTGAGCCTCGATCGATTCTAAACATTTCGAATCGGATAATCTCCAGACTTTTAAGGTTTTGTCCCAAGAACCGGAGTATAACAAACCAAGATCCTCGTTTAAGCTTAGACACGACACGGCATCGAAATGTCGAATCTTTAGTACGTTTTTTCGACGACGAATCTCGACGTAGTTTCTCGGGTTAACCGATTTGGTTAGAAACTCTTTAAGAGTAGGTAAGCTTCCAGCTCTTGAATATCTTTCCGGTTTTCTCTTTGATCCTCTCCAAACCCTGATTTTACCGTCCTGATGACCGGTAAAAACCCGGTTATCTCCGGTTATCACAATCGCTTTGACAAATCCGCTAGTTGATTTAAAACCGGAGAAATCTTTGAGGTCTTTCCAAACACGAATGTTCTTGGAATCTGATCCTGTGAAAAGAAGATCCTTTGAAGCAGCAAGAGAGTACACGTGTCCGTCTTCTCGCACGATCGTTCCGATTAAACCATTATCAGGATCATCTTCGAAATCACTGTTACGTGTTTGGTAAATCCAAGGAGATTTATGGTAAGGAGATGATTGAAACGACGTCGTATTATTATCGTTGAATGGATAATAAGTTTGGTTCCATGGAGAAAATGGTGATGATGATGATGATGAATAATCGCTACTACTAGCGTTTGAAGCGTTACTTGGACGTTGTGAATCGCTGTGATAAGCGTTTGGGTGGTTTACGCCGTGATTTTGATACTCGTCGTCGGTGTGGTAAGTTTCGTCGCCGGTGTGAGATTCCGATTTTAAGAAATTGGCAAAAGTTAGCCTCCGGTACTCATCACTGTGACTTCGGTTTGCTTCTATAGCCATTATTCTGTAGTTTTTTCAATAATTTCAAGAAACAAGTGATTGGTTCTTTGGTTTTGAAAAGAACAAAGATATTGTTTTTTTTGTTTTTGATTTGGAGGGAATAATGAAATTTTGTTCTTGAGATTTTGGATTGGTAGGATTGTGGAATTAAGAACCTAGAAGAAGATGTGTTGGGGTATAAATACAGATCACATGTAGAAAGGTGGATAAATAAACGACTTGTAAGAGTGACACGTCCTTTGGGAAACCGGGACACGGGTTTTCCCAGTTTCGTTGGAGAGCTAGGAGAGACAAGAAAAATAAAATAAAATAAACATTGGTATAGTTAGAGACAAAATCATTCAAGAGATTATTTATTCTTAAATAAATATAAAAACTAAAGTAATTCATTATATGTTTCGTTGACATTTGTATATTTTTTCATAGACCAATTAAAAAATTCTGAAGCAATAATGTTTCTAAATAATTCAAGAATTATGTATTTGGCTGTAGTTTTTTCAATAATGTTGTTGTTTTAAAATATTTGGCTGTATTTTTTTCAAGAATTATTTTTTCATGAATTATTTATTGTGAGTTTGACATATTTGGCTGTAGTTTAACAATTATTTTGTAGTTTTTTCAAGAATTTCGAGAAACAAGTGATTGGTTCTTTGGTTTTGAAAAGAACAAATAAATTGTTTTTGAGGGAATAATGAAATTTGTTTCTGGAGATTTTGGTTTGGTAGGATTGTGAAATTAAGAACCTAGAAAAGATGAGTTGGGGTATAAATACAGATTCGTATGTAGAAAGGTGGGAATATTAACGACTTGTAAGAGCGACACATGCTTTGGGAAACCGGGACACGGGTTTTACCAGTTTCGTTGGAGAGCTAGGAGAGACAAGAAAAATAAAATAAAATAAACATTGGTATAGTTAGAGACAAAATCATTCAACAAATTATTTATTCTTAAATAAATATTAAAACTAAAGTAATTTATTATATGTTTCGTTGACATTTGTATATTTTGTCATAGACCAATTAAAAAATTCATGAAGCAATAATGTTTCTAAATATGTTTGTATCAACTACTCTATATTTTTTTTTTTGTTAAAACCTTTAATTCTGAAGCAATAATTCTGAAGCAATAATGCCTGGCTCTTTTTTTTTAATAAAATGTCTTGGTTCTTTTTTTTTCTTTTTCTTTTATAGCTCGGTTCTTTTCTTTCCATATTCTTAAATATGATGAATGATAATAATATACGTGCGTAGTTAGTCTTTTCGAAATTGTTGATCGGGTTATAAAAAAAGGGAAATTAGCAAAGATAACATAAAAAAAAATTATAATTGAAAATCTAGCTAAAAAACCTAAATCTAATGGCTATAATTAGGGGTGGGCGTTTCGGTTTAATTTCGGGTTCGGTTCGGTTCGGTTTATTTGGTTTTAGTAAAACTCTAACCAAAGCCAACCAAACTTAGTTCGGTTCGGTTTTGATTCGGTTCGGTTTGGGTTAAGTTTGGTTCAGTTTTATTTAAACATAAATCATAAATATTGTTTGTATCTAAAAAAAATCAGCATAAGTCATACATATTGTATGTTAGCTTTAATACGTATTGTAGGTTAGCTTTTAATACATAAATTATACTCTTTCCGTTTCATAATGTAAGATGTTTTAGACATTTTGTTTTGTTTCAAAATATAAGATGTTTTGACAATCCTAGATACTTTTATATATTTTTAAAATGTAAAATATTATTATGTAGTTTTTCCTTTTGTTGGTTAAAATGTTTTTTTATATATTTTTAAAATGTTACTTTTAAAAGTAAAAGTAGTTTCTTAATATTTGTGTTTTTTACTAAAACATCTTATATTATGAAACGGAGGGAGTACTAATAAGATCAACATAAATCATAGGTATTGTTTCTATATTACTATTAAACATAATTAACTAATAAGTGAAATAAAGATATTGGGTTTTCGGTTCGGTTCGGTTCGGTTTTGAACAGAACCGAACCGAACCGAACCGAACCATTTGGGTTGAGGGAAACTTATCCAAACTGTTTGTGTGTAGACTTTGGTTCGGGTTGGGTCCGGTCGGTTCGGTTCGGTTCGGTTAAAATGCCCACCCCTAGTCATAATATTGCCACACATGCTATTTTTGGTTAATTTTTGAATTATAATTTTTTTCTTTGTTATTAAGCAAATTAATCCTAAAAAAACTGTTCAACTCGATTACAAACTCTCTGTTTTAAAAATTCTTTTGCTATTTATTTGTTTTGGACATATATACTTTATTTTTTCCCTAAAACTTTGTTTAGCACATTTTCTTTCTTTTAATGTAAAACTCCATTAACTTCAGTATAAACATAAAATTTAACACAAAAAGCATACATGAAAAATACGCCACGTCTTTGGATTTGTTCTATCCGGTACGCTTTGATTATTGAGTACCATTTATAAGAATGTAAGAGCATCAACGATGGAGACTTTGAAGTGTCTAAAATACTATTCTTATAATATAAAATTATTAAAACACACACTTTTTCTTTTTTTTACTCAACTTTATACCTTCTCTTTCATCTTTTTACTCAACTTTTATTAATTTTATATTTAAACACTCTCTTTTCCTTTTCCTAACACTCTAAAAAATATCCAATATTAGACATTTTCTCTTTTCCTTTTCCTAAACACACTCACTATCTACTCTCTTTACTCAAATTTTATTAATTTTATATTTCAAAATACCCCACAAAACACTCTCTTTCTTCCTTTTATTCAAATTTTAATAATTTTATATTTTAAAAACACACCAAAATGTCTCCATCTTACATGCTCTAATAAGCTTGGACTAACATTGTAGTGTTCAAAAAATTAACTAATATAATCCGTTTTAAAATCTTAATTTGTATATTTTGTGTTGGTTGACCAATAAAAAAAGATATGGTTATGTGTTGTTGGCTCTTCATCTCCACACGTTGCATAACAGTAACGTAGAAATGTGAAAAAGGTATTTCTCGAAGAGGTCGGAGGGAATTTATTTATTATAACTAGTTTAAATTTGGTATTGAAATTGTTGCAAAAAGTTTTCTTCCAGATGTTTGACTTTTCTGACTCAATTGTAAAACAAGTTTGATTAGATTTTTCTCTTGCTTAGTTAAGAAACGACTCTGGATTAAGTGAATTATCTGTTTCTGACTTTCACACTCAATAGAATATAAATTGTATAAAAGTGTACTTTTGGATAAATATGTGTTCCTTTTGGGTTGACAAAAAAATGTGTTCCTTTTTGTTTTTATAATGATAGTTGATGCCGATTTTACTTATAAACATCTCGAATTAATTCTCATACACTATCACATTATAAAATGAAGCTGTAATTTTTTTTTATTGGTATCGTTTTACTATTCGTATTCAATTTAAAATTGTTTGAAAAGCGAATCAAAACAGATAAATAGAAATACCTTAAATCAAGAATTGAAGGGATCAGCATGCATTGTCACTTTTTGAAAGAAATTACTATGATTGTTTTTACGTTAATCGTGTTGATATTGTTGACACATAGGCTCTTCAAAATTCAACAGTTTTACTTATGCTAAAATTTGTGATGTGTAAACTTTTTTCTCAAAACATGTTATACTCTTAATTTGGTTTTAGCAGAACAAATTAATCTCTCTTCTTTTGAACCAGTTAAAAGTAGTTACGTTGACGACAAAAAAAAAAGAAGTAGTTACGTTGGACGAGTTTACATGTCGGCCACGACTGTGAGTCACACCTGTGACGGTATGCTTACTTTACCAATTACCATACATGCATAATTGCATACACGTGTTGGACACTATTTATTGTGAGTTTCACATATTTGGCTGTTCCACATACTGAACACGATTTTAATTTATTTTACTCGCTAAGCAAAGAGCTGAAATATTATTTACTATATAAATTTTGAAGTACATATTATTTTAGATTTTTAACCTAAGAAGAAACAATATCAATGTGATACTTACATGTAATTGTACATAATATTTGTAGTCATACAAAAACGATATGGACCGGCATCACATTCACCAAATTGACAAACAATTCCGAAAGAGAGTTTCTTTCATCCGAGACATTGATCCTAGGTACGCCACCGACGATAAGTAACTTGGTTCGGTCCACGAAGTCATTGATCTATTCTCTTTTTTAGTTCTATGTTTGATCTAATTTTCCAGAAAACCCCAAAATAATCCTACATCTACATAGAAAATGTTTTCTGGTTTGAATAGATTTTATATTCAATTCAGAATCATTTTTTTTTATTACAATGGTACTAAGTTCTGGATATTTGGTTCATACAATTTTTTTATTGCAATAAACCTTAAAAGTTCTGCATATTTGGTTCATACAAATTTTTAGTAACCAAGATCAATTCACCCATTTTAAGTATGGTCGGATTAATGAAAGTAGTCTCTAACTACTAAACTACCAACTACTTTGATAAGTATATATGTTTACCATAAAAAATCAATATTTAGTTATTAATAAGTGTTAATATACACATATGATATATCCGTCGTGTGTGTATATGTGTATATAGTCTTCTCTTGAAAAAAATATAAACGTTATATAAATACAAAAATAGTAAGAAACGAGGCGTATAGTGTTCATTGTATCTGTACAATATACGTTAATAACTTATTATTATCTAGATATGGTAGGTTTTGATACGTACGTAGCAATATATTCCGTTGACTTTTTTATATATGTGGCATGGTGACCCATTATTTGCAGTTTCACAAGCAAAACCTGTTATGCATTAACAAATATCTCTAAAGACTATTAAGATATTTCAGGTATCTAACATATACACCTGTCCAATTTCTCTACAAACCAATCCAAATCAAAATGTAAACTTTTAATGGCTTTTAAGTTATTCATTCACAACCAACCAAAACACCTTTTAGAAATATCTAATTTTAGACAAAATATAATTGAAGGTGAAAAAAAAGAAAACAAAATACTATTGGGTGTAAATCTAAATGACAATTTTAAAATATCCTCAACAAAATCAAGAAAATCTCGTATTGATATACATAATACAATAAGTTGCATACAAAGATATCCATGGTATCATTTGCATTTTAACAAAATTTTAGCGGACTTTCATGCAATCGAATTTCTATTGTTTTCATTTTTTTTTGTTATGGAAGTATTTGTTTACAATGCTGTAAATTTTTTTTTTTTATAATAGACATGTGCAGCAGTCCACGAGACAAAAATTAGTTCCACTTAGAACTCTAATCAAGCAAGAAATCTCACATATAATCATCTAAGTACGTAAGCGTATCAGTTTAGCGTATCTACATAAATTATAAATTAGTACTTAAATAGTTTTGTCTCGTGGACTGTTGCACTTGTATTATTCGTTTTAGCTCTTTTTTTTTTTTTTTTTGTCGAAACTCGTTTTAGCTCATTATTATAAACTTATGATATAATCTAAGTTTGTTTTATTATCATTGTATTGAGATAACCCAACACATCTAGCCTTGTTTGACGGACCGAAACATGGCAAGAATCTGATTTATTTCAATTTTGGTGATCTTCTGAAGTAATCATGATTAAAATTACTAATTGCATAGCCAAAAATAAACTGACTACGTGCCACGTGAATAGATCTCCCGACATTACATTTTTTTTATCATCTCGTTTAGTCGTCAAGACATGTGTAATTTAAATACGATAATATGTCTAATCATCTTTATGTTGAGAATTACAATTGTGGATTTCTCAATGTCTTAGACACCTGTCGGTTCGTGAAATATAAGTACTGGTTTCAACTTTCAAACTTCGATTAGCAGTTACGGTTGAGTTTTAAAATTAATTATCTTATAACCAATCTATAAATTCTGGTGTCGTTTTATAAAGAAGGTACGATGTTTTTTGTTGACAAATTAATTTGATGTTTTAGTTGATGACTAATGTATATATCTAACTTTATGATTATGAAAAAAGATCGTATACGAATGATTTTAACAGTGTATAGCTGATTTATACGTATCTTTATTGGTAAGTGAAATCATCAACAAATTCATCGCCAAATTTATCAATAAGCAAGTGAGGAATAAACTCGTCTCGATACGGGAAAATTGGAAATACGACAAAGATCTTCAAATGTGGTTTGCTGCCTTATTATAGATTGTAAAATTTTCTTATTTTTATTGGGATATGTAGAGGTTAATGGGCCACGAAGCCTTAATCTCTAGAGAGTATGTGTAAGATAAGTCCCACATCAGAAGTTGGGAGGATCTTGAATAATATATAAGGAATTTTGAAAAGTAAAATATATCATGTAAAAAACGATTTTCTTTTAAATTAATTTAATATACAATTCAAAAAAAAAAAATCATCCACAAAGAGAGAGAAAATTTTACCTCTGTTTTACTGTCTTTTGTGTTGGCATTATTCATATGGAGCACTCAAGGATACTAATTAGCGTGTATTCAATTCAAATATAGAACTCAGAGACAGATTTTTAATTAGGACAACACCCTTAAGCCTTATACAAAACGGTAGTTTTGGTATTTCAGGTAAATCTGTAAATGGAGAGAACCTTTGTGGATTTGGCAACGTATTAATCTTTGTTATTCCAGCAAGAGAAGTTTGAGAATTTACAGTCTTAGAGGTAGATCCTTCTCCAAGAGAGGTTGAGGGACAAGGCTTATGAGGAGTTTTCTTGTTGCTCTGCGTTCTTTTCATTTATGGCTCTTCGCCTCCTCGGTCACGCGAATGAGATTGAGAAAGACAGTAAAGCGAAAAATATTTGCATTCAAAGAGATAAAGCTTCCAACGTTTATCGAGAACATCATCATCAACTCCATTGGTAGTGGAGAGATTGAATGGAGTCATTATGTATGATTCTTCTTCAATCCCTTCTACTCTTATCGCCTACCTTGCATTAGAAATGCTATTTGATATTATGAAGCTCCATTTTTTGTATTGTGAAGGAGGTGTCGTGAAGAATAACCAGTCACAAATTTTATTGGCTAGACGGAATATTTCGCGTTGTTGCCATGATACTTTAGTGAAGAAATTCTCTTGCAACGTATGTATTGCACTCTCGTAACCTCTGCACTTGTTGTATAGAGATATACAACACATCCCTTCTCTATCTTTCACATTGATAAACCTCCAACATAGTGAAAAGGTTGTCCCCATCTTACAGATCTTGCAGCCAGATTTTCATGGCCAATACAGCAGTAGCCAGAGCCTAATTCAACCTGAAGATTGCAGCCGAGATGGGCACAAGTTTGCATGTAGTTGTTTACCGTTCGCTAGAAACGAGGAGCTCTGGTGGGTTTTGTGCTGCTTAGAGAGACTAGGGAGTTTGCTATGATCTGTATACAAAACAAAAGGTCCAAAAAAATAAATCATCAACAAAAACCTTGTTGCAAAGTAAGAACTCCATTTTGATAGCCTATACATCTGTTGTAAAGACACATGCAACAAACTTTGTCTGATCATTGGAGTCCATAGATCCACCAAGATAATAAATAATTTTTGTCATTCCGCAGAAGTTAAAGGCAAATCTTGGTGACCTATACGATTTGATGTTTGAGTTGTGCCATATATATTTCTTCACGATTGTTGTTTTGTAAAGCCTCTTGAGTGTTACGAATGTGATGATGTTGAGATAACCAAACTGTGTTTTTTCTTGCTTATGAATGTGGATTTGGTAAACATTCAAGCCAAAGACCTAAAGAGACGGCAATGGCCAGCGATTATACGGTTTCAAAGAGACACCCATAGTTCAATTCTAGTAAAAATCTGAATGTGCATGAGAAGTACATATCTGAATGCATGTATTTGGTCGATTTTTGCCTCATAAAGATCCCCGAATTAAAATGAGAAATCGAAATGTAACAAAAAATTGAATAAGTAAAACTTGCTGATGATATATATGATGAGTATATCCGAACACAATTTTAGCATATCATACAAAATCAACAAAAAAACATTAGATAATAAATAGCCGGTTGGTATTTAAGCCTTCGATCCCTTTGCATCTTGTAAAGTTGGTCAGGTTCAACTACTCCTACCAAAAACGACTCGAAGCTGTTTCCATAGATCCAAATCTGTAATATTATTGATTATATATTAACTATATAGTATTGAATCAAATTTTTCATTTGACTCGGTCTCAAAATTCGTTCCGTATAAAGAAAATTCTACAAAATCCTCTTCATAAATTAAGCGATTCCAAGGGCAACGAACCCTAACCATTTTTTTTGACTCGGTCTCAAAACTCGTTTCGTCTCTACGAAATTCAATTACAATCCAAAACGATTCCAAACAATTAAAGAACCTTAAACTTAGTCCGCAAAAACCTTAGAAGTCAATTCGGCGAAAGGAAATCATACGGAGGTCGTAGGAGCAATTCGAGGAGAGGAAGGAGTATTCTCCATAGCTTCGCAGAGAGTAACAATGGAAGCAACGAGTAACAATGGAAGTGATTCGTCGAAGAGACAAACTATGGAAGCGATGAAAGAATCTTTAGAGGGAGAAACTATGGAAGCGATCGATCTTTAGAGAGAGAGAGAAAAACTTTGGAAGCGATCGTTGGGGGGATTATGAAGACGAACTTTTTAATAAGAGGGAATTTTCGTCCACATGATGGTGGGGGCGGGTGGTCGGCGGCCCACAGGGTGGTGGGTGAAATCCCCTCTTCTCTTTCGTTCGATCCCTCCTCGCTGTTGTTATCAACATTATGTATAAAGTCTATCAGTTGGGATTTGGCCCAATTGGTTTACTTGGTAATCAGAAATGCAGGCGGCCTGATTACCTCCTGACACTTAATCGGAAGGCATTCCAAACTCGGGATAGACAGAGTGGTAGCCCGTAAGGGTTTATCCGCTAACGTGGAGGACCAGTCCACTTGGTAGCACCCTGGTGCGTTCCTACCGGGGCTGACCGGATAGCCGATAGGGTTTATCAAAAAAAAAAAAAAAATTGTTTCCTTCTTGCTTGCCGAAACGATTTTGATCAAGGGCAATTTAGTTTTTTTAGAGTCTCTAGCTCTCTGCCATGTTTTGAGCACCAAGGCAAAGGGCAAAGGATTTGTTTGTAAGTTGGTGCAAAAGCTAATAGGTCTAAGGGTTCTTCTTTCAGATTATTATTGATAATGTTTATTCGTTTTGATTAGTTTTTGAGCCAAAATTGAGTGTTAATCCAAAATGTCCGGATCCCACTAGACTAGGGGAATGTATTGGTACATAGACATTGGCTCTGATCTATATTCTCATTGAATTCAGTGTTCAGTTTCAAAGTTAATGAATGGATCACTCAGACGAACCACATTGGACCACATCGACCTCGTTTCGACATGTTTTTTTTCGCGAAAGCCTGGTTCTTTTCTTCTTCTGCAAGTCCCAATCTAGCTTCTTCTCTGGAAGAAACACATGCTAAACCAAAAAAAAAAATACAAGCTTTATAGCAATGGCTGTGTTGATAGTGTCAGGAAATCAAGTCCAAGAGAAAGAAGAAAGCTCCTGAAGCTTGAATAACCTTGCCTTCTTTTGTATCAGATATGACAGTATACACATAGATATACCAAATAACTTTGAATATGAATGCTGAGTATAGACTATGTTTCTATTATTCTGCTTAGGGAACTCAATGATGAAGAGTCACATCTGCAAACAGTGTTTCTCCTATACTTGAACGAGTCACATCTGCCGAAAAATACACAGAGGCAAGGAGAGAAGACTAGAGTGTTTGGTTTAGGATATTATGAAGATCACTAATAACTAAATTAGAGATCGAGAAAGAGATAGACGCACGAGGGACATTCCCACTCTCCAGTTGCCTCCTGTTTTAATGATTTAAATAATTCACTTTATTAGTATTCATGTTAAGTTACAAGAAAGATAAGGAATGGAAAAAAGGTCAGATAAATTGGATGTTGCACTTTGATGAAAGTCTGGGAAGACTCAGCAGATTAGCTTGCAAGAACTTACTCTTCTTGTTCTTGTTTACGTCAACACCAACTTTCACAGTTTCAAGACATTCTAACTTGCCCAAGAAATGTCTCATCTGCTCCACCTCTTGAAAAGAACCTCCATACTCTGAAATCTCCAGCACCTTCACTTGACATGTCCATAAACAACATAATTCTTCCTTCACAAACTTCCTCGGCTCCTTAGGGATGCAAGCACATGCATCTCCACATCTATTTGTTACTCTGTGCAAAAGTCCTTGAAACCATAGACCGATTTGTATATAACGTTCGCAACAAGAGCAGAAACCAATCTCAGTAAGGATATTTGAAAAATACCTTGATGACTAACGTTTGTAGATTCGGAAAACTCTTGAACAAAAGTGGCATTACTTGCCAACCTTTGTCCTGGTTACTCTCAATAGATAATTTAAGGAGGTTGTTGAACACCGGCATGGATTTACAACAGAAATAAAACACCTAATTTATGTATATATAAATGTAATATAAATAACCCAATAACATATATAATATAAATGTAAGAGACCCTGCTAAAGAATCAGGACAAGTTGCAGAAACTGACCTCAAGGGAATCATGAGACAAGTGAAGGGTCGTAATGCTGCTAATACCCGCAACTAGATCGGTTACATCGCCAAATACAGCCGCCTTTGGTTCATCAACATCAGAATCATAATCATCGTCATCCTCATCGTCATCGTAATCATACTCGATAGTTGACTGCCATAAAATGAGATTGAGCCTAGCTTCGACAAGCAAATCCAAATCCACAAACTCATACTGTTCAGACACATAACTAGAATAGTCAAGGTAAACAAGACTTGGTGCTTGAAAACAAACTAGTCGATGGTCGTGTTGATACTCGGGTTGATTAGTAAAAACAACAAGTCGTTTGATGGATGCATTCACCACAGCCGCACAACAACATGGCGGATTCAAATGATTAGTATCAGAAATGAATAACTCTTCCAGGACAGGGCAACCATTGATGAGACGACAATAGTTGTAATAATCAATCAGAATCGATAAAAGAGAAAGTGATCGAAGAGCTGGAAAAAACACACTCTCAACTTCAAGATCATATTGACCAGAAAATGTAAGCTTCACAAGTGTGTTGCTTGTTAACAAATTCGTTTCTAGGTCAACACCAGACCAAGGTCTTGCGTTTGCGTACAAGTATACATCTAATAAACCACGTTCCATCGCAATCCCAAACCAACGGTTAACACAACGGTTCACAAGATCGGATTCATCGCCGTTACGGCCATATAGACACAGAGAGAGTTTCTTGATGTGAGAATTGCTTAATAAAGTAAAAATCTTGTCTACGAAATCTAAGAATCGATGTAAACCACGTGTTGCTTCTTCTTCGTTGGGATATATAACTACCGAGTCATCAAAGCAAAGGTTATCTACAAGAACAAGTAGATTCCTCCACCTTTTGGACAGAACCGGTGTGGAAGCTGCCGCTTTTGTCGGAAGTAAAGACAGGATTTTGCCGAGAATCTCATCTGGCAAATTGCTGATTGAATCTCTACTACAACCCATATAGAAATTAAGGCTTTAATCTCTACAACAAAAGAAAATCTTACCAGAGGAATTGGAGAAGAGAGAGAGAAGGGAAGAGAGAACGCAAACTTTAATTTGTTTTTTTTTTTTTTTTAAGGCTGGGAAATTAAAGTTAATTACTCAAGTTTATTCAATTTTGTATACTTACCAAAATTGAAAATTAGGTAGTTGACTTAAAAGTGTTGTGTGGACGATTTTTTATAATTTATATAAACCATTGGAAATCCGGTCTCGCGAACCTTTGAGTTATAATCTCTTCGATACTCGTAATCAACCGTCGATAATACCATTAAGGCGTAAATCACCTATTTTAAATGGAATTGAACAATTACATTTGTGTGGACAATTTTGCTATATGCCATAAAGTCTTTGGTTGTATTCTAACAACTAGGCCTACTAACAACAATTACACTAAGAAGAAACAAAGAAAGAAAAAAGAATTTATTTTCTTACCCTATGGAATTAACGTAAAAGAGACGTTGGGAAAATGTGTATTTGGAGGTTGCATCCCAATGTGTCAATAATGGATTATGATTTGGAGCACCATTCTTTTAAAATTTTGCATATGGACTTTACATATCCGAATAATGTGTATTTGGTTGAGTCTTGCCTTATAAAGATCTACGAATTACAAAGGTGAATTGAAAGTGGAACAAAAAAATTGTTTAAGTGAAACTTTGGTGATATATATGATGAGTATATCCAAACACAATTTTAACATGCCATACTAAATCAACAACAACAAAAAAAACAATAGATAATAAAATACTCCTTCGGTATTTAAGCCTTGGATCCCTTTGCATCTTTGTAAAGTTGGTCAATTATGTCCTGAAATATTAACAAAAAATGATTATGTAAACTTAAAATTATCTTTGCATTTGCATTTTCATGTTATAAGTTATAACAACAAAACACTAAATGGTGTTAACAAGAGATTATTAAGAGAAAGGATGACCTTGTAGTGTTGGAGTAGTTGTGGCCTTTTCAACTTGAAAGTCGGAGTTATAAGATCTCTTTCAATATCAAAAAGGTTTGGTTCCAAATGAATAGCTTTCAACATTTCAAATCCTTTAAGCTACAAATACAAAAAAAAAAGAGACAATATTTTCCTTAAAATAAATAAAATCATTTCAATTTTAAAATGTAAGAATAAAAAGTGTACTTACTTGGTATTGCTTTGCTGTAGCGTTAAGCTCATCCAAGAAGTATTTTTGAGCTTTGAGATTTTCACATAAAGATTCAAAATCATTGGGAGATGATTGGTTATTGAGTTTAGCCCAATCTTCAATAGCTTTTCTTTCAGGAACAACTACTCCTACCAAAAACGATTCGAAGCTGTTTCCATAGATCCAAATCTGTAATATTGTTGATAGACATTACTATAGTTATATAGAGTGTTGAATCAAAATTTTCATTAAAATTTTTTTTCCTAAATGAATACATACCTGAGCAATGAGAGGACATCTTGAGTAAGTGTTCTCGAGGTTTTCGACAGCAACATATTCACCTTGGGATAACTTGAAGATGTTCTTCTTCCTATCTATGATCTTCATGGATCCATCTTCTTGCCATTCTCCAATATCGCCTGTACACAATACGTTAGTAAAGTCAAATTTCAATGTTCTTTATAAGTTTTTTGTAACTTGTAATCTCAAACTGAAATACATACTAATTTTTATGATCATGTAAATTTCAAAGTAACCATACAAAATGGTCATATACAAAACGCTGTAAACTAAAATAATTACTTATCTCAAGACCAAGATCACTACCTATGTCAAACCATCCAATATTTTGGAGTTTTTGCGCAATACTAAAAATTGTTCTCTTTGGTATGTTTCTTTGTTAATGTAAGAAAAATACTTAAATTAGTAAGTTACTTGTCACAAGATCAAGATCAATACCTGTGTGAAACCATCCATCGATTAGGACTTGATCAGTTAGATCTTGTCTTTTGTGGTAACCAGAAAACATTGAATTGCCTCTAAGACAAATCTCTCCTCTAGAAACATCACCGGAAAAAGCATCATAACCCATTTCCGGTACCGAAACTAGCCTTGCTTCTACCGGAGGCATTGGCACACCAACTGTCCCCACCATCGAAAACACTCCTGCTAAAGTCGTGAAGCTCCCTCCACAACTCTCAGTCAATCCTATCACATTTCAATAATTAGATTCGGTTTACCACGAACCAAAAGATCGGGTTTTAGGTATAGACTTACCATAACCTTGAGAGAGATTAGAGGCAGGAATGATTCTCAAGAACTCTTCAACATGACGAGGTAAAGGTGCTGCACCTGATAACAACATATGAGCTCTTCCTCCTAATGCTTCCTTTATCTGTCCAAATTTCAATTCCTCCATTTATATATTTTATACTCGATTTATAGATGATCTATATGTGTATAATTTCACTGACCTTATCAAACATAAGTCTGTCTAGGCGAGGAGAAGCTTCTTCTTGAGACAATCCTTTTCTCATATTCCCCAATTTACTGTACTCACAAAGATAATTTTAATGATT
The DNA here is from genome assembly GCA_963576765.1 of Draba incana. Classification (NCBI taxonomy): domain Eukaryota; kingdom Viridiplantae; phylum Streptophyta; class Magnoliopsida; order Brassicales; family Brassicaceae; genus Draba; species Draba incana. The sequence continues at coordinate 56,372,555 of OY755202.1, read as the reverse complement.
CGTCACAAAACCCATTTTTTCATTTGGAAATACAAAGAAGAACTTACTAGTTATAAGCGAAATCAAAGATTTTCTTGCGTATCAAACCACCGGCTGAAATTTTTGCCATTACACCTACACCAACAAAATCAACAAAATGTAAAGAAACTCAAGAAAAGCTTTTAGTAAACGTCGAATTTTGCATCTCGATCAATCGTATTACCAGCATAGATTTTGTCGTAAACTCTTGGAACACCGCAAAACACAGTTGGTTTCAATGCATGAACATCATCCATCATGTACCGAATGTCCTATAAAAAATCGTAAGAGAGCATTTTGTAAGAAAGAAGAAGATGCTAATTAAAAAGGGTCTAAACTACACAAAAAAGAAATTTTTACTTACACCACGCCAGTATCCAACAGAGGAACCAGTGGAGAAAAAGTAAATCTCCATGACTTGATCGTACACATGTGCTAATGGCAAGTACGAGAAGAACACATCGGTCGTGTCACACTACAAAATTATATTCGAAAAAAAAAAAAAAACAAAATATTACTCGTCAATTACTTAATTAATTTAAGATCGAACTAAATTTGAAAATTATAAAGATTTAGAATGTACCGATCGATCAGTGACTTGAAGCATTTTATCAATAGATAAAATTTGGACCATAATCGCTGCGTTGTTTAAGATTACACCTTTGGGTTCTCCAGTCGTACCACTTGTATACATTATTGTACAAATATCTGTTTTTTGCTTACGTGGCAGTTTTGTTTCATCAGAGTTTCCCTGAAAACAAAAATTTAGAAATGAATTGAGTTTAAGACCCACACACACACAAAAAAACTAAACCTTGAACTAAACCCTATAAGTACAAATTATTACATATTATAGATAGGTTTGTTATTTGGAAGTTATAAACACTAACCATTAGTGAGAACTCATTCCATGAAAATAAAGAAACACTTTGATTCTTAGCTTCTTCCTTTTGTGCACTCGTGACTTCCCCGAAGCTCACAATAGCTGAAGCAAAAAGTCCAAAGTAATAGAATACTCATAAATCGAAATATTCGTTGGATCATTGATTTTTTCTGTTTAAATGTGTATAACTTACTTTTCAAATTTGAAGAACATCCCTTGTGGCATGCTAAGATCTACACACAAAAATTTAAAGCATAAATAAGCAAAAACCTTTTTCTTATGTGACAAGAAAACCTAAGATGGAATTTATTTAGTATGATCGATTTCGATAGAAGAATGGACTTACAGATGAAACTGTCTTCTCTTGAACGAATACTAGCGAAACCTCTGCATGGTTGATGATAAATTCAACGGCATTTACACCTGTTTTTACCAAAGATTAATCAGATTAGGTTTTATTTAGATCAAGTTCATTATTAAGAAAATCCAAAATTTAAGATAAGTTCTTGTAAAAATGTTTTTGAATATTTGATTACCTAAAGTATCATATAGAGGCACGTAGGATATCGCTTGGCTCATGCAAGCCTGCAATACAATTATTGTACTTAGAGAAACTTTATAGTAAAACTTTACCCAAAAATATTAAACTCTGTAAAAAGGAAAATTTGAGCCAAAAGTTTTCGTTATACCTCCATCGCGATAATCCATTCTGGACAATTAGATCCATATATTCCACAACAATGTCCCTAGTTCACAAAAAAAAAACTATTAGTTTAAGATAAAATCATTTTTTTCACCTATGAACATCAATTAATTAGAGACATTGATTTGATTGAATCAAAACATTAGGATTATACCGGTTCAACGCCTTGGCTTCTAATTGCTGACCCAATCCGAATTGACGCATCGTGGGCCTCCTGATATGTGATCCATGTGTATGGACCGACCTATATATATATAAAATATAATTTAAGTTGAAAATATATGAAATTGTTGACCCAATGCTGAAATGAAAGTGGTCCACAGAAAACTTAAGTGAATTAGCTTAGGCTTAAAATCATATAGTATTTGTTACCTTAGAATCAGTTGTTACGCGTCGTCCTAACATTTGCTCATTTGGAAACTTCTTTGCAGCCTCACTGAAAAAATCAGAAAACACAAAGAGATGTGAGACAAACAAGGATCGATCCCAAAAAAAACATAAGAGCATACCTTATATACTAGCGTAAGTACACAAATATATCAGCATTTTGAAAAAAATATTTTGTGAAGGGTTTGAAGATCCTTTACCAAAAGAATTGCCAAGGAGATTCAAGATCATTAGGGAGATCAAGGAGACCATCTTTAGCGTATATACATCGATAAACCGGTCCGGCCGATGGATGTTCCGCCGTAGCTGGCCGTCCTTCTTCCACCACCACCACATGATCGGCTGATGCAGCCATTTGTGTTAATCAAATGACGAATCTACCCTTTTGATCTACCGCTTGTTTATGAAGAAGAAGTTTTAGATGGAGAATTAAAGATGGAGGAGTTTGAGTGACTTTATTTGAAGTGTGGATAAATAAATAAATAAATGTTATGAGATTAATAAAAGTCTATGCGGATCGGTGGTGAAGTTTGGAGATTGTAGTTATGAGTTAGAGGAAGTGGTTGAGCAATAACTTCTTGAATCTCACAATTGGTGTATTTCTGACCGGTTTTTAATTGCGCCTTTAATGGGAGCCTGCCTTTTTCTTGTTTGCTATCTCTATAGTATACTATTATATATTTTTTTTGTTCAACAGTATACTAATATATTGTGTAACGTAACTTATAATTTATATGCAAGTAGATTTGGTGGGTTTGAAATATATTAAGGAGAATCTAAAGAAGTAAACAGTGATTACACCAAACGTGGACTTATTTAAACAATTGATTATTGTTTCCATGTAATTGGGTTAATGTTTGTTCGGTTAGAAAATATGTATTGTTGAATTCTGTTTCTTTATATAATAGACTTCAATAGCTCTCAATCACTGTCATAATCAGGATCTTGTTCTATTTTCTTCGTCAGCAATCAGGATATTTATTATAGTTATGATTTGCTCACATTTACCCTGAGCTACTCTCTCAAATTAAGAGATCGTAGTAGTACTTAGGGATCGAATCCACAGGGAAAAGATTCACAGAATGAAATTCCAAATTTGAATTATGCTAAGTAAATAATGTATAACGTAAATGCAAGTAAGTAGAAGAAAGCAAACGATGGTTGTTGTTGTTTAATTCAATGAAACGAAGCATTAGGCATCGGATATTTCGCAGGCATAACTCTAAATTAAGCACTAAATTACTGTCGGGATATTTATTAAGAGCTGTTCTTGAACTCAACACGAATGTAAAGCTAATCAACTTCCGTTGCAGAAACTATCTATCCCTAGATCCCTAGATTCCAAATTCCTTTGCAAATCTATTGAATCCAAACAAGCATTAAGTTCTAGTTTGATTTTTCACAGAATTCCTAAACCAAATTCCTTTGCATCCAGGTAATTCTGCTCACCTATGATATTCTTCCAGCTAACAAATAATGCTATCGCATCTATCCATCAACCTATCATATCTAATTCAGGGTGATCAATCCTAAAATAGAATTAAAGCTTTCAAGGTGAAGAACTCAGATTAGATTGATCCCAACAGTAATAAAGTTCTAACAATTTATCATCAGCCTTTGAAAACCCTAAACCTAACTAATGGATTACTCAGACATGACGATTGAAACAAGCATAATAACTGAATAATACTGCATTAAAAGATAAAGATAGAGATACAAAAGGGTTCGAAGATGAAATCTCTGAAAAGAGTCTGACTTGTCTCCCTAAAAGCTCTCAATCTCTCTCTTGCTAAGTCTCAATAGAGTAGAACCCCTTTCATAAAAACCTAGGCAAAACTATATATACAAGAGGTAAAAATCGGATTGGGCTTTAGGAGAAACGTGTGGAAACTTGGGCCCGTGAAAGATCTGTCTTCATTAAAAACACGTGTCGATCGACAGAGGTGCCTGTCGATCGACATTAGACCTTCTGTCCAAATCTTCTTGAAATGCCAAACACGTGTCGATCGACGCTCATCTTGCTCCGTCGATCGACATAGCCTTGATCCTTTAGCATTTTCTTTCTTGATGTTCCAAAATGTTCCAAAATCTTCCCTTTAGCTCAAATTCCATATTTACCTGCAAAGACTCTAAAAGACACAGAAAACACCCAAAAGACTCCAAAAACATACTTATATCATGGCTTTAAATGGGTAAAAACCATGATATATCAACTCCCCCAGACTTAGCTTTTTGCTTGTCCCTAAGCAAAACAGATGTAATCACTCCTTTAGGAACCACATACCCCTGCATAGCTAACCGGTGATATTTCGATGTGTCCCTAAAAGTTTAGCAGTCCTCCAGATTAGACTCATACTCCTTAGAAAATCTCAGACTCTTCTGTTGCAAACCCCTTTAATCAATTAGGTGCGGTCTCATCGAGGGAATATCGATCGCTGGACCTTCTAGATTCTTTCACCTCCTTTAACACTTTCCTGCGTTTCACCCTCTTTCTTCCCTCTGAAACTGTATCCTTTTAAGGAATATCATAGAGATGGAATGCCTTTTTCTCTATTTTTTTTTATTGGTGACCAAGAATATTGTGATAGCGGGTACCTCAGCAGAGGGTCCTTTACCATCTGAGCTAGAAGCTTGCACTTTTCTGCAGAATTTTTTTTACTTTCCTTGGCATCTCTATGACTTCTCTAGATCACCTCTCATTACTATTGTTCTATGAGGCTTTTGATGATGGCGGTTACCTCAGCAGAGGGTCCTTTACCACCAGATCTAGGACAGTTATATCCGTCACTGGGAAGAAGTTTCAAGAGTGGTCCTTCCTCGCTTTCAAGTGTTGAAGGCTGAATCAAGTCCTACGATAGCCAATGCCCTTGACAAGAGATTTAAAGTTCATTAGGGGCGGGGTTTGCAACATCGTTTCTGGCGTTCTCCAGAAGTCTGAACTCGCTCCGTTAAACCGATCTACAATCAGTTACCCACATAATAAAACCATCTAACTCGCGTTGATAATGGTCCATGAGTGCTGTTCAAAGCAAGTGGAAAGGGGGAGTTTCGACCCGAATAAAACATAAAAACCGGACTGACTCGATAAAAACTCAAAACAGAACACAATAATTAGCAACTACCTCCCCCAGACTTAAACAACACTGTCCCCAGTGTTATCTAGCCCGAGATTGGCGAAAGAAATCAAAGGAAAATGGAACTTGATTGAGAAGAACAACTGTACCGTTTTTAGAAGACTCCGTCGATCGATACACATGACTGTCGATCGACAGTGAGGTCCCCGTCAAAATTATGTGATGTTTATAATGAAGTCCGTCGATCGACAGAGGTCCCCGTCGATCGACAGAGGTCCCCGTCGATCGACGGTGGAGTCTCTGACAAAATTCTGCATGATGGCAAACCATTTTAAAGGTTTGATCAAGTGTTGAAACTGCTTCTACATCAAAATAAACAAACGGTCAAAAGGAAAACACAAGGTAATCCATAAATAAAGATGATCAAGTTCTAAAATCCTGAGAAATCAAAACAAACGGACTCAAAAGAAAACAAAAAAATGACTCAAATAGTTCAAAAAGAAAAGATAAAAGCAAAAAAAGAAAAAGGATAGAGTGAAAAGGAGATCTAGTCGTCCTCTTCCATGGCTGGAGAATCTGGTGATGGAGATGGTCGTGGAGATGGAGTGCGAGGACGAACACAATTGGACCTACATGATAAAACATCCCAAGTCGACTGAAGTGCGCGAGTAAACCACTGAAATCGCTCCTCCTCGTTCAGATTACCGCGTGGAGCTGAAGGGAAAACATGGAGGTGCTCTGGTGGTGGTGCAGAAGTGCTAGCGTGTGAAAGACTGGTTCCTCTAGTCGTTATCTTCCTAGTTGCCTCTACCGGTCGAATCAACTCCTCTGCGGGCGCAAAAGATAGAAGAGATGCATTCGTAGTGACTGGCATCAAGTCCTTAACCTTCCGAATCTCTACCATCCTGGGCTGGCCTAAAGCAATGGGGAAAACCCAACTCATAGGATACTCAGTCTTGATCCAGTGGGCGTTCTTCATGTGCTCCTCGTCCACAAACCCGAGCGTGGTGTCATAGGAGTACCCAACAAAGGAGATCTTGCATCGCCTGAATATCGGTGTAAGCATGTTCCCCACAGTAAATTTCTTCTTACCGAAAGTGGTAGCCGTGAGTGGAGTGTGCCTCAACGAGTGTAGATAATCCATGAAAACCAATGCCATGTTGGGTTGATACCCAGTGGCCCATGTCTCGTTAGGTACGAGGTCTCTCAAAGCGTAAGAAAGCAGAACCAGCTCATGCTTCCTCAACTTCCCTGGCTCCAACTTGCACAAGATAGTAGTGGAGAACAACCGAACCAGATAACGGATGACCGTATGACGTATGTCCGAGTGCGTAGAACTGCCCACGATGTAAGGACCGGCACCAATAAGATGTCAAAGTGTCTGCACTCCTCCATCAATATCCGACGGAAGGTCCCCAGCTGGAACCTCAGGAAACTCGAAAATAGTGGAAATCTCTTTAGCAGAAATCCCATACCGGTTCCCATTGGCGCAGAAGGTCATCTTGAAGTTCTTTGGATCCTTCCTTTCCTCATCATTCGTTGCATCAGAACCCAACTTCACCGAGGCAAAGAACTGCCTGACCAAATCGGGGTACAAACCATCGTTGCGAGTCGCTATCGTTGTCAAACCTGCCCTCGCCAATAATGTCTCAATTTCATCCTCGATATTCAGCTTAGCCATGGCGAGATGGTGGGGGATTTTGGTGGGCGCCATTGGTACCTTCAACCATTCATTGTAGAGCAAAGAGTTGTAATCATCCCATTTGCTGCGAAGCTCACGATTGTCAACCTCCTTGCTTTGCAAAACATTCTTCAGAGTCTTCGTCTCTGATTCAAATTCAACTGCAAATGGTGTGTTCTCATCCCTTGGCCAAACCGGTGATGCGTGGCGAGTAATGGTGTAAGGAATCTGTTGAGAACTCGATCCCTGATCGGTTCTAGCACGTTTGCCCTTGTTTGGAGGAACTTTAGGTGCCATCTGCAGATCACAAAAGAGACAAACACCAAAATCCAAAATCAGTCGAAATTTTGAAACAGAAGTGGCCCTGTCGATCGACATATAATAATCATGTCGATCGACACGGCTGTTTTCGGGACAGTTTTCAGAAGATCAAAATTTCCGGATTCGATTGGTGATTCATGGTAATTCAAAGCAATATCTCAACAAAATCATCATTCCTAACCACTATGCATCAGCGAATTCAACCCAATTCTTTCTAAATTAATGGTTCATCAAAATTTTATCACAAATCATCTAAATTCCAAAACAATTGATGAACAACTCAATTCAAGTACATGGGTTCCTCTAATTCACTAGCAAAAAGCCTATTAAGGACGAATCGAACAAAATAAACAAGTGAATCGAGATGGAATTTGAATTTCAAACCTTCGCGCCTAAATAAAAGGAGAGGATTTCGAGACACATACCTTGCAGATCGTGAAAACGGAGACTAGAATCGAAAAGAGGGCGAGAAATCGTGTGGAATAGAGTAAGAAATCGTTGGATTTGGTGAAAAATCGAGAGAGATGCGATGGAAAAGCGGTTTTTGCAATATGGGGATTTTAGAAAAGTGAAGAACAAAGTTAGGTTTTATAGAAAAACTTACCTCGTGCTGTCCGCGCCTCGTGTCGATCGACACTGACCTCTCTGTCCAAACTCATCTTTTTTTTTTTTTTTTTTTTTTTTTTTTTTTTTAACTAAAAAAAACGTTAGTAAAACAAAACGAAAATCAAAACTTAAATAGACTTACCAGTGGGTTGCCTCCCACTCAGCGCTTGTTTTCAGTCGTTAGCTTGACTCCGTCAGGTCTAGGCGACGGGTGCGTCGTCCAGAGGAACAATGTTCCCTGCTGGAATCTCGGCTTTCGCCCAATAGTGCTTCACCCTTTGGCCATTGACAATGAACTCATTCCCTTTTGGACTTAGTAGAACGATTGCTCCATGAGGCCTAACTGCCTTGATAGTAAAGGGACCAGACCAACGAGAGCGTAATTTGCCAAGAAAGATATGTAAACGAGAGTTATACAGGAGTACCTGGTCATTTGGCTCGAATTTCCTGGAGATGATCTTCTTATCATGATAAGACTTAGTGCGCTCCTTGTATATCTTGGAGTTCTCATAGGCTTGAAGTCTGATTTCATCCAGTTCGTTCAGTTGTATCAATCTCCTCTCGACAGCAGGCTTGATGTTGAAGTTCATTTGTTTCACTGCCCAGGCTGCCTTGTGCTCTAATTCCACTGGAAGGTGGCATGCTTTCCCATATAACAAGTGAAAAGGAGTAGTTCCTAAGGGCGTCTTATAAGCTGTCCTGTAAGCCCATAATGCATCATCCAGCTTGTTAGACCAATCCTTCCTTGTAACACTCACAGTCTTCTCAAGGATCTCCTTAATCTGCCTGTTCGAGACTTCCACTTGCCCATTCGTCTGAGGATGATAGGGACTAGCCACTCGATGATGAACACCATACTTAGTCAAAAGGTTAGAGAAAACCTTGTTTATGAAATGTGTTCCACCATCACTGATGACAACTCTGGGGACTCCAAAACGCGGAAAGATGATGGTCTTAAACAGCTTAATAACCACCGCAACATTGTTCGTCGGACTAGCAATTGCCTCAACCCACTTAGAGACATAGTCCACCGCGACTAAAATATACTCATTCCCATAAGAAGACGGGAACAAACCCATGAAATCAATGCCCCAGCAATCAAAGACTTCAACCTTAAGGATGAAGTTCTGTGGCATCTCGTGTCGCTTGCTGATCTTTCCTCTCCTCTGACAAGTATCGCACTGTGAAACAAAGGCATTGGCGTCCTTAAACATCGTAGGCCACCAGAAACCTGCTTGTAGAACCTTGGAGACAGTCTTGAAAGTGGCAAAGTGTCCTGCGTACTCAGAACCATGGCAATGATATAGCACTCCTCTAGTCTCACTCTCTGCAATACATCTCCTGTAGAGACCATCTGAACAATGCCTATAGAGATAAGGCTCATCCCAGTAATACCTCCTAAGCTCTCTCATGAACTTCTTCTTCTCATAGCCTTTAAGGTCACTAGGAACATCCTCTGTAGCTAGGTAATTGGCAATGTCAGCGTACCAAGGCCTATCGGATCCGAAAACTGCGCAAACAACCTGATATCCGATTGTCGCAGCTCGTGTCGATCGACGTAGGGTACTGTCGATCAACAGACTCGTCTCTGGAGAAATTTTGGATTCGAGTTTAAAATCCCGTGTCGATCGACACGGGTCTTCGTCGATCGACAGGTAGGTCTCTAGATCAATTTTACTCTGTCGAATCGCATCCTTACTCGCTTGGGACCCAATCTCAAGAAAATGGACGTTTTCCTCTGGAAAATAATCATCAATGGGAATGCTGTCTTCAATCCGAATGCGCGACAAATGATCTGCAACACCATTCTCCACTCCTTTCTTATCCTTAACCTCTATGTCGAATTCCTGAAGAAGGAGAATCCACCTCAACAATCTTGGCTTTGCATCTTTCTTCTGCATTAGATACTTGAGTGCGGAATGGTCCGTGTGCACTATCACCTTAGCTCCAATCAAGTATGGCCTAAACTTCTCAAAGGCAAAAATCACAGCCAGCAGTTCCTTTTCCATCGTCGCATAATTCCTCTGCGCTTCATCAAGTGTTCTACATGCATAATAGATAGCGTGAAGCTTCTTGTCCTTTTTCTGACCCAAAACAGCTCCCACTGCGAAATCACTGGCATCACACATAATCTCGAATGGTAGATTCCAGTCTGGAGGTTGCACGATGGGAGCACTCACCAAAGCCTGCTTAATTTGCTCAAAAGCTGATAAACAATCAGTATCAAAGTCAAATTTAACATCCTTACAGAGCAAAGCGGTGAGCGGGCGAGCGATTTTGGAGAAGTCCTTGATGAATCTCCTGTAGAATCCAGCATGTCCAAGGAAACTGCGAATCTCCTTGACTGAGGTGGGCGGTTGAAGACTTGTCATCACTTTGATCTTTGCGCGATCAACCTCGATTCCATCAGCTGAAACTCTATGGCCAAGTACTATGCCATCTCTCACCATGAAGTGGCACTTCTCCCAGTTCAGAACCAAGTGCTTCTCCACGCATCGAGCAAGCACCTTCTCCAAGTTCCCAAGACAGCCCTCGAAAGAATCACCATACACTGAGAAATCATCCATGAAGACTTCCATGTAGTCCTCAATCATGTCGGTGAAGATAGACATCATACACCGCTGGAATGTTGCAGGAGCATTGCAGAGTCCAAAGGGCATTCTGCGATATGCAAAGGTGCCGTATAGACATGTAAACGTAGTCTTCTCCTGGTCTTCTGGATGAATGGGGATCTGGAAGAATCCCGAGTATCCGTCAAGAAAACAGTAATATGGGTGATTTGCAAGCCTCTCCAGCATCTGATCAATGAAAGGCAACGGGAAGTGATCCTTCCTGGTGGCTGCGTTGAGCTTTCTGTAGTCTAAGCACATTCAGTGTCCAGCCACAGTTCTCATTGGAATCAGCTCATCCTTGTTGTTCTTCACCACTGTAACTCCTCCCTTCTTCGGCACGACATGAACTGGGCTAATCCAAACACTGTCTGAAATGGGATAGATGATCCCGGCCTCAAGAAGTTTCAAGATCTCCTTCTTGACAACTTCCTGCAAGTTTGGATTAAGCCTCCTTTGGTGCTCAATAGATGACCTGCTCTCATCCTCAAGATGGATCCTACGCATGCACAATTCAGGGGAGATACCTGCAATATCATCAAGAGAGTACCCAAGAGCTTTGCGAAATTTGCGCAGCTTGTTCAGTAGTAATGCGAGTTCCACGTTATTCAAAGTAGCACTAACAATAACCGGATAAGTGGAATTTTGACCAAGAAATACGTACCTTAGCCCAGCTGGAAGTGGCTTGAGTTCAAGCTTTGGAGCTTTTTGTTCACTCCAGTCACTATCCTTAGTGGTTTTCACTGAAGTCACTCCCAAATCAGCATCAAAGACTAACCGTTTCAATTCCTTGCTAGTACTCAACATCCTTGCATATCCTCTCGCGTCCTTGTCAAGCTGATCTTCCTCTATAACAGAGTTCACCAAAGTCCTTTCCAAAGGATCAATGGGATGCACCTCATTGAAAACTTCCTGTGCGAGGTCAGTGAGCTTGTCCACAAAGAATGTTTGACCATCTATGGTAGGTCTTCTCATTAGCTTGTCCATCTCAAAATTCATCTCAAGATCCCCCACGCTTAAAGTAATACTGCCTCCCTTGCAGTCAATCATAGCACCAGCTGTGGCTAGGAAAGGTCTGCCCAAAATAAGTGGATCCTTTGGCTCCTCACTGTACTGCAAGACCACGAAATCAGTAGGGATCAAGCACTCTCCAACCTTGATTGGGATATCCTCTAGTACTCCTTCTGGGATCCTTACTGATCTGTCGGCTAGGATAAGAGAGATCCTAGTAGGCTGGAAATCAGTCATTCCAAGCTTAACAGCAACAGACAGTGGCATGAGGTTGACACCTGAGCCTAAATCGCATAAAGATCTTGGGAACCTATCCTTGAAGATGAAACAATCCAACACAAAACTCCCTGGATCCGTGAGTTTCTCTGGAATCCTGTTCTGAATCACTGCACTCACTTGTTCTGAAATCATTGAAGCTCCTTCCTCAAACCCCAAGTTCTTAGTGACCATCCTCTTCACGTATCTTCGGATCACTGGACTTATCTCAACTGCATCAATCAAAGGGAGCTCAACAACAAGCTTATCCATAATACCTTTGCACTTAGCATCCGCTAGCTCGACCTTAGACTTCCTCTCCCTCCTAGGGTAAGGCAACTTGGGTTTGTAGACCCTCTCCTCCGACTTATCTGAAGGTTTTGACAAAGGAGGCTCTGTTCGGGGGACGTGTCGATCGACGTGGGTAGGTGTGTCGATCGACGCTTGAGTCTCTGGAAAAATTTCAAAATCGTGGAATTCAGTCCCTGTCGATCGATGCTCATCCCTGTCGATCGACGGTGTAGCATTTGCCAAAATTTCTTCGTCCTCAACCTCTTGAAGCTCGTCCAACTGCTCTGCACTCAATCCCTTAGTCAATTTCGGCCCTTGGAGAGTCCTTCCACTCCTCGTGGTGATAGCAGCAACTGAATGCTTGGGATTGGAATCAGTCCTAGACGGAAGAAATCCCTCTTGTCTTCGCGAGTTCTCTGCCGACTAAGCAAACTTAGTGTCCAACTTCTTGACATGGGTGTTCAACGCCTCAAACTTCCCGTTCAGATCCTGGTACATAGCATCCATTTTTCCATTGAAGTTCACAGTCAACTTCTGCTGACCCTCTAAAATCTGCTCAAGCATCGACTTCATCTCGCTATCTGGAGTCTTAGCAGGAGGCGTTTGGTAAGAAGAAGAACCATATGTCCTTGTGTAGTTACTGCTCTGGAAAGGTTTCTGAAAGTCATTCTTCTGATAGCTCGGGCTTGAAGGTCTCTGATAGTTGCTCTGAAACGGCTTCTGAAAGTCGTTCTTCTGGTAATTGCTCTGATAATCTCTGTTCCCATTCTGATTCCTATACCTCTGACTCTGAAATCCAGTTCCATTGACGTAGTTCACTCCTTCTTCTTCATTCTCAACCTCTGGTTCGAAAGTCTCAACCTCTGCAGCAAAGTGAACTGATTTCTTTCCCACTAGAAAGTTATGCACATCATCAATCTTGGCCTTGACTTCCTGAGCAAGCTGACCACTACCTTTGTCGCCACTGAGCTTCTTCCTCTCGAAATCTGCGTTCTTGCTACTGTTGCTTGAGGCTAGGTTCTCGATGAGCGCAATGGCATCCTCCGCTGAGTTAGTAGTGAAATTTCCACTGCTCGCAGTATCTAAGGTCATCTGATACCTCCAATCAACTCCATTGAAGAAAATCCTAAGCAACTGGATTGGTGTGAATCCATGATGAGGGCAATCTCTCTGATAAGACTTGAATCGAGCCCATGAAGCTTTGAATGCCTCAGTATCATGCTGACGGAAAGTAGCAATCTTCATCCTCAAATATTCAGACCTTGCATCATCAAAGAAGTTGTTGAGGAAGGCATTCTTGGTGTCCTCCCAAGTGGTCAAAGATCCAGGCTCGAGCTGTTTGAGCCAATAAGAAGCATCTCCTCCCAGTGAGTAGGGAAAGAGCTTGCAGAACAGGTAGTCACTTGACACTCCTTGGCTCTTAATGCTTGATGCCAAATCCTCAAACTTCTCAATGTGGTCCATTGGGTGTTCGTGTGGAAGCCCATGGAAAGGATGCTGAGCTACAAGACTGAAGAATGCCGGTTTTAGCTCAAAGTCGTTTCTCTGAAACGGAGGTGGGCGAATAGCACATCGGTTGGCATAGAACTGATCGGGGCGATTGTAATCACCCAAAGTTGGACCACGTCCGTTTCTGCCACCTGCGTTTCCCTGAACAAGCGGTTGCACAATTGCGTTCCCAGCATCATCAAGCCTTTGCCCAGCTGCATTGTAAACGTTCCCTTCTGGGTCGCGCAGAACCCCGTCTGCTCCAGTTATCAAGACAATCGGTGGTATCTGAGCGTCTGCCATCTTAGATCCTCTAGCCGCTTTGTAGTTCGTTCGTTCAAGAAGAGCTAAAGTATCAAGATCAAATCCAACCAATTCCTTGTCTGTTGTGCTTCTTGTGACAGGCCTTGGCATACACCTGAAACCCAAAACAAAAAGAACAAAGGAAAGAAACTAGTTAGTAGACTAAAACAAAAAAGAAAAACTTAGACAAAACTCTAATATTGAAATTCTAATCGTGAAATCAAAATCCCCGAAAACGGCGCCAAAAATTGATTTGCTCAAATTTACCCTGAGCTACTCTCTCAAATTAAGAGATCGTAGTAGTACTTAGGGATCGAATCCACAGGGAAAAGATTCACAGAATGAAATTCCAAATTTGAATTATGCTAAGTAAATAATGTATAACGTAAATGCAAGTAAGTAGAAGAAAGCAAACGATGGTTGTTGTTGTTTAATTCAATGAAACGAAGCATTAGGCATCGGATATTTCGCAGGCATAACTCTAAATTAAGCACTAAATTACTGTCGGGATATTTATTAAGAGCTGTTCTTGAACTCAAACACGAATGTAAAGCTAATCAACTTCCGTTGCAGAAACTATCTATCCCTAGATCCCTAGATTCCAAATTCCTTTGCAAATCTATTGAATCCAAACAAGCATTAAGTTCTAGTTTGATTTTTCACAGAATTCCTAAACCAAATTCCTTTGCATCCAGGTAATTCTGCTCACCTATGATATTGTTCCAGCTAACAAATAATGCTATCGCATCTATCCATCAACCTATCATATCTAATTCAGGGTGATCAATCCTAAAATAGAATTAAAACTATCAAGGTGAAGAACTCAGATTAGATTGATCCCAACAGTAATAAAGTTCTAACAATTTATCATCAGCCTTTGAAAACCCTAAACCTAACTAATGGATTACTCAGACATGACGATTGAAACAAGCATAATAACTGAATAATACTGCATTAAAAGATAAAGATAGAGATACAAAAGGGTTCGAAGATGAAATCTCTGAAAAGAGTCTGACTTGTCTCCCTAAAAGCTCTCAATCTCTCTCTTGCTAAGTCTCAATAGAGTAGAACCCCTTTCATAAAAACCTAGGCAAAACTATATATACAAGAGGTAAAAATCGGATTGGGCTTTAGGAGAAACGTGTGGAAACTTGGGCCCGTGAAAGATCTGTCTTCATTAAAAACACGTGTCGATCGACAGAGGTGCCTGTCGATCGACATTAGACCTTCTGTCCAAATCTTCTTGAAACGCCAAACACGTGTCGATCGACGCTCATCTTGCTCCGTCGATCGACATAGCCTTGATCCTTTAGCATTTTCTTTCTTGATGTTCCAAAATGTTCCAAAATCTTCCCTTTAGCTCAAATTCCATATTTACCTGCAAAGACTCTAAAAGACACAGAAAACACCCAAAATACTCCAAAAACATACTTATATCATGGCTTTAAATGGGTAAAAACCATGATATATCAAGTTACATATGTCATAACATAGAATGTGATTACACAAAGATGGGTATAATTTATAGTGTTGTACCACGGCAAAATAATGTTAGCTAGAAAAACCCTATAAATTAATGGTATATATTATTTTACGGGATGTAAAAATATTTTCTTTTTATTTATTATAGTTCTACTTTGAAATGTGTTTCTGAATATAAGTGAAAAGTGTTTTGAATAAGAGATAATTGAGAGATAATTGTGTTGTGTTATTCCATCGATAATAGAGAGTATATATAGGAGTACAAATACTTGGGGAACAAGTAGGTTTAGAACCTTCTAGAATATAAGCCTATAATGGTCATCCACTAATGGGTTTATAACACTCCCCCTTGGATGGCATTATTGTAAAAATAATTCTAATGCGCATAAAATGTTGCTTCATTAAAAACCTTACCAGGAAAACCCAATTGGGACAAAACCATGGTTAAGGGAAAAAGAGTGCAACTCGCTTTACTCCCCCTGATGAATGCATAACTTGATATCTTTGTAACGATGCAAACTTGATTCTTGAAAGTAGCAGCTTGAGGTGTCTTTGCATAAAAGTCCGCCAAAGTTTCAATTGAATGAATATCTAGAACATGTAAATCGCCTTTCTTCTGCTAACTCATACTTCTTTAAAGTGATCCATCTTGATTATTCTCTTTGCTGCTCTTCATATCATTA
Source organism: Draba incana (assembly GCA_963576765.1). NCBI lineage: Eukaryota > Viridiplantae > Streptophyta > Magnoliopsida > Brassicales > Brassicaceae > Draba > Draba incana. The sequence continues at coordinate 56,356,760 of OY755202.1, read as the reverse complement.
ATGTATGATATTCATTTGGGTGATGGATAGACTTTCATATATCATTGTAATGATAACAATCTTCTTTGCATGTCTATCATTTGCGTGTTCTTTGATGTCTCATTAAAAACCTTTCATAGAAAAACCCAATGGGATAAAAACTATGATAAGGGAAAAAGAGTACATCCACGCATATCATTCATTATATTTCTCCCCCTCGGAAGCATCTTCTTCAGGAGATGACTTCCGATCATATGCTATCTTTTCGAATGATCATAAGCATAGCCTTAACAAACAAACTTGTATGATTTATGATATCTCAAATCATTGGACTTCTGGTCCATAACATATTTTTCTTTTATCATACAAAATCTCATCTTTCAATCATGAAAAAGATCGATAAATTTCTTGAAAATCAATTTAAGTGTGGTAATTCAGGACCAAATATATGTGAACATTCTAATATATAACCAAAGGATCCTTAGGATATGATAGCATCTTTTCGCTATATACATGAAGATAATTTTATCTTTTCAATATATTTTCCCAAAAATTTCTCCATATATTCTATTGTAAAATATAACTCTCTCTAGGAGTTTTAGTGATGTTCAAATCATCAACATATACTGAAATTGTAATAACTCTTTTCTCAAATCCGCTTATAATACTCACTAATGAGACTATACCGCATACACTGTGATTATTTCAATCTATAAGCAGAATGATTGAAATTTCTGCGGTTCGCACACAAGAGTTTTTGCTTCTAGCAAATCTTTCTGGGATCTTCATACAAAATATCATTATCAAGCGATCTTTTACCATAATTGTTATGATAACTCTGCTGGAGTTTTGATGATTTTAAAATCAAGAATCATTTTGATCATTATCTTCTGATAAATCTACATGGGTATACATTTACATTATTATACCCCATGTTACATATTTTCTATTGAGTAGAGTTCCCGAGAACATATTATTGATATCTTTAATCCTTCAAGGATTATAACTATGATATCATTAATCATTTAGGGATTATATCTTTCAAGCATTCATATAAATGTCATTATCCAGTATTCCATCTCTTATTGCCAGACATATAAGATATCTCAAAATATTGCTTCCACCACAAGAGAATAGAAATATATCTCTTCATAAAACGATCCTTGTGTTTGTGAAAATTTCACTATTTTCACTATTGTTTTTACACAAAACTTAATATATTTTCACTGGATTTACACTTCAAGTGCATGGACTGTTGGTCCTTATGTTTCTCTGCAGGAGATTATAATTACAAGTCTATTTTTTCTTTCCGCTTTGGCCAATCATTTCTTTGTGTACACATTTCAATAGACTTTCTTTCATGATCCTCTCTTTCATCTAACAATATCAACTGCTCTTAGCATGCAAAATATTACGATGTCGATTTGCTGTTCGGTTCTATTTATTCCAAACATGACATAGCTAGCTAGCTCTTTTCATTGTCAAGTACTTGAACTTTTTCATTTGTCATATTGATGTCTCTTCTGGAGATCATTCAAAATATTTATTACCTCGATTTGGTCATTCTCAGTATCTGCTCCTTTCCTTTTACGAGGATTTATATATGGAACCGAATAAGTCTATCACACTTCATGCGATCTTTAGACTCACTAGCAGTTTGATATAGTCCTTCTAGGACATACATTTAATTGGAGCATATACAGCTGGTATATGTGATTTCATCACTCTATTAGGATCAACAAAAGCGTCTGGCAATTAATACGCTAAGTTTTGCTTATGAATTATCTTTTTGGACTTTTGATGTACATTCTTTGGTCCGAGGATCATTGATAATTCATAGCCACTTATATCTTTTCCTAGCTATTTATTCTCTCCCCATAATGTTGGAAAACTAACTCATTATAATGAGAGTCTGCAAATCAAGCCTCAACTAAATCCTTCTAGGATGGCTTTAGATACTTAATCATCATTCTTATCCAACATATATTCTTATCCTCTTTTGAGGTCCCATCTTAAAATGTTGTGGTGGAGCAGTTTTAACATAAATCTTTTGATGGGAATCATTTGGTTTCTGATCCTAAACCAATAATGATTGGGAGAACTATTAGTTATTCATTGGCTTGATGCGAATTCATTGTATTAAACCTTTTGTGTATGAACATGAGCTTCAAGATGTTCAACACTTTATTTTAATGGACAACATAAATTCACCATCATTATCAAATAACCTTGCAAACTTCAGGTTGCAGTTTCATGACAAGGATAAATGTGAATATTTAGTTGATGTTTTCATCGAGTCAATGCGTCCATTGAATCGATGCATCTAGTATCTAAAATTCACATAGTGGGTGATCAGCCCATAAATATCTCCTTGTATATACTTCTAGAAATAAACATATTCCAGTTTAATATTCTTATTGGTGAATGCCACATTATCATATTGCTTTCTGAGCAATCAACATATGATAAATGACTAGAAAGAATCTTTAGGTTCTTTACGAAATATCCACACACTTTTATAAATTTCTATTAAACCAGGATGACCAATCCGGTTAAGCCAAATATTAAAATTCTTAGTAAACTTCTGATTTATTTTTCATTCTCAGTAAACTTCTGATTTACTTTTCATTCTCAGTAAAGTTCTGGTTTACTTTTCATTCTCGGTAAATGATGCGTGTCAAATTGTATTTTTACCTAAACTTAACTATCAACACACTCTAGTTGTTGTAGCATAGCATAGGGTCGAACCCACAAGGAGTTAAAAATAACACACTAAGAATGCAAGCAATTGATTAAGCTAAGCTAGATGATATTTTTGTGTTTTTGAAATTCTAATTATGCAACAAAGTGAAATAAGTGAAATGTGAATGCTAAAAGAAGACAAACAAGACTAACAATTAAAAGCTTGATCAAATGTGGAAAAACATGGGCTTTGGGAAAAACAATTGACTTGGGATGATTAATGACTAACTAATGATGTTAGAACTAACAATTCAAACTCAATTCCATGACATGAATCACACAAAATAGACTAATCCATTCCCATGGCAATAATCTATTTACTAACCATTTAATTAAGCTAATTTCCCAATTGCAATTAAATGATCAATAATCATTAAGAACAAGTTCATAGAGCCAACCAAACACCTTAAGCATCAATTCCCATTGGTTAAGAATGAAAAGCAAGATTAAGATTCTTCTAGGCATTTTATCGAACACCTTCCGGGCGTAAAATATCTATGATATAGATTATGATTAGCTAAGTCTAATATAGCATTAAGAACATCCTAATCTTTAGAAATCATAAGAATCTAAGCCTAGACATCATTAATCATTCATCAAACATCCCTAATCTACTAAGCCCAAAAACCCATTGAAAAACTACTCACTAATCATCATTCAAAACACAAGCATAATCAAAGAGAAAGACATAATCATAAAAGAGATGATAAGAGATTAAGAAAACTTCACTAGATTAGATGATAAATGTAGAAATCCAAGCAAAATAACATAAGAAGAGATTTAACATGAAGGAGGAAAAGTTCTGATCCAACTTAGCTAAAAAAACTAGGTTTACAATGTTTATATAGCACAAGAAATCGGAACCAGGTCAATCCGGGTCGGATCTTCAAAATTGTGGAAAAACTGGATAAAATTCCGGATCCCTTCCTCTCGAAACCGAGGGTCGAAATTTCGTCTATCGGAAAACAAGTATTTCGCCTGTAAATTCCGGACCCCTTCCTGTCGAAATTGAGGGTGTCGAAATTGTCTTAGCGAGTTGAAATTATTCTTCTATTCCAAGTCTCCTCCTTTGTAATCTAGCTCCATTGGTCCATCTTTTTGCATCCATTTGGTCTCCAAGTCACCTCATTGTAAAGCCTCCATCTCCAAACCTATAGAAATACAAATGGAGATGCAAATGCACCTAAAAATGCCTAAACGATATGCAAATGCGGGATGAATACGATGCCAAAAACATATCAAAACGAGATAAAATATGAGAATATCAACTCCCCCGGACTTGCCTTTTTCTTGTCCGCAAGCAAACAACAAAACACAAACCCGGGAAAGAAGTTTAAAGGTGGGAGCTCAAATCCAAAAGAAGCACTAAAGGGTTCAACAATATGTCCTAACAAGAACTGATTCGATGCACAACAAACTCTACTCAAGAAGCTTTCGCCATACTCATCACTTATGAAATATTACTCCAAATCCCGTGACTCAAAATACATCTTGCAATCAACTAACATTCAACTCTTTAACATTCATTATTGTGTTTGGTGCGGTCTCACAATTAGAAATTGAATAAATACCATTTGGTTAGGTAGAAGAAGACTTGAAAATGATGTAAAGAGAAGGTTCAAAATCTTTTTGGTGGCTAACTCTCAAACACAAGTGTCACATTATGCAAAGAGACAATTGATGCATACAAGGCTATGAATCCAAAGTTCTACCCATTATCCCCTTGTTGCACTCTCTCATCTCTCTTTTCTCAATTTCCCATGTTTAACCACTAGCCCTTTTCGCTAAATCTTTCTTTAATACTCTCAAACTTCCTTTTTTCTTCTCTTTTTGATCAAAATCCTAGTGATACTCTTTTCTTTGCACTAGCTCTTTCTATCTTAGCATTCTCTAACATATTTTCTTCTCTTTTGATTTACTCTAAGAGAATGCTAAACTATCATTTTCCTTTTAAACACTTAGAGCTATATGGTTTCTTCTCAATTCCATTCCCTAGAACTTATTTTTTTCTTCTCTCCTTTATCCTTTCTTTTCACGCTCAACCACAAACCCAAATATATTCAATAAAACACTTAACCATTTTGGTTTCATTCCCCACCTAAGACTAGTCTTAGACACAAGAAACTAGTCTATTGGAAACTTTGCCTTGTCGTCTCTAATGCTTGCAAGATTTTGCCAATGCAACACAAAGAAAAAGGCATCACTCAAAGAACATATGCAAGAGTTTGAACAAAATGGTCTCGGATTTAAAAGGTGTGGTACCATCCTCATCTAAAAGATGTACTATAGATTAGAGTAAACAAAAGGCCCTGAGAAGCTATTCTTTTTTTATAATATATTTTGTTTCTGTTTTAATTAATGTTTCAACGTTTTGTATCTCAATTTGAAATTTTATTAATGTAAATGAAATAATTTGAATTTTTAACTTAAATAGATTTAGGGTTTAGGGTATCATAATTGTATAAATAAATGAGTCTAGGCTTAAGGTTTATGTTCGACAAACTATATAAAAAAATACAAAAGTTGTTGTTTCACAAATTATAAACGAAATTAAACATAAAAAACAATAACAAAAAAATGTAATGAGTTTTTCATTTAGAGTTTAGGGTATAGGGTTTGAAATATAACTTTTAGTGTTATTTACAATATAAATATATAAAAATTATGAATTGATGAGTTTTTGATTTAGGCTTAGGATTTGGGGTTTAGGGTATAAAGGGTTAGAGTATTGGGTTTGAAATAATTTTTAATGTTATTTACAATATAAATATAAAAAAATTGTGGACTAATGAGTTTTTTGATTTATGATGTAGAACTTTTAAAAAAATTTAAATGTAACCATTTTCCAAATCTTAAATTGTAAACCCTAAACATCAAACACAAACCGTAAACTTCTAACCCTTGATGATAAACACTATCATTAACATTAACATCAAATAGTTTACCAAAGATTCCAAGATTTCAATTATAATCATTTTGTAAATCTTTCTTTAAACCTAAACATAATATATAATCAATATATAAATGAGTCTTTGATTTAGGGTTTAGGATTTCATATATAGTTCTTAGATTTTAAATTTTCAAGTATCTATGGTAAATACAATAAATTATTTTCTTATACTAAAAACAAACTATATGAAAAAGTTATATGTCTTTGGTTAAATATTTATGGATTCACTTAGTTATGTCTTTTGATTAAGGTTTCATCGAATATATTTTCCAATGAGACTTATGAAATTTTCCTATAAACTGAAACACAATACACAGTTTAATCCAAACCTTCCATTCCTCCATATCATCGATCTTACATCTAAATCCAACGGTAGAGGATTGGTTTGATCCTCCACGTCATCGATCTCAACCTCCAGAACAATATTACCTCTACCAAAACAATTACTCTTTCTCTATCAATCGACAAACTCTCTCTCTCTCTCTCAGAGAAGTTCTAACATTTTTTCTGTGAATCCAGATTTCTGACTCGTCGACCACTCAGCTCCTTTTTCATCATCTTTACAGCTTGAACCAATCAATGTTTATATCAACGAAGCGAGTGTTTGGAAGTATGTTGCGTAAGCAGCTTATGGATCTGGAGCCTGGAACCCTAGATTCGCTCAGATGTGGATCGTTTGGGCAGATTTTCTGAGGGATTAGGTTTTGGAGCCCAAAGCCTGCTCCTTTCTGATGATTACTCTTCCTCCAAGCCTTCTGATAAACCTCAGGTAATTTCGGACCACATTTTCAGACAATTTGAGATAGCCACCAAGACGTATCACTAATTATGAAGACCTTCGTTGAATCACCAATATGCTTTAGCCTTAGTCTGAATTATGTGTTATGAATCTGGTTACTAGATTAGTACTTTTCTTTAGGTGATTGGTTTTTGCATAAAAGAATCCATTTTACTATCTTGTTGGAGTGATTAGTAGTAAAGGAGGTAGATTTATGTTTGATTCTACTTTCATCGGTGACCAGACACGTCCTACAGTTTTAGGAGTTGAGTTGTGTGTGGTGTTGCAAGAGACGTAGTTCTAAAGTTCATCGTGTTCTGGTTGCTTGTGGCAGGTGGAGGGACCAAAAACTCCAGAAGAAATGGTTGCTATACTGCAGAGAGTGGTAGAAGATAGTTCACCTGCTCTGGTAACTGCTAGGGTTGAGGCAGAAGAAAGAAGAAACAATCTGCGTCTGAGAGAGGAACAAGATGCTGCTTACAGGGCTGCTCTTGAAGCCGATCAAGTATGTCTCCCTTTTTCTTTAGGCTGAATTTACAGGATCTCGTATGATTAGTCTGTTGTATAAATTTGTGGCATCTTTTCTGTTGATAAGGCAAGGGAGCGACAAAGACGTGAAGAGGAAGAGCGTTTAGAGAGGGAAGCTGTTGAGGCAGAGAGGAAACGCAAAGAGGAAAAAGAAGCTCGGGAGAGAGCAAAGCGTGAAGCTGCAGAGAGAGAAGTTGCTAGAGTGAGAATGAGACAAGAGAAAGCACTTGCTCTTGGAGATGAACCGGAGAAAGGCCCTGATGTTACACAAGTAAGTTCTCCTTCTTCCTTGGCCATTCATTACTTATTTTTTTGCACATAAGGCTTAGTGTTTCTTTAAAGATTAGGTTCTATGGTCGGATTCTCATTGATCCATGAACCACGATACAGAAGTTGTACGACTACGTTGATTCACTTGGAGTATTGGAAACAGAAGAGTACAACTTAATCACAAACTTCCCAAGGACAGTGTACGGAAGAGGTAAAGAGACTCATTCGTATTGGGTTTGGTTTGTTTCTGAACTTTGGTTTGTTTCTCCCATGGTATGAGACTCATTCGTATTGGTTTTTTTTTAACAGGAAATGTGGGTTTTCGTCAAGGCCGAGATTACAGAGATTTTAAGATCGGAAAAGACAAGCAAGCTTGTCAAGCGAAAGTTGGGAGCTCACAATAGAAAGTTAAGAAAGTTGGTTTGGTTGGTGGTGTGTCCGAGAAGAAGAAGTGAAGAACTAATTTGGGTTCAAGTTATTTTTGTACAATGTCTATGCTTATCTTTTAGATGCATACTTATACTTTGTAACATATAAACATGAAAATGTTGATGATTTTTGGTTTTGATTGTTGATGATTTTTTGTTTTGTAAACATGGAAATGTTTAATGGTATTTATATTATGAAATAATTCTTTAAATTATTATTATTAAAAATAATATTACAAAAATAAATTACAATTTAATAAAAAAATAATTATTTAAATATATTTTTGGGCCATTGTAAAATAATTTAATAACACACAAAATTTGCTATCTTTATAAAACAGACTGGTATAGTTACAACTCAATCATAACAATTATTACACGCTATTATAAATATTAATAATAGCAGCGTTATAAATGTTATCGTAATTTAATTAACTATAGCATTCGGAAAGTCCACTATCTAAAGTGTCTGACCTACGATGACGGGCGCTGTCAGAGCGTTTAAGGAAACGCTATTGAAGATGAATCATAGCGTTTATTGGCCGCTATTAACACCTTGTATTAATACAAGGTGTATATATATATGAATGCTCCAGAAGAGAACATAGATGTCATTATTTATGAGAATGTAATTGACTTACTTGATACATTCGATTCTTTTAAGTCTCAGAATTAAGGATCTAAGATAAATTATATGATTCGTAGATTTGAGTATAATATGTTATTCTAAAAATGGGATTCAGTTTGAGAATGATAAATCTATAGCGTTATAAGAATCCCATATAGTATATGTGAAACATCCAGAAGATTATGTTTACACTAAAAATGAGATTGATGAATCTTTCTTAAAATAAATCCATAGGATTGTGGGACAATTCATATTAATACGAAAAGTGAAGAAATTGTTGAATATCCCCAAATCACAAGTTTTCCCAAGGTTGAAAGTATTTAAGATAATCTACTTATTTTGTACTATATTGTACTACACAAAGATTCGTAAACCAGAAGTTTACTGAGAATGAAAAATAAACCAGAAGTTTACTGATATTCGCATATTTTATCTCGTTTTGATATGTTTTTGGCACGTAATCATCCCGCATTTGCATATCGTTTAGGCATTTTTAGGTGCATTTGCATCTCCTTTTGTATTTCCATAGGTTTGGAGATGGAGGCTTTACAATGAGGTGACTTAGAGACCAAATGGATGCAAAAAGATGGACCAATGGAGCTAGATTACAAAGGAGGAGACTTGGAATAGAAGAATAATTTCAACTCGCCAAGACAATTTTAACACCCTCAATTTCGACAGGAAGGGGTCCAGAATTTACTGGCGAAATACTTGTTTTCTGACAGACGAAATTTCGACCCTCAGTTTCGAGAGGAAGGGGTCCGGAATTTTATCCAGTTTTTCCACAACTTTGAAGATCCGAACCGGTTTGTCCCGGGTTGACCCGGTTCCGATTTCTTGTGCTATATAAACATTGTAAACCTAGTTTTTTTAGCTAAGTTGGATCAGAACTTTTCCTCCTTCATGTTAAAACTCTTCTTATGATATTTTGCTTGGATTTCTATATTTATCATCTAATCTAGTGAAGTTTTCTTAATCTCTTATCATCTCTTTTATGATTATGTCTTTCTCTTTGATTATGCTTGTGTTTTGCATGATGATTAATGAGTAGTTTTTCAATGGGTTTTTGGGCTTAGTAGATTAGAGATGTTTGATGAATGATTAATGATGTCTAGGCTTAGATTCTTATGATTTCTAAAGATTAGGATGTTCTTAATGCTATATTAGACTTAACTAATCATAATCTAGATCATAGATATTTTACGTTCGGAAGATGTTCGATAAAATGCCTAGAAGAATCCTAATCTTGCTTTTCATTCTTAACCAATGGGAATTGATGCTTAAGGTGTTTAGTTGGCTCTATGAACTTGTTCTTAATGATTATTGATAATTTAATTGCAATTGGGAAATTAGCTTAATTAAATGGTTAGTAAATGGATTATTGTCATGGGAATGGATTAGTCTATTTTGTGTGATTCATGTCATGGAATTGAGTTTGAATTGTTAGTTCTAACATCATTAGTTAGTCATTAATCATCCCAAGTCAATTGCTTTGCCCAAAGCTCATGCTTTTCCACATTTGATCAAGCTTTTAATTGTTAGTCTTGTTTGTCTTCTTTTAGCATTCACATTTCACTTATTTCACTTTGTTGCATAATTAGAATTTCAAAAACACAAAAATATCATCTAGCTTAGCTTAATCAATTGCTTGCATTCTTAGTGTGTTATTCTTAACTCCTTGTGGGTTCGACCCTATGCTATGCTACAACAACTAGAGTCTGTTGATAGTTAAGTTTAGGTACAAATACAATTTGACACGCATCAAATTTGGCTCCGTTGCCGGGGAGTTTAGCAATTGCCATTAGGATTTGATATTTGATTGAGACTAAGTACTTGTTTTTTATTTTATTTTATTTTGTTACTATCTTGTCTTGTTTGTGTTTGCCTTTCTCATTACTTATAGGTGCATGAACTTGAGGAGTAGAGGACCAACAAACTTTCAACCTCTTCTTTCGGATATAAGAGCTTTGGAAAGAGAAACCGCAAGAGAAGCGAGACGAGAAAGAGAATGGCAAGATCATTTGAGACGGTTGGATATGGATCACCCGAGAAATGATCAAGAGCGAGAGGCTCATGGGGTTGGACAACAAAGGAATGTGGGAGCTCCGGTTCCCGTTCACAATCCTAGAGAGCCGAGAAGGATAAGGGATTATGATGAGCCTATCACCAATAGTACAAGAATGGGTATTAGAGCTCCACCTTGTGGGAACAACAATTGGGAGATCAAGTCAAGCTTGATATCTATGGTGCAAAACAATAGGTTCTTTGGGCTACCCATGGAGCACCCAATTGAGCATTTGGATAACTTTGACAGTCTTTGTGCTACGGTTAGGATGAATAGAGTCTCCGAAGATGTGGTTAAGTTAACCCTCTTTCCTTTTTCACTTGGAGATAAGGCTGCTCAATGGGAAAAGAGCGTTGTCACATCCTTGATTACCACTTGGGAAGAGTGCAAAAAGAAGTTCCTTGCTAAGTTTTTCTCAAACCAAAAGGCGGCTAAGATAAGAAATGGCATTGCAACCTTCATGCAAGGAAGAAATGAGTCGTTTTATGAAGCTTGGGAACGTTTTAAGGGATATACAAGATCTTGTCCACATCATGGGGTGCCTAAAGAAGCTCTATTAGGGATATTTCATCGGGGAGTGCACCAAAGATATTACGATTCGTTGAATACCGCAAGTAACAAAAGTTTCTCGAGTCTCTCCGTTGAATAAGGTGAGCAACTGATTGAGAATCTAGCACAAAGCGATCAATGCTACGGGGGTGATTATGATCGAACCAACCGAGAACCGAAGAGTGATGATGTACGGCTTAAGGAGATGAATGATAAGTTGGACAAGTTTATCATGTCCACACAAAAAGCAATGAATTGTGTTGGTGAGTTTGATGGAAATCAAGAAGGTTGTGTTGATGTTTTTCAAGAAGGACAAAAGGAAGTTAACTACATGTAAGGAGGATACAACAACCAACAAAGAGGTTTCAACACAAACTATAGGAACCACCCTAATATTTCCTATAGAAGCACCAATGTTGAGAATCCTCAAGACCTAGTTTATCCCCAACAACAACCCCAAGGACAAGGCTTTGTTCCACAACAAAACTTCCAACAACAAGGGTATTATCAACCTAAGGCCTCATTTGTTCCTAATCTACAAGGTTTCCAACCTCAAAGGAATCAAAACTATTAAGGACAAGGTAGTTCCTCTCAACAACAACCGAAAAGCGACGAGAATACTCTTCTCCTCAAGCAATTTCTAGAAGGGCAAAACAATGGAGCTATTTAGCTTAGCAAAAGGATGATAGAGATACACAACAAGGTAGATGGTGCTTATAATGATCTAAATGCCAAGTTACATCTATCTATACATATGAAGACTTTGGATAACCAAATAGCTCAAGTTGTTTCGACTTCAAATAGATCCGGTGAAATACTTCCGGGTAAGACGGAGTCAAACCCAAGATCTTTTTGCAATATGGTTGTTTTGGGCAAGGAGAAAATCTTAAGAGTTAACCAAAGATGCGAGGAGTTGCCCCAATAAGAACAAAATGAACGGGATGTAGAAGAATTTGCAATGCTTCTAGAATACAATGATCTTAAGAAAGTGGATAAGGTTGTTGAGGCCATAGGAATGTCTCTGATATATCATGGTTTTTACCCTGTTTAAGCCATGATATAAGTCCATTATCTAGACTCTTTGTTATGTTTTGTGTTGGTTTTAGAGTCTTTTCAGGTACAAGGACGATTGGAGCTTAAAAGATGTTTACTGGGAGTTTTGGAGTATCTCGGAATGAAGCGGCAAAGATCCAATCATGGAATGAAGTTTTGGAGTATCTCGGAATGAAGCGGCAAAGACACCATAACTGAGCATCGCTCGACACGACCATTTGTGAAGCAAAGAATCCGATTTTGAAGATTGGTGTCGATCGACACCACCTATCAGTGTCGATCGACACCCTGTTCGCAGAAGCCCAGTTCTTAATCGCAGAAGTCCGTTTGAAGCCCGAAGTTTCCAGATGTTTACTTTTATGTTCTGGCCGACTTTGTAACCTTATAAATACGTTTTTAGAGTCATTGTTTAAACTTACGCATTATTTTACCGAACTCTTTGATTTATCTTTTAATAAAACCATGTTTTCATTATTCGATATGTCTGAGTAGTTTCCCTGTTAGGTTTAGGGTTTTCAAAGGTGTTTGATGAGTTGCATGATCTGATCTGATTATTAGGATAAAATCATTAGAACATTCTTCACCTAGACTTGTGTTTATTGCTGATTCTAGCCTCGCGAACTAGAATCTGATATTAGGTTGTTTAGTAGATGCGACAGCATTATTAATCACCTGAACTAGTGTTAGATGAGCAAAATACCTATTCGCAAAGGGATTTGGTTTAGGGTTTTGTGAGCAATTGAACTTGAACTTTAATGCTTGATTAGATCCATAGGATTCGCAAAGGAATTTGGTTTTCTAGGATTTATTCATAGATAATCTTTGCAACGACAGTTGGTCGATTTTACCTTCGTGTTCATGTTCAAGAATTGTGCTTAATATTCCTATTATCTGATTTATCTGCATCTTTGATTCACCGGAGATATCCCTATACCTAGCGCTTTCATTCATTGATTTTAAAACCGTTTTTAATTGCTTTGATTTATTGCATTCATCTCATTTTGCCTAGCTTAATCTGAAATTTATAATCTATTGTGTTTTCTTAGACTTCCTGTGGATCGATAACCCTAAATACTGCAATTGACCTCTTAATTTGAGAGAGTCTAGCTCTAGGGATAATTTGAGCTTATCAGTCTCCTAAAGCTAAAGCGGAAGAACCTATGGGAGTTAAGAAAGAAGACTTATCTATCCGTAAATAAGTTGTTAAGATTGATGGGATTGTTGTAAAAAGCACTAAGGGGGAAGAGATGGTGCCTAAGAAGAAAAGAGAAGGAACCCTTAAAGTTGAACCTCCTCCCTATGAGCCAAATCTTCCATTCCCAAAACCGGTCTACACTAAGGCTCAAAATAAAGTCCTCTCTAAGTTTAAGAAGGATATGAGTGATATAGGAGTGATCTTTCCAAAGTATGATGATTTGAGTCAAGTCCCAAGCCAAGCAAGGTTCATCAAGGACATCTTAGCAAATCACGCAAAGGTTATGGATGTGATGAAGACCTATGAAAAACATGAGGCACCTCTTGAGCCAAGGTTGATCTATAAGAAGAACAATCCCGGTAAATTTACAATCCTTTGCTCTCTTGGTGATTTGAAATTAGATGATGCTTTGTGCGATTCGGGTTCTTGTGTTAATTTGATCTCTCATGAGATGGTAAAGAGCCCTGGTATAAAAAAGTTGAAAGAAAACACGAGGTCCATCTCGTTTGCGGATGCATCTTCAAAATGTCCCATTAGTGTGCTCGAAGATTACCCACTAAAAATTGGAAATCATTTTGTTTCAACGGATTTTATGGTGGTTGAGATGGAAACTACGCGAAAGCTACCTCTTATACTTGGTGTAAGAGGTCGGATTTCACCCCTAAGAGATCGATGTAACGACGAGAATGATTCTGCAAAATGGCTTGAAGAAATCATAAACGGGCTTGTAGAAGCCCAATTCAAGATAAGCCCATAATATTATTAAATCCATAATTAAAATGGGCTTAATAATAATATGGGCCAAAAGTCATTTAAATGCTTAATGGGCCTGACCCAAATGTATTATTAGCCCTAGTCTAAAAAGCTATAAATAGCTCATTGTATTCACCCAGGATCAGAATTTTTATAACAAACGTAATTAAGCTCTCTTAACAGCAAACGCAAGTGTCTACATTTTCTGCATTGTGATTTACACAGGAGTCTCGCATTTCCTCTACAACCCTACAAATTCAATTGTTCGAGTTTCGACTCCTACAATTTGGCGCCGACTAAGGGGACCAGCAAGACATTCTTACACAAGAAGATCATAGTGTAAACCACGCAAGTAAAGATGCCCAGAGACGACAATCAGCAACTCACGGTCAAGCAGCAATGCATCGCTGAGGAACAATGCGCCGCCGAGAAGCAACAGATCACTAAAGAAATACGCATTGCCGATCAGCAACAGCGCGATAACACCAGCGGCGGATCGAGAGATGACAACACTGGAACTGGGGAAACGACAAACAACACACTAATTGTTCCTGACACTCCAGCAATAGCAGTCACAGCAGTGACGTCTGAGTTCCTCACTGGTATGAAGATGATGCTAGAGATGCTACTCAAGAAGACAGAGGAGCAAGAAAAGACCAATCAAGAAATACGCGTTCTCGCGCCAGCAAATCGGGTCGGCAACAGAAGAGCAGGTATGTTCAGACAACCCGCAGCACGCACTCTGGATTTCGTAACTCCAATCAGGCCACCAAGAGGGCAACGTCAACCTCTTCCTCCGCCAACCCCGCAAGGCGCATATGCCCAGACTGAAACTGAACAGCCGAATGTCACAGCAACTGTGATAAATAATTCAGAGAATCTGAGAGCTGAACGCAACAGAAGGAACATCGCTACTGGAAGAGCGACAATAAACACTGAACGAAGCAACGCCAACGCAGAGCAAGAGCAAGGCTTCGACAATGAAGAAGACGACATAACCTGGTCAGAGCAGTCTGAGGTCGAAGAGGAGCGACATGCAGTTTTCCAGGCTCAGAAGGCTGAGCTGGATGAGATGCGACGAACCATAGAGCGAGTGGCTGCTGAAATGAGGGACGTTCGGTCTGAGCTGCACAAAGCAGTCAGCAAAGCACCTGAACTTGATCGAGTACTCGCAGAGGTCCAGAACACCCCTTTCACAAATCGCATCAGGCAAATCAAATTCTTCGATCCAGGACGACTCAAAGTGCCTTTCTATTAAGGCAAAATAGATCCATCGGAACACTTGACGGCATTCACAATTGCGCTAGGACGAGCTAACTTCAGGGAAGACGAAGAAGATGCTGGGCGCTGTCTTCTCTTCGTGGAGCACCTTAAGGGAGCAGTACTTCAATGGTTTTCAAAGCTGGAAAGGAACTCCATTGATAACTTCAAACAGTTATCTGCAGCATTCCTAAAGCACTACGCCATCTTTATTGAACCTGAAACATCCGACGCGGATCTCTGGAATCTGCAACAAGGTCAACAACTGTTCCACAATCCTCTTGTCGGGTTTTCCAAAGGCTCCGGCGATAAACACTTTCATAGTCTTCGCTGCATTTTCTTCACTTGCTTCACCTCTTTCCATCTAAGACACAAGCAAAGCCCAATTTCAGACACAATCTCATAAACCCTAAACCCAAACACAGTCACATTATTATTGGTCCAGATTAAGAAGACAGATCTGTGACTATGAGAATCAGACAATCAAACCAAGATCCCATACATAAATTACAGTCAACAGAACGAACAAAGGGAGAAAGGAAAGGAGGAACTAATCCCTCTTCAATCACCCCTCTACTATTAGTCTCAGGCTGTCTTCTCTGTTACAAAGTCTTAAGTTAATTGTTTTCTTTGAAACTCGGTCCAGATTTATGACATACAAGTAAAGTCTCATTAAGTAGAAGTATAACTTACCTCTCAAAATCATAGAAAATGACTGCATCAGAAACAATCTGGTACAATATCCAACTCAGTGTTTTCACCTAGAAAACACAATTTTGTCAAACAAGTTTAGTAATGATCCAAAAGCATTTTAGTAATATAATACCAGTAGATCCAAAATAAAAACTAATACGAATCTATCAGAGAAAGGGTTTTGGAGAGCTTTTGCTGATTGGTTTTTGATTTGCCTTTGGGAAGGGAAAGCTTTCGCGTCAATTCGAGAAAACAGGAGATCCGAAAAAATTGAAACCAATGATGCAAATTGAAGATTCAAGCCTTGAATAATCACCACAACTCAGTTACCAATAATTGCTTAATGAGCAAATCCGTAGAAATAATAATCTGCAAAAGCGAAAATTGACAAAATAAAACACCACAAATCAAATAATCTGAAACTGAAACTGAAACTGAAACATCAAAAATTCTAAGAAGAAACTGAAATACCTTATGAAAGTTTCAGAGATTTCTTCCTGCAAAAAAATCAAAATAATCGACTGGTTAATACTCTTATTCTTTCTGCAAATTTAAACCTTGGTTCTATACAAATAAAAACAAAAACTCAAAGACAATTTCGTCAACTTCACTTCCCAAATCTTATAGAACGATGAAGATGACGACGAAACGAGATATTCTCCTTCAGATCGAGACAAAATTCAGTGATTGAGACTGAGTCGACAAAGATTCAGACTGAGAGTGTGAGAGATAGAAACTGACAGTGAGAGAGATCGAATCAGAGAGTGCGGGTTCGAAACTGAGACAGGGAGAAATAAAGTGAGAGCCAGATCGAGATGTCTTTTGGAGAGAAAGAGACTTAGATCATGAGAGATTTAGAATCAGATCATGAGATATCGAAAGAGAGAGTGATTTTGGTAATTCGTGACAAAGGATTTGGGAGAGGAAGCGAGAGACGAATGGAGAGAGCAAATTGAGATTTTTTTCTTTTTTTTTACCCTAATTATTTTTAGTTCCATCGATTTTTTACTAAAAAATAAACATGGGTTTTATTTTTTTTAAGACTTAGGCGGGCAATGAAAAGTTTTATTCGCGGTTAACCTTACCATAGCGGTTAACAAGTTCTATGTGCTATTACACATAATAAGAACAAAAAAATTAAGCGCCACAACAATTGGTTTTACTCGCTCATCATAACATAGCGTTTCTTAGTTCACAAACGCTATGCAAAAGTCGCGCACTGGTCAAACATAGCAGATAGGCAAAAAACGTTATCTTCAAGTTCTATTAATACCCATATTTCTTGTAGTGATTGTACTCTCACAATTCTCTATTTGTTCTTTTCCGATAAAAACATGAGTTCGTGATAGAAACTCTTCAGTCGCGATCTTGACCACATTATATCTATTTTCATTTCTACGAGCAACAAATATTATTTGTGTGGTTCTTTTCTTTATTCGCTTAGGGGAATGGAGTATAACCAATAAGACTTCAAGTCTTATAATCTTATGTGTAGACTCATAATGAGCTCTAAGAATTATCATGTTCTCATCATACTTTTCTTTTAAATTACCTCAGAGAACTTGTGGATCTGTATGGGTCAAGTAGTGAACATAATCTTCTGGATATGTCACGTATTGTATTTGTGAGATTCCTTCATTCTCCCTTTTGAGATGATAAAACTTCAAGTTCACCTCACATTGATTCTCACTTCAAAATCAACAATATACTCACATAGGAGAATATACACATCGATGATTTAAAGTTGTGTTTCCATAGACAATAAGATTTACTCTTTCAGAGCTTTCAATGAGCCTTAGTAGAAAATTGTATTCACACTAGATTTTTTCATCGAATCAAGTTTCTCTTATATCTTAAGATTTTTCTTTTCTCACTTCAGGTGAGTAGATAATTTCTTTTTCTTGAAAGAAATTTATTGACTTTGGCTTTGACCATTCAAGAGTCTTTATATCCCCTTTCTTGGTTTAATTTGATTAGTGTGATTTATTTTATTTTTTTCATATAAAATGTCACATTCACTTCAGGGAATGAAGCATAATCAACTGGATGCGATTCACACATTCAGGGAATGAACCACACTTTCTACTAATAATTAATTCATTAACCAAGCATAGGATCCACTTCATAGATTATAAATTAATCAACCCGATCAATCGGTTGACCATGACCAATAAAATTACGACGTGCTCGGTTTTAGAGGATTAACCAAACCAAACCACAAAGCTCTCATAAGGTTTGCTTTCTCAATATGTGATGCCACTTTTCTTCAAGAAAATAACTTGTTGGTCATGATTCATTAATTTGCTCAACCGCAAAGAGTTCATAATACTTTCTTGAATCTCTTTGAATATAATATTATGTCTGCTGGACTATAATATTTGTATCAAATGTAAGAATAATTTGTGTAACATATACACACTACTACACTAGTGAAACGGTTACCACATAATATTAACTCGTAGACTTCGGGTCTATCATATATTGATCTTAAGAAGCTTTAGGTAATTAATATATATAATACCATATTTACACGATTTATATAATTCAGTAAGCTATATAAGGACATATATACATAATTAAACCAATCAATATATTAAAACATCGATCAATCATCAAGTACTTCAATTATACAACTCATTATACTAATTACCAAAGCAAAATTCACAGATTGAATATTTGAAAACATTATAATTAAATCAAACTTGTTTTTTTTTCTTTTTGGAAAAATCGTTAATTAGAAGATGTAGTGACTTACTTGAATAAGTATCAAGAGATGTTGCGAGAGAGAATCCGACCAAATAATTCCAAAAACCTTTTCACTGAATTGTTCATCATTGTTAAACCGTTCCAATCCACATGGGACCTCCACATAGAAAACCTCATCACAAAAAAAAAAATATAACAATCGATAATTAAATCAAACATGGTCATATCAAAAACTCGATCTGTTATATATTAAACTATTAAAAGTATAAGTCAAAAACAGTAAGTTCGAAACTCAAATTAAACAGGTAGAACATCATAGATTGATCTACGGATCAAACAACTAATAAAATAACTAACAAATAAAACGTTAATCTAAAACATATGCAACGATAATGGAACGTGATTTAAACCAAACAATTATGAGCCTTTAACGATCACAATAATAACATATATAATTATATTTATGAGAACAAACTAATCAACAATAAGAGAATTATGAAAAAGACGTCGGAGATTGAAAGCGGAGACATCGTCGGACACATAGATTTGTTGATTCGCTAGGGTTTTGTGCTTAGACGGCTAGGGTTTTTACTCAGTGGCTAGATTTCGTGCTGATAACATGTTTTGAATAAGAGATAATTGAGAGATAAGAGATAATTGAGAGATAATTGTGTTGTGTTATTCCATCGATAATAGAAAGTATATATATGAGTACAAATACTTGGAGAACAAATAGGTTTAGAACCTTCTAGAATATGAGTTTATAATGGTCATCCACTAATGGGTTTATAACAAAAAGAACATTTTAAAATAGGGTTTAGAATTGTCTTAATTTTAAATAATATTCAATTTGTTGACAAATAAACAATTTATATATCAAATGTACAATCATCTCTCACCAATCAAACATATTTGAATTACTTTTTTTTATCTTACCACATCTCTTTTTCACTATTTTCCAGTGTCTCTAACTCTAACCATACTGTGTGCCAACAATTTTTTTAGTGTGTGCTTACATCATGCTTGTATTTTTAAAATCACATTTTTGTTTATAAATTTATATTTTGGAAATGATAAACACAAACACACACCAAAAAGAATCTCCATGTTTCACCTCACGTTCCCTCCCTCTTTTGTCACTCTCCCTAATTAACCATTCATTTTTTTTTGTTATACAGCTAGCTAACCCAAAAAACATAAAAAATTGATTAAAAACAAAATTTAATTTTCGAAAAGAAAAGAGTCTACCGATTAACTAGAATATAGTCATATACTGGGTCATTACATTAAAGTCGACAATTATAAATCAAACAACCAAAAGTGTAATTAAGTGCCTCATTAATACTCCTTTAAAGAGTGTCAACGCTGCATATTTTATCTTTAATGAATTTTAATGGAGTAGGGAGAGAGGTCAGTCCAATTTTTTTAGTGTGTGCTTACATCATACAATGTTTATATTCTTTTTGTGAAAAATAATCGAGCATAACATATTAACATTTAATCTAATTGTCTGTAATTAAAAGGTCTGTAAATGCAACTTTGCTCTTGTACGACTGTTTCACTTGTTTGTGCTATTTTTAATGTTATTTTAGAACTAAATTTGTAAATGCAACTTTGCTCTTGTACGACTGTTTCACTTGTTTGTGCTATTTTTAATCTAAATTTAGAACTAAATTTTCAATAACAGTCACATTCTTTCTTTTTATTTTTACTTAAGTGAGCATTATTCACATATATGTAATTGGTTTCATCAAATGAAATGAACTTTAAAAATTTAAATTACTTCGGAGGAGACCTATTGTCAAAATATAAATTCCATATATTACTGTTAAGCATTTAGCAATCACGCATACAATACAAGTTAGAAGTTACACCTCTACGTAAACATCTAATTAGGGGTATATAAAATAAAATTTAATAATGGGCTAAAATCACTAGAGTCATTCGATCCACATTTCCTTTTATCAAATTTGTCTTCCTTGCATGTATTAAGGATAATTAAGCTTTATAAACTACACTTTCTATTATACGCATTCAGAAATAACAAAGAAAATTTACATAAAACTAAATCTCATCTTATATGATATAAACAAAAAAGAAACGGAAGAAAAAAATGAAGAAAATAAATTATACATTTAAGTACTACGTATGAATAATAGTAATGGAAATTATGCATTATGTTTTCTAACATAATTATACATTATTTCCTGGATAATGCGAATCAAAGCAATGATGAAGGGCAATTATTCCCATTTCTCCTATGGAGCATATGGAAAATGAGGAATAAATTGGTGTTTAATAATTACATAGAAGCCATTCCCTTAGTAGTAAACAAAGCTATTATGGAACATCATCTATGGAATGAGGCACAAATTCTTAATGAGGATCAGTTGAGACCACCTAATGCAAGGGCTTCAAACTTGCTAAATTTCACTCCACGGTTTTCTTGTTTTGTAGATGCTTCTTGGCTATCAACATCAAGCCAGAGTAGCATGGTGTCTCACTCATCAACAACAAAAAATCCTTCAAGGATCAACATCTACTCCAGTATTGAATACGTCTCTTGAAGCACATGCGGAAGCCTTACGTACAACTGTACTAGCAATGCAAAGGTTTGGTTACAAGGATGTCCTCTTTTTGGGAGATGCACAAGTCTTGTATAATACACATAATAACCGGGAAAACGGTTAATTAATTCCTCAAGTATTTGCAATTGGGTGATTTATTCCCCAACTCCTGATTATTCATTTTATTCCCCAAGTGATATTTGACTTTGTTAATCGATGCTCCATAAAGTCAGCCATTAAACTATCGATAAACGCCGTTTAACTTTTTAATTAAACACGACAAACCCCGATTAAAACAGATCAAAATAGTTTTTTTCCCCAAAATTCGTAAGAACCCTAAATTTTTCATTCCCTCTCTTCTCTCTCTCTCTCTCTGATTAAAATCTCTTTCTCTCTCTCTCTCTCTTTCACGGCGACTGAAATCTTTTTCTCTATCGCTGATTTCGGATGGTGAAGACACGGGCAGGAAAGGCTCCTCGACTTCCAAGAGGAGAAACCGTAGGCGTAAGATCTAGCGGAGTCAATACGCGAGGAAAGGCTCCTCGAGGAGGAACGACAGGAAGAGAAAAATCTCCTCGAGGGTCACCGAATCGCGGTGGAAAGAGTCGTGGAGGCAGAACAACTCGAGGATCACAAAGTCGAGGTCGAGGAGGTAAGAGTCGTGGAAGAGGAAATGGAAGACAAAATGTTGTTGATGATGATGAGCCTGAAGACATCACAGACAATGTCATGGTAAGTGAGGTCGATCCTAATGATAGAGAACCTACCTTAGTTGATCCGCTTTCTTTGGTTGAGGTTAATGTAGAGGAAGAGCATGTCAATGGTGATGGTGATGAAGATAAGGCTGATGAAAATGTTGTGGATACAAATGATGATAATCGTAGTGTTGAAGGAGATGACTGTGAGGTTATTGTCGAAGATGATGGTGCATACAAAGAGACTGAGCCAAAGTTGGATGATGAATCAGAGGCAAAGGAGAGTGCAGGGCTGGTTGCTGTTCGAGTTTGTGAGAATTTAGAGGACATTTTTGGTTCACCAGCTCGTTATGATCCAGGTGATCTAGTTGGTAATGAAGAGGAAGCTGATGATAGTGGAGATGACATGTGGAATGATAATACCATTCCTGATCCATTAGGTAACTCGGATGATGAACTAGAAGGTAGGCCAACTCCTATAGTTAGTCCTGATGAGCTTTTAGGATTAGGAAAAATGTTCAACAATGCTGAAGAGTTCAAGGCTACATTAGTGAGGTATTCTCTAAAAACATCATATGATATCACGATGTACAAGTCATCACATGACAGGCTTGGTGCAAGATGTACTCAAAAGAAATCTGAAAACAGTCCATGGAGAGTATACTGTTCTTTTGAGAAGCCTAAGAACAAGCTGATGGTCAAAACGTTTATCAATGAACACATTTGTGTTAGATCAGACTATACTAAGCTACTAAAAGCTGGAACAATTGGTGATCTATTTGAGGAGAGGCTTCGACGCAATAACAAGATCACAGCTTTAGAGATGGTTGATGAAATCAAGAGGGAATACAACATGATTGTGACTGAGGAACATTGTAGAGGAGCTAAGAGGAGCCTTGCAAAGAAGAGGAAGAAAACTCACGAAGCTCAATTTGCAAGAATATGGGATTATCATGTTGAAGTGAAGAAACAGATGCCTGGTTCAACCTTAGAGATTGAAACACTTCCTGGTTCAGTGATTGGAAGCTTGCAGAGATTCTACAGAATCTATGTATGCCTTGAGGTATTGAAATCCTCTTGGAAGCATAATTGTAGACTAATACTTGGGTTAGATGCTTGTTTTATGAAGTGGGATCTCAAGGGTTAAATGTTAGCTGCAACTGGCAGGGATGGAGATAACAGAATATTTCCCATAGCTTGGGCTATAGTTGAGGTTGAAGACGGGCCTAGTTGGGAATGGTTTGTGCAATTACTGAAAAAATATTTGGGTCTTGGGGATGGAGAAGGTCTTACAATCATCTATGATAAGCAGAAAGGGTTGTTAAATTCAGTTGCAGATGAGCTTCCTAAAGCAGAACATAGAATGTGTGCTAGACACATTCTGGAAAACTGGAAGAAGAATAACAAAGACATTGTGCTTGAGCGCATGTTTTGGAAGATAACTCGAAGTTACACAAATGCAGCCTATGTTACTAACATGGATGCAATGAAGGCATACAATCCAGGAGCTCATGAATCTCTACTGCGGACTCAGCCAGAAACATGGTCAAGGGCATTCTTTAAGCTTGATTCTTGCTACAATGATAACCTCAATAACTTGTCTGAATCTTTTGATAGGAGTGTAAGGGAAGCAAGAAGGTTACCTGTTATATTTTCCTTGGAAGCTGTTAGAAGATCTTGTATGGAGAGGAATGGAAAGAGGAGTCGGTTGACCCTTAGATGGAAGAAAAGGTTCACTCCAAGAGCAGATAAAGAGATAGAATTGAATAGGGTAAAGGCTCGGGATTGCAAAAGGTGGATGACAACAGGTAATAAACATGAGATTGACTTTAATGGTGTTGCTCATTCTGTTGATATGGATGCAAAGACTTGTGGTTGTGACTATTGGCAAATGAATGGCATACCTTGTATGTATGCTATGTGTGTTGTCACTAAGCTGAAGTTGCCTCTTGAGGACAATGTCTCTCCTTTCTACTTGACTTCATGGTAGCAGGCATTATATGTTAGGGGAATAAATCCTGTCCAAGGAATGGATTTATGGGACAAGTCAGGCCGTTTACCTGTTTTACCACCACCAGCAAGGTTTAAGGATGGAAGGTCGAGTAGCCACAATAGGATCAAGGCTCCTCATGAATCTTCCTCTAATCCAAACAAGTTAACACGACATGGTCGAATTCAAACATGCTCCAATTGCAAGAAGCAAGGTTATAATAAGACAAGGTGCTCTAATTTACCTGCACCTCCCTTACCAAGTAGGCCAAGAGGACGTCCAAGGAAGAACCAGGTTTGAATACTTACTTCAATACTCATAGTACTTGTCAGGTTTTAGTTACTTGAGACTCACATACTTTAATGGTTGTTATCTTGTGTATGTCTTAGGAGAAATCATATGCAGGAGCTTCTCAAGGTACCCAAGCATCTCAAGGTACACAAGCTTCTCAATCATAAGCTGGATCTTCTCATGCTGGAACACAAGGACGTTTTGGCTTCTCTAACTAAAGATCGCGTTACATGCTTATGCTCATGTTCATGTTCTGTTTCAAGGATTGTTTTCTCTCTTTCTTTATCGGTTTTACTCTTTGGATTCATAACTCTACTATGGAATACATGTGTGTGTTGTTTTTTGGATTGCTTATGCTATGTATGTGTTTTGTCTTGGATTGCTTATGCTATGTGTGTGTTGTGTTTTGGATTGCTTATGGTATGGATTATTGTTTGTTTTGGCATAGCTTTGTTGCTTCTAATCTCGTCTCATCTTATTTTATCAAAACTGCAAATTACAAACTCATAAACTAAAATTGGTTTCCATAGATCAACACATACATTCATACAACACTATTTATCACAAAAGCTTGTTTCCTTGCACCGACAACATGATGTAAATCATCACAAAAGCTAACACACAAAGACACACAAAAAGTACCAAGATCTTCATTTTAGATTGTCGAAGCTCCATTTTAGATCCGAAAATCTCTTCTTTCAGATTATGGAATTCAATCTTCAACTCATTAACTTCGACCATGCCATTCTCAACATCATGTTCCCTTCGTTCAATCTGAAGCAGCATGTCTTTCACTTCTTCATACATCCCATCTTCTACTTACTTGAACAAATGACCATCCTCTCTGCTATGTGCACATTGAAAGTAAGGACGATCAGGATTGAGTTTTGACTGCGAGGTATACACAGAAACATCACTATCGCACCGACATTTCTTCGGAAATCCTCTTTCTCCATGGAAGGAACCATTTCTCGACGAATTTCCTTTTTCTCCACCGAATGCACCATTTCTCGACGAATCCTCTGTTTTCGTGATGTTCTTCATGACTCGAAATCGGAGATAGAGAAGCCAAGAGATTTTAATCGGAGAGAGAGAGAGAAGAGAGGGATTGAAAAATTTAGGGTTCTTACGAATTTTGGGGAAAAAATCGATTTTGATTTGTTTTAATCGGGGTTTGTCGTGTTTAATTAAAAAGTTAAACGGCGGTTATCGATAATTTAACGGTTGACTTTATGGAGCATCGATTAACAAAGTCAAATATCACTTGGGGAATAAAATGAATAATCAGGAGTTGGGGAATAAATCACCCAATTGCAAATACTTGGGGAATTAAATAACCGTTTTCCCCTTAATCACCACTTGCATTCCCTACAAGATAAGGTGGACAAATCCATTATCACTTATGTAAAAGATATCAAACTCAGTCGTATGACTATGGTTTCACTTATGTTCCTAGGAATAGTTTAGCATATGTGGATAGGTTGGCTAAGCTAGCTAGAACAAATGCCACTGCCTTATGTAATAAAATGACTACTTGTGTAATAGTTTTTTGTTTAATAAAATATATAATTCAGACAAAAAAAAAAACCATATTAGTCTCTCCTTCAACTCCATATAAATAAATCTGTATTAGAGCATGTACATTGGTAACCCCAAGGGGTCTAAAGTGGGTGTTCTTATAATATAAAATTATTAAAATGGTTGTAAAAGGAAGAAAAAGAGTGTTAAGAGAGTGTTTTTGTAGGGTATATTGAAATATAAAATTAATAAAATTTGAGTAAAAAGAGTAGAGAGTATTTATAAAGAAGAGAGAGTGTGTTAAATTATATATTTTGGAGAGTGTTTTTAAAAGAAAAAAAGAGTGTTTAAATATAAAATTAATAAAAGTTGAGTAAAAGAATGAAAAAGAAAGTATAAAGTTGAGTAAAAGAAAGAGAAAATGTGTGTTTTAATAATTTTATATTTCAAGAAGACACCTTGGAATTACCAATGTACATGCCCTTAGTACATAAAAAAAACAAAGCGAAAGATTCTCTCCAGACTAATCTTTAACTCTTTATTTTATTGGCTAGATCACTGATCTTTGTCAGACAACCACAATGGCCGAGAAGGTATTCTCTTCTATTGTTCTTTAATTTCTTTTTCTTTTTCGCTTTTGTTACAACTAACTTCTTCTAAAAACCTATCAAACTCACAAATTGTTACAATTTAATTAACTAGAGTAAATTATCTGTGCACATAAAAATTAGGTGGTAGTATGGATGAAGGTGACGGCCATAATCGTTTATGAAAAAAATTACTTAAAAGGTCAAAAAAGCTATTAGCGAGTTTCCCGGTAAGCTATCTCTCTCTATATGTTTATCACTTTATAATCATCTTTAACTTTTGTTAAGTATTCTGTTTTTGATATTTGACATTACTGATTTCCTCTTTTGTTTTTGTTTTTTGTTTAATTTTACAAATATAAACAAAGAAATTAGAGACTAATGGTTTGATGAAAAAGGCAACACAATCATAATCAGAGTGGTTAGTTCCATTTCCAACTGTCAGAAACTCATGCATAAACTATGTAAAAAAGGTCGTGGAGCTATAAAACGCATTGATACAATCGATCCACCTCAATGTGAATTCCCAAAGACCGTAGAAGCCCAAAATGCCAAAGAAGCCGAGAAAGCCAAAAAAGCTGAAAAACTCAAAGAACCAGAGAAACCTAAACCAGTAGAAACCGGTCAAAGTTCTTAACCGGTAACGATGATGCAGGCCCCGATGATGGGTCAACCGATGTCTAACGTGTCTTACTATTACCCGCCACCGGTCCCAGTGGCGGAGGCAGAACAATTTTTCATTGGGGGCATATATACTAATCTAAATAGAAAGCTAAATAAATAGATAGTGAAACCGTTGTCTCTTAAATAAAACGTATCTTACAAATGTTATAAAAAGAAACACCTTACAAACATACTCTACGCTCAGCCATGATTTGAAACTTTTTCATCACGGTTTCGTTAGTAACCGATTCAAGCAACTCCTTCTCAACGAAACAAACAAGACAATCACTTAAAAATTGATCTCCAATTCGATTGCGCGAGGTTGTCTTCACAAACTTCATTGCAGAGAAACATCTTTCGACGGTTGCCGTAGCAACCGGTAAAGTCAACGCTAACTTCAAAAGCCTATAAACAAGAGGATGCACAAGATCTTTTTGTGTTTCCACCATCATACGAGAAAGATCTCCGAGACTCTTCAAATTATTAAATCGTTCATCTTCTCTTACATTGTCGATGTAGATATCAAGTTGTTGTTCAAGAGAAGAACGCTCAAAAAAACTAAAATCTTCTGGATAGAACTCAACCAATTTCACCAACTTATCTTTGTCAAACTGCTTGAATGAATTTGCAGGACTTAAAGAAGCCATACAAATAAGGAGTTGAGTATTTACCTCAGTGAAACGATCATTGAACTCTTGAAGTTGCATATCCAGGACAACATTAAAACAATTGATCTTGTAATGGTGTAAGTTTGTTACATTAGTTTTCCTCCTTGGCCTCCTTGTATCAACAAACTCATCTTCCATCATGATCATTTCAATATCATGTTTCTCACAAAAAGAAGAAACCTTAACCATAAGCGAGTGCCATCCATCATCTCTAAGTCTCTGCAATTCTCGCTTAGTAGATTGGACCAATGAAACAGCATTAAGAATGTCTTGATTTTCTTTTTGCAAAGCCATAGATAGATTATGAGTTAGCCCCAAAATAAGCAACATCAACTGCATATAGAACACAAAATCAAATGTATGGAAGTACTTCATAAGACCATACGCTTGGCGTTTCTTTGAGTCCTCAATACCGTCGCTTTGAATATATTTAAGCACCTTAATAACCGATGGAAATAACTCAACCAAACGCAACAATGTCTTATGATGAGAACCCCAACGAGTATTTGATGGTCTTGGAAGAGAACTCTCTTGATTTTTTCCTTTTCATGTGCTTAGTTCACCGTTTTTAATTCTTTCCTCAATATCTTTTCGGGAATTTTCTCGAAGCATATCTTTTCGTTTGCACGAAGCTCCAACCACATTCAATAATGTAGAAATCATATCAAAAAAATCACCAACTTCAAAATGTTTCTTCGCAACCGCCACTACAACCAATTGAAGTTGATGAGCAAAGCAATGGACATAATAACCCGAACTGTTTTCCCTAAGAATCAAAGACCGGAGGCCATTAAATTCACCTTTCATATTACTCGCTCCATCGTAACCTTGCCCTCTCACATTTTTCAAGCTCAATCCGTACTTAGCAAACAAATCATCAATAGCAAGCTTGAGTGACAAAGAAGATGTTTCTTTCACGTGAACAACACCAACAAATCTTTCTTTGATTGTTCCGGTCTTATCGACGAACCGTAAAACAACAGCCATTGTTCTTTGTAAGAAACATCGGCCGATTCATCCACTAGTAGACCAAAAACACCATGACCGATTTCTTCAATAATAGATTTCACAACTTCTTCCGCAAAACAATTGACAATATCTTTCTGAATCGGTGGAGAAGTCATCTGATTGTTTTTTGGAGCATTCTCCAAAACAACCTTACTTACAACCTCGTTCTGATCAGCCGTGTATTGCCAAAGTTGTAAGAAATTTCCTTTATTAGTAGAATCTTGTGACTCATCATGAGCACGGAAAGGTAATCCTTGTTGCAACAAATATCTAGACGCATCAATTGAAGCATTTAACCGAATACGGTGCTCATTTTTTACCACATCACCATGTTTATAAAAAGCTTGCTTGATAGAATGGTCTTGCTTGCTCAAAGAATCACACTTCTTAACAGCAATATTGTGAAAGCTATTCGCTGCACCCATATGAGAAGATAATCTCTCAGATTTATTCCAACCACGAAAGCCTTTCGTCACAAATGCATCATTCCCACCTTGTTTTTGTATATCATCTCTAAACAAGTAACAACACAAACAAAAAGCTCTTTCTTTCGACACACTATACTCAAGCCAATTATATTGACTAAACCAAGTTGGATTAAATCTTCTCTGTGAATTTCCAATCTTCCTTTTCTCAAAAGGATGACCATAAGGCTTACAAGGACCTCTAGCTAAATACTTGCGTCTTACCTCGTCTCTCTGATTTGGATTATACTCCAAAATCTTTTTTCTTTTAGCAGGATCCCATGGCAAATCATCCAAATTGCTCTCATTCTCAAAAGTTGAAGTAGATTTTCTTTTAAAATACCTTTCCATTGATCTGATTAGAGATAAGAATAATAAAAAATTAGCTTGCATCAAACAACAAAATTACTTAAACGATGCAAAACGTAAAAGAGAGTTGATAAAACTCACCAATTGATTGAGAAAGTTTTGATGAGTGCTAGTTTCAGTACTAGCTAGTTTTGTGTGAAAAGAAGACTCTGGAAACTCAAACGTCGAAGATTGTTAACGATGCTTAAACTATAATTTTTGTTTAGGTTTTATAACCTTTGTTAATGGGCCATATAATGATATTATTTGGGCTGAGATTTCGTTTTATTGCTTCGGTCGAACCATATAATTAATTTGTGTTTAGAAATCTTTTTTTTTTCAACAGAAATCTAGTTTTTGGTTTAAAAATAAAGAAATGGGGCAGGAAATACAAAACAAATGGGGAGCATTAGTATTTGGCTATAATAATTAGTATCAGTTTTTGGTTTTGAATTGTGCAATTGGTCAAATAAAGGAATGGGGGCAAACAATATTTAACAAGTGGGGGCATTTATATTGGGCTTTGATAATTTACACTAATTAAAAAAAATTCGTTGGGGTCATTGGCCCCCCACTTAACCCACATGCCTCCGCCACTGACCGGTCCAAGATTATAATTATCCTTCAAGACCCGTTTACGATAGCTATGGTAATTCATATGGTGTACCACCACAACCTAATCATCCATACTACGGAATGAGCGGATTTGATCAGTTTAGTGATGAGAATGCGCAAGGCTGCATCGTCATGTGAAAGCAACACAACCATTATAGTACCTAACTAACCATTAGTACTTTAATTCATCATGAAGAAACTCATTTTAATTTTCTGTTCTCTTTATTAACATATAATGATTTCTTTAACTTTTTAATTTAGATTTTGTTTTGTTTTCTTTCTTTATTATAGCGGTTTAAAATTTACAATGTTACCTTATATGTTTGCTCTTTTTTCTTCGTTCTTGCTTACTAAAACTAAATATTTTATGTTTCCACATTATTCATTCCTTTGTAACACATCATAAAAAGGCTTTGTTCTGGGCCCAAATACAAAACTTGGCCCATTAAGAAAACACCTATCGGAGAAAAAGGAGACGGCAAAAATCAATCGAAGGAATTAGGGTTTTAGAGAAATCACACACACAAGAGAAGAGAGACGAAGAAGAAGAAGAAGAAGTAACCATGTTTCCAGGAATGTTCATGCAAAGGCCGGAGAAATCTGTTGCTTTGAAGCAGCTAAGGACTCATGTTGCTCTGTTTGGAAGCTGGGTTGTTGTTGTTCGTGCTGTTCCTTATCTCCTTTCGTATTTCTCCGATTCCAAGGATGAGCTCAAGATCGACTTCTAAGTCCTCACGATTTCGATTCGCTTTTGATTTTCAGGTTAGGGATCAAATTTTCCTATAATCCTTGATCAATTCTGTTTAGTAATGTTTTTGGGTTGTTGTTGGTGTTACTATTGCAATTTGCTACTGAATTGAGTTATGGTTTACTTAATTTTTAGCTTGATCAGAATTAGAAACTGGAAATTGATTATAATCATTGATCATTCTCGCTTGGTAATGTTTTTGGTGTTGTTATGCAATTTGCTATTAAATTTTCAGATTTTATGTAAAAGTGTTATTAGGATTTGATTACATATATGATATATACTATATTACGAGTTCGAGTTCTGTTTAGGCTAATGCTTTTGAGCTTGTTCAGAATTAGTAACTGGAAATTTCAGGTCTTTTTAATGCTTGTTCATGAGAATGATGAATTCACAATCATAAAGGTTTGATATGCTTCAGCTTAGTCTTAGTTTCACTTTTGTAAATGAGGAGAATAAACATTTGGGTATTGAATTGCAATTTGTGTGTTGTTGAATTTCACATATAGTTTATTTATTAGAGAATGTGTATTGAAACGTTTTCACGTATTCTCTTCGGTCGTATTAAAATGTGTAAACAACAATTTTCTTTCATCTTCATGCAGTTGTTGAAGCTTGTGAAGAAGAAGCAAAACATGAGGAGGCTATGGAAACAAGGCCTTTTCTTTTATCTCTTTGTTTTGCTTTCTTCTTAGGTCTTTGAAATAACAAAATCCGCCGGACACAAAAATTATTGCAATGTCTACTTTTGTTTCCTTCTCTAGTTTCTTCTGCTTAAATTGCAAAAGCTAGACTATTATTCTAAATATCTTAAAAGCAATATACTTTTTAGTAAAATAACTTAAAATTAAAGCAAAGGGACGAATTGAGAAATGAGGAAGGAATAAACTGTTTCTTCCGACATTTGCTCTGCTTTGTCTAATGAATACAGACCATACAACTCAATTAACATGAACAGTCTTCTCTTTTCCACCATTCATAACACTCACAAGACAACGTGCGAACCAGAAACTCTCCAATCAATTATAATTCAAGGCCATGATCATATTCTCTTTGATCATAAACCAAAACCCAGATGATTTATTCCAGACCCATGTCGAAAGTTTCAATCTTTATCGATTAAAACGATAAACTTTACGTGTTACACAAGCAAAAACATCGGCGTCAGTGATGGTGGAGGTTCCTGGTTCTGTAGGAACAAGTGCAAGTCTTTCTTTGAGATTAGGTCAAATAGTTTTAGCATTTGGCTCTCTTCTCTTCATGACAATTGGTGCTCGCTTCTACCAATTCACTGCTTTCTGGTAACAACTCCTAATTCAAGATTCTCTAATCTAATTGCTATGAACCCTAATTGATCTATAAGAAAATTTGCAGCTACTTGGTGATGATTATGTCTTTAGCTATACCATGGAATTTGACATTAGCAATGTTAGATATCTATTGTGTTCTTCTTAACAAACCGTTTCGAAAACCGCGAATTCTTCTCGCTATCTCTATCGGTGATTGGGTAAGGAAATTGTATATATATCGAATCGAATGCTTACTGAGTTTTTCGATTCTGATGTGGACATTTTGACCTAGGTTGTATCTGTTCTAGCTTTGGCTTCAGCTTCATCAGCAGCTAGTGTTGTCGATGTTCTTCGATCAGACGTCTCCTCTTGTCCTCCAACGATCTGTAACCGATATCAATTTGCAGCAACCTTAGCTTTTTTGACATGGTTCTTGTCTCTTTCTTCTTCTCTCTTCAATCTCTGGTTACTTCCTTCTCTTTGATCTAAGCATAGATAGGTAACAAACACAAAAACTTTCCATAGAAATCCTTGTAACTTGGTAGATAGATATCAAGACTCATTATTAAACACTTCATATAGAACCAAAGATGTGTCACACGAGCTTTTTCACTCAATGTTCCATGCCCGAAATGGTATATAAGAAAGACATTCAAAGCTCATTAAGTGAGAGTTTTACTAAGAGTGATCTCCATCAAACTTTTCACTAGATTATCTATTACCATCAAATAACTAATACATATCATAGATCCAAAAGCATCAAATTTGACGGAATATGATGATCTCTACTACGCCTTGGGTCGTCTCCTTTGGAGATCATGAAATATTCACCTTCTCTATGCAAGTTGCTCCTACAAAAACTGCAGCAAGAGAAAAAGGGATGATAACTGATAAGGCAAACCTAAAATAACCAGTAAGGTTTTAGCAGGAACAAAATGTATACATCGAAAACGAGAAACCAAATAAGTTACTTCGATATCATAAGTAAAGCGGTAAAATGTCTTAAAAGTATCTAACAACAAGATGCATATAGTCACATAGCAATGCTTATAATCATATGACCCACTATAATCATATGAACCAACAAAAGAAACCGCCATTACGAGCCAATTTTTGTTCTATGTTACTCCTACAATAGCTGAACTAAGAGAAAATGGTATGATAAGGTAAACCTAAAACAACCGGTAAGGTTTGAAAAAAGGAACAAAAGTCCAATTGGGAAGAAAAATAATGTACTAACATTTCGATTCCATAAGTAAGGTGTTAAAATATATATCAAGTAGCAAGATGCATATTGTCACATAGCAATGCTTATAATCATATGATCATACCGGACCAAAAAAAAAACCGTCATTACAAGTCAATTCTTGCTTAAGTTCCCAAAGCAGCTAAAAATTGTATAATCTATGTAACCAAGATTCCAATAACAGAGTTTTAAAAACAGTTAAAAGCAAGAGTTAAAGGACTAATTAATCAATTAATCACCTTTAAGAACTTGAAGATGGAGGATTCACTGAAGAGTCAACAATGGAAGCTGAGGAAGTGTTTGCAGCAGCAGCAGCTTGAGGAGAATAAATTCGAGCTTTCTTGATAATCTCTGAAACAACCCAATGCTTATGCTTACTCAATGGCCTTGATGGATCCAATTTCACCTGCACAAACACAATAACCAAACCAAAAGCTTCAATCTTTCAAATCAGACACTCTAAAAGAATCAAAATCTACAATTCACTAGCTTCATTAAACAATGACAAAACTTTCACTAGCTATAACACCAAATGCAAATTTCACTAAACAATGACAAAAGTTTCAAACTTTCTTTTGTTACACAATCAAACAATTCACTAGCTATTAACCCAAAATGCAAGTTTCACTAAACAATGACAAAAATTTCTCAATCAAACAATTCACTAGCTATAACCAAAATGCAATCTTCATTAAACAATGGCAAAAGATTCGAACTTTGAGGAAGAAATGAAATGAAATTTCGAAAATTGTTACTCGATCTCCGATGTTGCAAGAATCTTTCTCGTCGTGAGCCATGAACTTGGAAGTGCGCTTAACGTAGCGATTAAAGAGCTTGTTGTGGAAGAGTCTATCGACGGCTACGACTACAGATTTCTGCATCTTGTTCGATACCACTGTGCCAATTACTGGCTTCATCTTTCTCCGATCAATCAATGAACAAATTCTGAGATTCGAAGTTGAACAGTGAAATGATGTTTCAGTGTCTTAGGGTTTTTAGATCTTGTTAAAAGATGGGCCTCATAACAGCCCAACTTAATATGTAAATGACGTAAATACCCTTTGTTATATAACCTTCAAAAAACTTGAATCTTTAGTGTGTATTTTTTTTGTTTGTTTATAATATAAACTGTGTGTGAGAGTTCCGGATCTTCAACCCGAAATATTTGTTGGTGTTTGGAATTACACTCACTGATGATATCATATTTAGAAAATAAATCATTTTTTAAAATGGAGGTAAAGTAATGATACTCCCTCCGTTCCATAAAACATGATGTTCTAGTATTTTATTTGTTCCACAAACAATGATGTTCTAATATTAATAAATTGCAAACTCCAAAGAGTATTAAATGAAAAGATTTGAATATTATTGGT
This sequence comes from Draba incana, assembly GCA_963576765.1. Classification (NCBI taxonomy): domain Eukaryota; kingdom Viridiplantae; phylum Streptophyta; class Magnoliopsida; order Brassicales; family Brassicaceae; genus Draba; species Draba incana. The sequence goes on along the minus strand of OY755202.1, from coordinate 56,322,113 downwards.
TTATAGTTATAGAAAAATAGTTTTGTTAGAGAATTAATGTACTTATTATTAAATATTAATTGTTTCTTAATAAGTGTGAAAATTGTAGAACATCATGTTTTGTGGAATAGAGGGAGTATTAATTAATCACTTTAAAAACTATTAGACCATCGTACATATGATATTTTAAGTAAATTTTTAGACCTGTTTGCTAAAATTGTAGTTCTTGTAAGAAGCAAGAGTATATAGTTTGCTATTTTTTTCTTAAGATTGTCTTTTTAGTAGAAAACTACCAAAAACTCCAAAACTAAACAAAATTCTTCAAAAAATGTTTGAACTATAAGATGTATTAAGACTAGATACATATGACTTGATCAGTGAATCAAGTGTTTAGTCCTCTATATGACAGATAATTGACGATAAAATGTATATTAATTAATTATTTCCATGAGGTTACATTAAAAAATTGTAATGTGAATTGTAGTTAGAGATATACATATAGATCATATAACTTGACAAACAAGAAACCTACCCACACAATAAAAATATGCATACTCTATATTCTTTCTTTTTTTGGTTTCATACTCTATATATTCTTCTAGCTTGATTGGTGTATGGTAAGTTGCAGATTCTACTGATCAAGAACATGTGTTAACTGATCTTCAAAACTAAACCAATTTCGAAATTATGTACAATTTTTTTAAAAAATGTTATAATACTAATCAAACGAAGTCTTGATTATCTCGCTTGGGTACAGAAATGTAAGAAAAAAAAGAAGAAAGCAAGAAATTTTACATATTATGACTATGAATAATACTATAGTAATGGAAATCATGCATTACTATACGTTTTAACATTTACATTTTTAAAAGAAAAGGTAAATTATACATTATTCAATTTACTTTTCCATTTAGTTCTATCCTCCAACTCCATATATAAAACTATATTAATTCAGACAAAATAATTTCATTGTATTAAAGCTCGTCTCTCTCTCCAGACTAATCTTCATCTCTTTTTCTTCTTCTTAGATCACTAAAGACAATGGCCGAAAAGGTAATATAAACATGCTCTCTTCTCTTGTTCTCTTCTTAATTCTAAATTAACTTATTCTAAAAAGCTATTGAACTCGTTATACTACTTACGTAACTAAAATAAATTATGTGTGCATATGAAAACTAGGTAACATGGATGAAGTTGACGACAGCTTCACTTGATTCCGAAAAGAATTTCTCAAAAGTGAAAAAAGCTCTTTGCGGTTTTCCTCGTAAGTTATCTCTCTCTTTATCTTTATCACTTTTTATTCATCTTGAATATTTTGTTTTTTGATATATTTTTTTTGAATCGAATGTCAAATTTATTCAAACAAAAAAAAAACGTTTTTACAACTAGTGCTTCGTTTGTGTTTAACTATAAACGTATGAAATCAACGATATAAAAAATGATATCATCTCGAAGCGAACCATGTTTCCATACCGCTCTCGTATCTGCTATCACCCATTGTCCTAATCGTCCGATGAAACACTAGTTGTAAATTCGTTTTTTTTTTCTTTTTTTTTGATATTCGACATTACTGATTTTGTGTTTTGTTTTCTTTGCTTTGATTCCTTCTAAAAAATCAAGAAATAAGAGACCAATCTTTCGATGAAAAAGGCAACATAGTCACAATCAAAGTGGTTTGTTGTAGTCCAGAGAAAATCATGAACAAACTATGTTCCAAAGGTCGTGACGCATCGAAACCATCGATCCACCGAAAGGTGAAGCACCAAAACCCAAAGAAGCTGAAAAGCCCAAAGAAGCTGAGAAACCTAAAGAACCAGAGAAACCTAAACCAGTAGAAACCGGTCAAAGTTCTCAACCGATGTGGGTCAACCGATGACTTACTATCAGCCTGCTCCGATCCAAGAATATGGATATCCGTCAAGGCCTGTTTACGATAGCTATGGTAATGCATATGGTGTACCACCACAACCAAATCATCCATATTACGGAAGGAGCAATTTTGATGCTAATTACTTTAGTGATGAGAACGCACAAGGCTGCATCATCATGTGAACGTAATATTACCTAATTAACATAACGTTCTCTTTTCTTTTGGAGAAACTTATTTCAATTTTAATTTAACATAGACATGAATGTTTTCTAGTATTTTTTTTTTAAAAGATTTGTTTTGCTTTCTACTTTTTTTGTATCAGTCTTTTTAATTTACAGTTTTGCTTTATGTTTGCTCTTTTACTCTCTCTTGGTTGGTAAGACTAGTAAATATACAACCTGAGATTTTAGTTTTTCAGTAAAACTTTTGATACATAGAGATCATATAACTTAACAAACATGAAAACCTACCCACAAGAATAATAGTATAAACCCTCTAAAACTATACCATTTTTAGCAATTCTGTACAAACTTTCTTGAAAATGTATCAGAAGCTAATCAACCGAAGTCTTGATTAGCTCAGGGACTTGATCGAGCAAACGATTCATATCATCAGGGAATTCGTTCTTCGCTCGGTTGGTTCTTCCACCGACCACTAACGTTGTTCCGTTTTGTAATGCCCATACCTTCAGACAAACAAAACAAATTCGACTTATCGGTTTATAACGGACATTTTGATCGGTATCGATTTGAGAGTTAAAAAAACTTTACCTGTGAATGAGATAAGTAACTAATGCAAGTTGTGAGCATCAGAGCACCAAAACCAGCGTATACGATTGGTACTCCTGGATCAGTCTAATAGACAATACGGAAACAAAAAAAAATGTTACGTATATATTCGATTTAAACTATTCGTGTCAACAAGTTTTTTTATACCTTTAACTCAAGACCAGTGCTTCCAATTGCATCCTCAATAACAATCTTCATACCATCAATTTCAATCGGAAGCTTTGAGTTTGGTCTCCTTATTCCCGCAAAATTTCCTTCCAAATCGTACACAACAATCGACTGAAGATCCCGAGCTAGCATCGAACTGAAAAAGACCACCAAAACTTAAGTAAACGTTTCAGAATCTACGTTCTGTAAAAGTACGAGTGTTCTTACATTCCTTTGACATTGGGAGCATTAGTATCACCAACCGGTAAGAACGTTCCGTATAACTTCTTGTCTCCATTGATCTTAAGAGGAGCCATAGCCAAATTAAATGGTCCTTCACCGTCTTTCGTCACTTGCAACGTGGAGAAACTCCAATCTGTCTGGTATATAGTGATCCCACCATATCTCAACGGATCATTTACGCTAATCGTCTTTCTTAAAACCTCTTTCCCATTAAGATCACGTATCGAAAGATCAGAGTGAAACTGTGAGACCTCTCCACTATCGTAATAGTCCATAGTGAATCGGTTAACATGAACTTCGGTATTAAAAGTATCAGTTGGAAATGATAGAAACCCAACCGGACTTAAAACATCTCCCATGACAAAATTTAGCCCTTGAGGTACTGTAACCGAGCCTCTAAAACTACCGGTTGCACTTAAGGTTCCACCAACCATAATCAAAAGCATTGCTATATGTACTCCAATAGGCGCAAACCGACCAGCTAAACCCTTAAACGCATACAATGAAGGACCCTTCATAAATACCTATAGAACAAACACAAACAAACTGAGAAATGACTCCACAATAACCTCACAGACGCATATCGAAGAACTAACCTCATAACCATCACCCATCAAAATCACTCCTAAGTCTTGAACAGATGCTCTAGGAAGAGAATCTGCAAAATCTTGCTTTTTAATTGCTTCATCTGATTTCATAAAACTCCATCTGCAATTTACTAAAGAAGCTCTTAAGCAGAAACAAGAAGGTAACAAAATTAGACAAAGTGAGAAGAAAACACAAACCTTCTTGCAACTTTAACCAAAGGTATCTGAGTAGTATAAGTACAAGCCATAAGTGAAGCAGCTAATAGAACAAGCATCCCAAGAAAAATAGGAGAAGAATACATATGATCTAATCCAAGTGTAAAAATCCATCTCCAAGTGAAGAATCCTAACACAGGATTATCTTCTGGATACTTTTGGAAATAAAACTCAGGTGTTTCTCCTTGTTCAATCACAGTACCTAAAAAAACACAAAATTTTGAATCAAGTTTGCAATTTCATAACATCAATCAATCAGTCAAAAACCCTAGAAATCTTACCAAGAGCCATTAGAGCAGCAATTGTGAACATTTCAGTGATTGCTAAAGGCAAATTAGACAAAATTGACAAAACTTTTCTAGGTAATCTCTTCATAAACCCTAAACCTCCGTCTCCTCCGCCATTACCACCACTTCCTTTAACAATCCGATCGCCGGAGCCGGAAGCATCACCGTCGGTCTCTTCCGTAACCGGCGGTGCGGAATCGGACAAAGAAATGGTCTTTGTGATACTTCCGCTACTTGCTCTGCTACTCTTATTGCCATCTTCAGGCTTACGAAGCTTGCAATTTGTGATGAGAAAGACATTTCGAGGACGAGGAAGAGAAGATTGTAAATGGGTTTTCGAGAAATAGAGAATCTTAGGGTTTAGTGTTACGATCATGTCGAAAGTTGGGATTTTCTCGCTCTCTATCTTCTTCTCATTCCTCAAAGCTTTTGTGTGAGGATAAAAAATGGAGCTTTGGTGGCAATTCTGTTATCTTATGTTCATTTGAAGAAGATGAGATCTAAACCGGTTTCACATTAAACCGGTTTCGATAATCAATTTCCGGTTTACCCGCTTGGTCCACAATATATACATTACATACACCATGACACCAACATGCACAAAACAAAATACTTGTCTTAATAAAACTATAATAATTTTTTTTTTACATAAAATGGAATATTCCGGCGACAATGACGGCGAGGTTTGGATTTCCACCGTCGTGCAAGCTTGTTTCAACATATTAAATTCTTTATTAGGTATAAAATATATATATAACTATATAACTTTGTTTCTAGTTTTGTAATTTGAAAAAATGAATTGATAATTTAATGGTATATTGTTATGTGTTTTAGGAGTTGGAATCTTGGTTATTCCTTATGCACTTGCTTCAGGTGGATGGGTTAGCTTTCTATGTTTCGTTATAATTGGAGTAACAACTTTGTACACCGGTTTACTCATCCAACGTTGCCTTAAACTCGATCCTACAATTCGTAGTTACCATGAAATGGCGGGTAAAGCGTTAAAGAAAGGTCGGTTACTAGTCTCTTTCTTCATATATATCGAATTGTATTCCTCCCCAAGGTTAATTTCTACTACATTTTTTTGTAGACCCTTAGTAACTTTTCTAAAATTAAAATAAACACATTTTACATCTCAAATTGGCTATAAACCTCTAAATGATTCAAGCGATCCTTATTTTCAAAAGTTCGTTAATTCTTACAAGCTTATATAAGCGTTGTTTTAGCATTTTTCACACATATCTTCTCTCTCTTTCTCTAATTTGTATCATATTCTAAAAAGTTTTGATTTGGATTCAGATTTGTATTTTTTACTGAATCTGAATATGAACACAAAAGAGAGAGATTAGCGATCTCGTCGCCGCCGCCGCCACCACCGATCTCGTCCCTGCTGCGACCACCACCGATCTCGTTGTCCCCGCCGCCACCGCCACCGATCTCGTCACCGCCACCACCACCGATCTCGTCGTCGCCGCGACCACCAATCTCGTCGCTTTCAGTGAAATTGTGTTTGGAAATTAGTGATATTCAGAGACTTGTTGTAGAATTTGAGACTTGTGGATGTCGTAGCTTGACAATGATATTTTTATGGATGGTCACTTGTGGATGTTGAGAAGAATATCTACTTGTGGATTGTCATCCACGAAAATTCATCCATCATTACTTACATAATTAATCCATATTCAATAGTCATACTCTCTTATAGATCTTTTGGTGTCTTTGCTAGTGAATTTATCGTAAATTGATGAGTTTTGAGCAACGGATTGTTCTATAGTTTCGGTTGTCCTCATGCTTTCCTTTGCCAATGAGGTCATCATCATCCGCCTCAGACACAGGAGAACCCAATTGCGTGAGAGACTCTCACAGTTCCTTAGAGACATAAACAGATCTTTTGTGGCATTAGATTCTCATCCTCAGACCGTTGATGCTCTTCGAACGTCCAATCCATTGCTCATTATTGGCAGACTTGCTAATACGAGAGAAGCAATTCAGGGTGGCCCAAGAATCTCTATCGCGCACATCATTCGGACCGTACTCCCTTTCGTCCCGCCCCTTGTCGAGGTTGTGATGTTCGGTAACTGGTTTGGCCCTTCCCTCGACAGAGATCAGAATTAATTTAACTTTATTAGTTAAAATTTTAGTTTAGAGAAAAAAATATTAAACGATGATTCGCTTCCTCTTTGATCTTCTCTTCTTGGCTCTTACACTGTTGCACAAGTTAAAGTCACAGAATATCAAGTAATTATTTTCAATCTTGTAAGTGAATTAGTTTTTGCAGAGGCCAGGGTAAAAAAAGTATTCTAAATCGACATTTGACAAAGTTTATCGATTGAAACGAAGATGGTTGAAAAACTCGACTATATGAGTTTAATGAATGATTTTGCAAGCAAAAATGCATAGAGGGCAATATTTCAAAAAGAAAATTTTATTTTGTTGTTGTTTTTATTTTCTTACAAACTATTTTGGATTCTGAACGGGTTTACGAAGTTTTTAGTTTTTTTTTACTTATATTGTTATGTTTATGATGTACGAAAAATACACATTTTTCAAAACTTGCGTAGGGCCCCCAAAAACATTGGACCGGCACTGGGCATTACGACCAAGCCTAAACAAGGTTTGGTGCTATGTGATTGCATTTTGTGGAACTAGTCTTATTAGGTAGAATTATATATTACTTAAAAGTTTTTGGTGCAGTGACTGCTATGTTTGCAGTGAAGTCTTCACTACGTGTTCCTCACACAATGGCTTGGAATGGTGACCCATATTCACTTACGAGCTGGAAGGAGTTACATGCTCTGCAAAAGCATATGGTTTAGTTGTGACGAGAATGTAAGTTTTTTTAACAATTGGTTGTGGGCATGTACACTTTTGTTTCATTGTTTCTTAATTCGTTTCAGAGTGGTTGCAAACAAGGGACTCAATGGAACTATCAATAACAAAATTGCCTTGCTGAAAAACCTCAAGACACTGTAAGTATTGTGTTTTGTTTGTGTGGGTGGTTGTGAAAAATTTGAAGACACTAATGTGGTTGTGTGTGTGGATATGTAATTTGTAGGGATTTGTCACACAACAAACTAAAAGGAGTGGCACCGGAGAGTTTATATTCCATTGAATTTCTATCATATGACTCTATCATTTATGTTTATCTTTTGTGTTGAACTAAATTCTCTAAGAAGTTTTTTCTTTACTTATGAGTGTTCATATTTTGTAGTCTTTCGGAGAGTTGACAATGTGGTATTGGCGACCCGGATCTTCCATGGTGTGGGCCGAGGTCCCTTAGAGGATCCGACTGTATCCTACTAATTGTGTTTGCATTGAGTATAATTATGCTGGTTAGCATTGGTGGTTCTTGATATGCTCAAATTTACCCTGAGCTACTCTCTCAAATTAAGAGATCAGATGCAGCACTTGGGGATCGAATCTACAGGGAATCAAATTGCACAATAGATTAATAACTTCAGATTAAGCTAGGCAAAATATGATGTAATGTAAAAACAAGTAATAAAAGCAAGATAGGTGATAAGCTTTAAAACAATAAAGACAAAAGCTAGGTTCAGGAAAATCTCAAGTGAATCAGAATTGCAGATCAATAAATAAAAGATAGGATATTAAGCGCAGTTCTTAAACATGAACATGAATATAAATTCAATCAACTTTCAGTGCAGAGATTATCTATGTTTAAATCATAGAAAACCAAATTTCTTTGCAAATCCTAACAATCTAAACAAGCATTAAAGTTCAAGCTCAATTGTTCACAAAACCCTAAACCAAATTTCTTTGCGAAAAGGAATTTTGCTCATCAAAGACTAGATCAGGTAATCAACAAAACTGTCGTTTCTATTAATTAATCCTAAATCAGATTTCAGGTCATGAATCTAAAATCAGCAATAAACACAAGTCAAGATGAAGAACATTCTAAAGATATTATCCTATTCAATTAAAATCAGATCTAGCAAAACATCAAACACCTTTGAATAACCCTAAACCTAACAGAGAAATTACTCAGACATAATAAAAGAAGAAACCATTCATATTAAAAATAGATATCTCTTAAACTAAGTAAAATAAAGCATAAGCCTAAACAATGGCTGCGAAAACGTATTTATAAGGTTCCTAAACCGTCATAAACATAAAAGTAAACATCTGGAACTTTTAGGCTTCGAACAGACTTCTTCGCAATTAGACTTTTTCTTTGATTGAACAGGGTGTCGATCGACACCCATAGATGGTGTCGATCGACACCAACTTGGATTTCCGATTCTTCGCTTTAATCTTTGCCACTTCGTTCAGCAATGCTCCAAAACTCCCAGTAAACATCTTTTATGCTCCAAACGTCTAGTACCTGTAAAGATTCTAAAAACCAACTGGAAAACACCAAAATACTCTAGATAATGGACTTATATCATGGTCTAAACTGGGTAAAAACCATGATATATCAACTCCCCCAGACTTAGCTTTTTGCTTGTCCCTAAGCAAAACAGTGTTCTCACCCCTTTAGGAACCACATACCTTGTAAAGCTAATCCGGTGATACTTCGATGTTTCCCTAGAGGTATAGCAGTTCTCCAAATTGATTCCAAACGTCTTAGAGAAACTCAGACTTTCAGTCGCAAACCCCTTTATTTTATTAAGTGCGGTCTCAACGATGGAATATCGATCGCTAGACCTTCTAGATTCTTTCGCTTCCTTGAACACTTTCTTGCGTTTCACCCTCTCTCTTCCTTCTAAAACTGTATCCAATTAAGGATATCATAGAGATGCATTGCCCATTTTTGAACTTTTTGTTTCAGGATTTTTCTGATTTTCTGACTTGCACTTTTCTGCTTGAACTACACTTTTTTGTAGACTTTTTTTATTAGATCCTTGGCATCTCTATGACTTCACTAGATCAGCGCTCACTACTATTGTTCTATGGTGGGAGACAGGGTCATGAGGCTTTTTTTCTTTTTGATCTAAGACAGTTGAATTCGTCATTTGGGAAGAAGTTTCAAGAGCGGCCCGTCCTTGCTTTCAAGTGTTTGGAAGCTGAATCAAGTCTTGCGATTTCTAACGCCTAAGACAAGAGATTAAAGATTCATTAGGGCGGGGTCTGCAACGTCTTTCTGGCGTTCTCCAGAAATCTAAACTCGCTCCGTTAAACCGATCCACTTCCAGTTACCCAACTCAGTAAAACCAGCCAACTTGCATCGGAAATGGTCCTTGAGTGTTGTTCAACGCAAGTGGAAAAGGGGACTTTCGACCCGAAAATTTTAAAAATTGACTCAAAAACTCAAAATAAAACACCATAATTAGCAACTACCTCCCCAAGACTTAAACAACACTGTCCCCAGTGTTATTAAGCCTGAAGAGGGTGAATAAAATAGATTGAAAACGAAAAAAACTGAAAAACGAATGAATTTGTTACCTGTTGAGGGTGGTGTCGATCGACACCCATGATTTTGGTCCGATCGACCAGTAGGTCGATCCACTGTTCATCCGCAAAAAAAATATATATATATTTTTTTTATAAATCTGAAACACTTTAACTAAAAATAAAAGTTAGTAATAAAAGAAATTTAAAACAAAAATAAAATACTTACTAGTGGGTTGCCTCCCACTCAGCGTTTGTTTTTAGTCCGTTAGCTTGACTGTGTTGAGGAACTTAGACGTCTGGAGGATCTGCAATTTTCCATGGAATGATTCCAGGAAACAGTTTCTGCGTCTTTTGCAGCATTTCTCGAATGACTGCATCTTCCTTCTCTTTCAACGCTTGAGGAACGATAATGCGCATTTTGGCAAACAGCTTTGAGGTCTTTTGACGCTCCTTAGGAATCCCTACACATTTATCAGAAGAAAAAGCAAGACTTGCACGAGAAACTCGATGCTTGTATGAGCACGTAACTGCTTTTTCAACCTTGAAATCATTAATGAAATGAGGAGATTCAGAATTAAGTCCAGGAGACTCGTACCTTTGCTTGTTGGGAGGATTGTGGGTTGGGATAAGTGGAAGGATCTGTTCAGCAATAGATGAAGAGCTGGCATCTAACTCCTTAGAGTCGTCATCTTCTAAAATCTCCAAAAAAAAGTCTCTGACCATCAATGGTGGACTTTCTTCTTTTATTCTCCATGTCAAAGTCCATGATCACGTCTCCTAGATGAAGTTTGATCTTCCCTTTCCTCACGTCTATTTGCACGCCAGCAGTAGCTAAGAATGATCTTCCTAGGATCAAAGGGTCTTCAGGTTCATCATCGTATTCCAAGACTACAAAGTCTACAGGAATGATGCAATCCCGAACCTAGATTGGGACATCCTCTAGAATTCCTTTTGGGAATCTTCTGGATCGATCAGCTAAGAGAAGAGACATCCTAGTGGCCCTGAAATCAGTTATACCAAGTTTAAAAGCAACAGATAATGGCATTAAGATAATTCCCGATCCTATATCACAAAGAGAATGAGAAAACTGCCATGTCGAAATTGAGCAATTAAGCACAAAATTGCCTAGATCCGAAAGCTTCACTAGAATTTTGCTCTGGATCATTGCGCTCACTTCTTCATATACCACTACGTCCTTTTTCTTCTTCTTAGGAACCGGAGTTGTGTTCAAGAGTATGGCTTTGATGTCTCTGGTCAGCAGTGCTCCTTCCTCAGGACTAATACCATTCGCTGCAAGCCGCTTGACATATCTTCTAAGCGCAAGAGAAAGTTTAATTGCATCAACAAGAGGCATTTCCACCATGATCTTATCAATAATCCTCTTGCAAATCTCCTCCTCAACCTCCTGCTTAGACCTTCTAGCTCTGGGAAAAGGGACTGGAGGCTTGTAGACGTTCTCTTCTGAAGAAATCGCGATCGACGCAAAATCTGGCTCTGTCTGGACGTGGTATTGATCGACACTAGCTCTGTTTTTGCGATCCGAGTTGATGATTCGAGAGGTGTTGATCGATGCTCTGTTGTAGTGTCGATCGACACTTGTTCTGCAGTTCCAAAAATCTTGTTAAACTCTGCGAAATAATCCTCTGTTTCAGTTTGAACGGCATTGCAAGCGCTCCTCGGGTTTGCATCAGTCTTCGCAGGAAGGAAACCCTCTTGTCGCTTGATCGAATCATCAGTTTGAGCGACTTGAATGTCCAGCTTCTTGACATGCGCGCTCAATGTTCCAATCTTACCATCCAAGTCCTGATACATTGCATCCATCTTCCCATTGAAACTCACAGTCATCTTCTGTTGGCCCTCTAGGAGTTGTTCCAGCATAATCTTCACCTCATTGTCCTGCTCGGAAAGCTTCTGGTAGGATGAAGAACCATAACTTCTATTGAAGTTGTTGCTCTGATATGGCTTTTGATAGGACGAGCCATAGCCTTGCTTCTGAAATCCTGACTGGTTGATGTAGTTGACATCCTCTTGCTCAAATGTCTCAACCTCTTGAGCAAACTGGACTGACTTCTTTCCAGCTATAAGACTATGCATCAAGTCAAGCTTCCTGGTGACTTCTGCAAACTGGTTACCACTGATGTCTTGCTTCTTCTGGCTCCTCTCGTAGTCCAAGTTCTTAACACTATTGCTGTTGGCCAAGTTCTCGATCAGTCTCAAGGCAGCTTCTGGCGAATTTGTCATGAAGTTCCCATTGCTCGCTGCATCCAAAGTTACTACATATCTCAATGCAATCCCTCTGTAGAAGATGCAAAGCAGTTGAACATCTGTGAAGCCGTGATGAGGATAGTCTCTCTGATAGCCCTTGAACATGTGCCACGCAACCTTGTATGCCTCAGAATCTCCTTGCTTGAAGGTGGCAATCTTTGCTCTTAAATCCTTGGACTTTGCATCATCAAAGAAATTGCTTAAGAAAGCATTCTTTATATCCTCCCAGTTAGTTAACGAGCCCGGTGGAAGCGTCTTGAGCCAATACTTAGCTTCCCCATGTAGAGAGTATGGAAAAAGCTTGCAGAATAGCTAGTCCTCAGATACTACATTTGCCTTGATGCTAAATGCAAGATCCTCGAATCGCTCTATATGGTCCATGGGGTTTTCATGAGAAAGAGCGCTGAAAGGCACTTGAGTAACTAGTGAGAAGAATGCCGGTTTTAGCTCAAAGTCATTTCGCTGGAATGGAGGTGGTCGAATAGCAGATCTATTGGCGTAGAACTTCTCTGGTCTGTTGAAATCCGTCAGCGTCCTTCCTCGCGCAGCATTCTCTTCGTTCCTCAAAACGTTCTGGCGATTCAGGAGCTGGTGTCGATCGACACCCAAGGGGTGGTGTCGATCGTTACCTTGTATCTCGTCGTGTCGCTAGACAGGTTGTTGGCGTCGAGCGACACCGTCTGCCTGAATCGCCAGATTCTGTTTGATGATCACCGTTCCATTGTTGTTGATCCTCTGTCCTTGCGCATTATACTTCAGTCCTGCCGGTTCACGCAGAACTCCATCATCTCCCGAAGCTAATATGACGGGTGGTATACCAGCCATCCTTTCTTCTCGGACTGCTCTCCTGTTCTCACGTTCCAAACGTGCTAACTCTTCGAGATTGTAGTTAACTAGCTCCTTGTCTTGATTGCTTCTAGTATCAGGCATGTACCTGAAACAGAAAACAAAAAGAAACAAAAGAAACTAGCAAAGCAAAAATAAAAATAAAAGCCTAGACAAAATCCTAATAAAATAAATCTAATGGCGTTGATTCCCCGGCAATGGCGCCAAAATTTGATTTGCTCAAATTTACCATGAGCTATTGTCTCAAATTTGGAGATCAGATGCAGCACTTGGGGATCGAATCCACAGGGAATCAAATTGCACAATAGATTAATAAATTCAGATTAAGCTAGGCAAAATATAATGTAATGTAAAAACAAGTAATAAAAGCAAGATAGGTGATAAGCTTTAAAACAATAAAGAGGAAAGCTAGGTTCATGGAAATCTCAGGTGAATCAGAATTGCAGATCAATAAATAAAAGATAGGAGATTAAGCGCAGTTCTTAAACATGAACACTAATATAAAATCAATCAACTTTCGCTGCAGAGATTATCTATGTTTAAATCCTAGAAAATCAAATTTCTTTGCGAATCCTAACAATCTAAACAAGCATTAAAGTTCAAGCTCAATTGTTCACAAAACTGTAAACCAAATTTCTTCGCGAAAAGTAATTTTGCTCATCATAGACTAGATCAGGTAATCAACAAAACTATCGTTTCTATTAATTAACCCTAAATCAGATTTCAGGTCATGAATCTAAAATCAGCAATAAACTCAAGTCAAGATGAAGAACATTCTAAAGATATTATCCTATGCAATTAAAATCAGACCTTGCAAAACATCAAACACCTTTGAATAACCCTAAACCTAACAGAGAAATTACTCAAACATAATAAAAGAAGAAACCATTCTTATTAAAAATAGATATCTCTTAAACTAAGTAAAATAAAGCATAAGCCTAAACAATGGCTGCGAAAACGTATTTATAAGGTTCCTAAACCGTCATAAACATAAAAGTAAACATCTGGAACTTTTGGGCTTCGAACGGACTTCTTCGCAATCGGGCTTTTTCTTTGATCGAACAGGGTGTCGATCGACACCCATAGATGGTGTCGATCGACACCAACTTGGATTTCCGATTCTTCGCTTCAATCTTTGTCACTTCGTTCAGCAATGCTCCAAAACTCCCAGTAAACATCTTTTATGCTTCAAACGTCTAGTACCTGTAAAGACTCTAAAAACCAACTGGAAAACACCAAAAGACTCTAGATAATGGACTTATATCATGGTCTAAACTGGGTAAAAACCATGATATATATGTTCTCTCTTAAGACTTCTAGAACTCAACAGATGTAAGAAAATAAACAAATTAACTTTTTTCCGATGACTGCATATGTGCTAGCTAACCAAATTTTAACTACATATGAAGATGAAGCCCTCCTCCCATACGGTAAGTTTCGGGTGGCTTTAGCAATCTTGTGGGCCGTGCTCAGCTTGAATAGGGTGGGATTGATGATGGCGTTCATGCCGAAGTCTAAAAACAGAGGGACCATGCACGTTTTGTGTGGACTATGAAAACAGCACAACTCATGACTTCGATGCTGTCAGTCTATTGGCTTAGTCTACTTCTTGTACTAATGCGACGTAGAGCACAAAAAAGTTCCCAACTTGTTCTAATCGCCTTTCTCTTCGTCTATTCTACGACATAATTCTTTTGGATGTTGTCACAAATCCTGCAATCGATGGTTGTCAAGATTAGCGAAATGGTCTTCATATCTGTCCACTACGAGTTCACGGGCTACAGAATGGCACTGAGAGGGGAATATGACATGACTCAGTATTTTCTACACTACGTTGGGAGGCCACTGTATGCGAGACTGAAGAAGTCGTGGATGAAGGTTTCGGTGTTTCTTCTTTGCGTCTATGTGTTACTTTTTGTTTTGGCTTAGTGGCTAAGTTTGTTACAGGATTATCTGGTTCATCTTAGATATTGTTTCTGGTAATGGACCAACTCTGAGAGTTTGAATTCGGTTTAGTTCATACATATGTAGTCCGGTCTAAGTAGGTTAACACATTTGTATTTGTTTTAACCTTTCAGATGATGCGGAGTTGGCAGTGGCGGATGTAGCATAGAGGAGGAGGGTGCATGTGCCCCCATAGTTTTCTGAAAAGTTAATGTATTTTCATTTGTAATTTTTTGTGTGCACCCACTATTATTTAAAAATGTGCACCCATTAACAAATTAGATATAGCTCAAATGAAAAAAAAAAAAAATCATTTAACAAACAAAATAACTTAAGTATTGAAGCCCACTCATGTAGTCCTAGAATTTTTATTAAAAATCTTTCATTAATTTCACCTATTCATTTAACAAAAAAAATTCTCTTTAAAATATTTATTGATTTAGTATTTGCGCCCCCGTTTGAAATAGATTTTAGATCCGCCCCTGGGAGTTGGTACACAATGGCGCAAAGATGTTGTTGGTTCATCGGTCAATGCTGTGAAGAAATGATCTTGTTGGTTCAATTCGGATCTTATTTCGGTTTGATTACTATCGATTTTTCCCTTTTTTTTTGGAATTTTAGATTGGTGTATATAACCTGAGATTTTAGTTTAAGTAAAACTTTTGATACATAGAGATCATATAACTTGACAAATATGAAAACCTACCCGCCAAAATAATAGTATAAACCCACTAAAACTATATCATTTTCGCAATTCTGTACAAAGTTTCTTGAAAAAGTATCAGAAGCTAATCAACCGAAGTCTTGATTAGCTCAGGGACTTGATCGAGAATCCGGGAATTTATTTTTCGCTTGATTAGTTCTTCCTCTGACCACTAATGTTGTTACGTTTTGTAACGCCCATACATTCAGCCTAACAAAACAAAACAAATTCGATTTATAACGGACTTTTTGATCGATATCGATTTGAGAGTTAAAACCTTTACCTGTGAATGAGATAAGTAACTAGTGCAAGTTGTAAGCATTAGCGCACCGAAACCAGCGTATACGATTGGTACTCTTGGATCAGTCTAAGAGACAATACGAAAACAAAAAAGATGTTACGTATATATTCGATTTAAGCTATTTGTGCCTTTAACTCAAGACCAGCGCTTCCAATTGCATCATCAATAACAATCTTCATACCATCGATTACAATCGGAAGCTTCGAGTTTGGTCTCCTTATTCCCGCAAAATTTCCTTCCAAATCGTAACTTTTTTGTAGACCCTTAGTAACTTTTCTAAAATTAAAATAAACACATTTTACATCTCAAATTGGCTATAAACCTCTAAATGATTCAAGCGATCCTTATTTTCAAAAGTTCGTTAATTCCTACAAGAAAATATTATGTAACAATCCCTTTATTTGTTCGCTTATATAAGCGTTGTTTTAGCATTTTTCACACATATGTAAATTTCGTATGTACCCTAAAAGCAATTGGTTGCCATTGATATCCACATACGTTCACTTATCGCCATTGGAAGTCCTTTGGTTACTTAAGCTTCGTTAGTCCTGCAACGAAATGTTGAAGGATCATGTGGAAGTAAGACCGGCATGATTCTTCGCATAGAACCAAGTTGATATTTTTGATAGAGTGTTAATTATGATTTGTGATGGTAATCTTTCAATATTTCGAAACGTTTTTTATTTTGATCTTTCTAATAAACCATAAAAGCCATCAAAAATGAACCACATTTTTGGAACCGATGGATAGACAATAATTATTGTTTCTTCCGCCTAAAACCACATTGTTGACAAATACGATCCCTTATAACATTCTAGTAAAATGTAATTTACTATAATACAACTGAATACTATTTTCCCAAATGAAATGTCAAATCTCATATGGACCTCTACTTTTCCAAGGCTTCTTCGCCTTTAACACGTTAATACTCGTTTTCTCTATCTGATACCAACATAAAACGCAAAGCCATGTCAATTTGATGTTATAAACTTATAAGTATATGGAAAGTATTATACACTATTTAGAGGAAATAGCCATACACAAGTATATGTATAACAAAGAATACCAATAAAAACATATAATACTTAGATTATCATTCTTTGTAGGGTTAGGTACATAGCCACACCAAGTGGTTCGTTATGTTTAGACTCCCTAGCTATGCTTAAGCCCCTTTATTTGAACATACAAATCAAGTTTAACTCCATTTCTTTTAGTTATGTTTTTAAGCTCCTTTATTTGGACCACTCAAATCAAGTCTGGTACTAGTATTACTATTACATATAATATTTGTCGCAATTGGAACGGATCGTGCAATAAGTTGGTGTAGTTCAAGGTTTAATCTATAATACCTAGCATATAGCTATATCGTACCATCGATGTTTCATCACCCAAATTCAAATTTGGATATTCATAAAAAACTATATTGAACCAAGCATTTAGAATGATACAAGTTTTAATAGGACCTTATATGATTTTGGGTGATTTAGAAAGTTCTTATGCTTTTCAAAAATGACACATCTAGTAAAACAAATTGCAAACTTTCACTAGAAATACTAAATGATGGGATATATATTCACCTAAGAATTAAACGACTACAATAATCGTATACTCTTGATGGTCCAATCCACATAACTAACTACAACAAGCAGAATCAAATGATGTAATATTCTCCTACATTCATTGATAACAATATTTTCCTGTGACAATGCCGGTCCATAGACCGGTCTGGTCCATCTACTCCCAAGTGTTACATTGCAAAGATGAAACAATTCGAGAAGCAAGGAATAAACAAAGGACTCTCCTCCACCGCCATCGGCTGTCTGAATGGATTTAACCCAATCTGCATTTCAAGGATACACTTATGTTAATCTCTTGCTTCTAGTTTGATATCAACCAACATAACAAAAACATAGACTTGTACAAGTTATGTAAGATAGTAAACATAAAACTGTAGACTTACAGGTAATGATAGAGATTGTCCTGTGATGGTTTTAATGCAACAAGCCGCGAGATGGCAAGCTTCTTCACAGTAATCAGTGAATACCGCTCGGACTTTTTTCTCCTTAATCAGTTCCTGAATATAAAATATATGAGCTCTTTGTATATATGTATAAGCGCTAAAGGACGTTCATGGGAGGTATTGAATGTGATTAGGGAAAAACATACAATAGTTGGCAACCAGCTTGGATATGCTGCGATGCCGGCGTTTGGAGCAATCACTATGTGAGGAGGACGTGAATCCTGCCCAGACAATATGGTTAATCAGAAATCAAAACATTTTCTACGAATCAAGAGCTGGATATAATATCTGAGAACAGTATAGTAGATTTTTGTTTCGGTCCTAGACAAGTGAAAAGTAGAAAGGTACCTTCACTATGTCACTGTAACGATCATGGTAAAACCCTCTATGGAACTGTAAAGACACAGCTGAAGACCGGGCTAATTCGTTACCGAGATTGAGAATTTTACATTCACATTCTTTTTCCATGCAAGGTGAATATCTGCAAAGAGAGATCATCTCTCCATCCCTGTTCACAGCGCGAACAAATCGAGAACGAATCATCAGACTGAAGCCAATACATACAAAGAAAAATCAATCAAATAGACTGAGGAGATTGTGGGATGCAGGACTCACATATGTTGTGGAACGTCCGGTCCAACCAGTTCTACACTAATACACAGACCAGGGAAGAGAGCTTGCAGCTCCGCAAAGACACCAAGTTGGCCAAGCTCTTTCTGCGGCCCTTCATAAGCTCAAACTATCAGCAAATTATACATCAGAATTTGATCTTTTGAAACATTTATATCATTTCTATATGCCAATATCAGGGGACAATAACAGGAAACAAGATAGCGACCTCAAAGAGAAAACAGTTTCTAAGGAAGCAGAAGAGTTACATACCAAGATAATGTATACGAAGCTCATTACTTATTCGAGGAGTCATATTTCCCACCCCAATGGCTTGAACTGCATGATATATCGTAAGTGGCTGAAATAACAACAAGCTTTAGGAGTCAATTAACGCATTCTCATTATATACTAGCAATCACATTAAGAAATGTTACCCAGTGGAGAAGTAAAGCTACAAGAGAATCAAAAGGTATCTTTCTCCACTCAAAATAATCCTTCCAACTACAGAGCTGGTTTGTTACTGGAGATAAAGGCCCTGTGTGATCCCAAATCAGCGTCTGAATCGTTCAGTAAATCATAAAACAGAGAAGTAAAGTGAAAACGTACCACGACATGGACAAGAAGAAGCCGGAAGATGCCAACAGTCATTATCAAATCTAAACGAAGAGGATTAGTCATTATTAGCTCACTAAGCAACGGCTTCAAATCCAAACGTAAAGCTAATTTACCTATCGTAAGCCGAAAATTCACATTTGCATTCATACATCCACATTCCAACATGATGTAATCCCCTTTTGCCGAAGAACGAGCACCTACTCTCTCGGTTTTGACAAATCTAAGAACGAATAAACGTAAACACAAAAATCAAGCTGAAATTGCATGAAACTAAAGCTTCATATAAACCTGGATTGTAGCTTCTTCTGTAAATGTAAATGGAAAATCATTCAACAAATCAACACTACGCATTTGCTTTTCTAATCTCTCACATTCTTCCTTGTGATAACTCCAATGTGACTTCTGCAGAACAAATCAAGACGCGAAACATTTAACAAACGTCTCTATCTAAATTCCTTAACACAATCACAAGATTTTTCATGGTTCTGATTTCACTATCAACGAATTTCAACTAGTAATCAATCTACCATAGCTACAAGCGATCAAATCAGAAATTTCCAGAACCTGATGAGAGACGGAGCAATACGCGACGGCGGAACATAAGCCACACCGCCGCGTCGGTGGGCCAATACACGGCGTCCCAAATCCCCGAGCAGCACATTCCATCGCCGCCGGCGAACTAAGAAAATCGCCGGTTCCTTCCCCGATTGAAAATTCCGATGAGTGAATTTGAGAGTTTGTTTAAGAATAAGAATTATGAGGAAGACGGTTAGGTTGAACCGGGTTTTTCGTAAACCGGATTTTACAATTTCAATTTGGTTTGGTTCGGTACAATACTTAAACCGTATGGATATAGATTTACGCAATCGATTATAACACGGTTTTAAACCGATTAAGCCAATTAAACAAGAAAATCGATTTAGTAATTTATAACAAGGTTTAGTACAAATTGTATATACACCAATCTGAAATCCAAAAAAGCCGAAACCAAATTTGAATTGAACCAACAAGATCATTTCTTCACAGCATCGACCGATGAACCAACAACATCTTTGCATTGTTGTATACCAACTCCGCATCATCTGTACGGTTAAACCAAATCCAAAATGTGTAAACCGACTTAAACCGATAACATATATATGTATGAGCTAAACCGAATTTAATAGTTAGTACATTACCAGAAACAAGATCCAAGTTGAACTCAGGAGGCACATTGTCATCTGACTCAACCGCAGATTTAGCCGCGGCAATACCAACCGCTAAACTCTGGATTATATCTAAACCATCGCTCAACGATGCGACTGTACCGCCTACTAGACAATCGCCTGCACCAGTGAGCTTCTTGACTTTAGCTGGAAGAGTTGGGAAATGCATTGCGAAAAGACTCGATCCTAATTCAGAAAACCGGTTTGGCGAACATACGGATTGTACCCTTTTGAAGATTTTGGAGAGCTTTCGGTTTATGTCGAAAGCGTTCTTCGGGTTTCCCTTGCAGCATAAGAGAGCTCCATTAGAACCGAGGGTTACGATGACTACTTTAATCCCATTTTCAAGAAGAACCAAAATAGCTGGCTTTAGCGCGCGGAAAATATATTCGGGCGAAAGTTTATTTTCTTCGGGTTTAAACGGTAGGAACAAATCCTTAGTACAGAGAGCGTTCGCCATTGCAACGAGTTCGTCTTGGTTTGGAGACACTATTGTTACCTATTAGGAATACAAAAACATAAACTCGTTCGCAAATCAACATAAAGAAAGAAAAGAATCGAGCTTTTATGAGTTACGGAGATACGACACTCACATACTTGGCAATTGAAGCGATTCTCCGTGACTTTGTGATTGATACGGGCTCAAACCACACGGGAACATTACACTCTGTAGCCACTTGAAGAAGCAAAAACCGTTAAGAAGACAAACAAAGCAATGATTTAGAAAATTCAACCAAGAAGCTATAAGCATTACATTTGCAAGATGCTTCCAAAGCAAGAGCACTAAGGTTTGCATCTACCATAACAACGGGAGCGGATCTTATTTCGTATTCAAACCGCTCGATCCACTCAGGTGTCAAAAACTTTTCCTGCTCTCAGAAAACATCACTTAGTTATTATCAAAAGACTAAGCATTCAATTACGGTAATATGAAAGATACGTACAACTGCATCGACACCAGCAACACCAGCCGAAACTTCTCCATTAACGTCATACACGAGTGATACAATCGGAGTACTAATATCGTCGCGTCTCAAGATTCCTACATCATTCAACCAAATCAGGCCTTAATGGTTTACAATATAACGAAAAATCGATACGAGGAAGTGGCGAGCAAAAAAAATCTAACCTTCCATGGAGAGTTTCCAATCTTTCAACAATACATTGGCTTCCATGTAAAGAGAAGAAATTAGCTTCTAATAGAAATAGGACTAATTCAATGCTGAATGATTTGAAAACAAACCTGGACCATCAATTCCTAAAGTAGCAATCATAAAAGGTTTGATTCCAAGCTTGAAGATACATTCAGCTATATTTCTTCCTACACCACCTGGTGTAAACAAGACCTATGTATAAAAAAAAAAAAAAGATTAAGAAGAAGTTGAATTTTTGTTTAACTGGATACAAGATTGGGTTAATGTGTAGAGATGAGAGATTAAAGACACAAACCTGACCTGGGACTGTGGATCCTGAGATTGGTGGGGTTAAAGGATTAGCGTGAATATCCAAAATTAGGGCACCGATTATGACTGGCTCCATTATTTCAACGTCTCTCACTGAGATTGAAATTTTTTCTCGTCTTTGTTCGATTCTCAGTTCTAATTACGTCCTCTCTTTCTTTTTTTCTCTTATATTTTGTCTGTTGACTTTTTTTGTTATTACGATTTGTTGATATTTTTTTTAAAAGATGTTAAATATTGTAATGGGCTATCTTCTTGTTGCCCAATATTTTAAGCTCAATTACACAGTTGAGATTCGAAATAATTTTACTATCATGGTGTCAAATCAAGAGGTACGTATTTAAACAATATTAATTAGAGGAACAATGAATTAAACATACTTTTCTGATTCATAATATGCAAATTATCAAATCAAACACTTCACCATTTCATTCATTAGAAGAAATATATATCATACTAGCTTTGCACCACATCAAGTTATCCAAAATCCTCACAACACAACCACTCCTACCTTTTTTTTTTTTTTTGTTATTAGCAGCAAAACCTATGATAAACCAAAACAATTAAACAAATCTCAAGTTCCTCTCCTTACAATAAACACCAATCGAGAGGAGATTATAAAAGAAGAAAAAAAAATTAGCGATGATATTAAATTCTTTTTACCTGCAAATTATGTAAAAATTCTGATTTGATATATCAATCACTTCTCGATGCCTTGTTGCAAATACTGTATCAAGTCGTATCCAGCAGTAGTCCATTTGTTATACGCATCGGTACAGACATGAATCATGAAATGCGCAGCTTCGCGTTCGCTCATCTCGGGGTGAAACCTTTTCCTAAGATTACCAATTGGATCTCCTCTGCTAAAGCAAGGCAATCCACTGTCTAACATCATTTGAACCGTACTTATGATTCCATCCATGTATCGTCGAGCTGCTAAGTATCCTTTCACGCACAAGCTTTTTATTGCAGAAAGATAATACGAATTAATAATTCGAAGAACCAACAATTGTTTCTAAAGGAGAGAAAGTTTCTGATTTATATTTACCTCACAAATTGATGCCATGTTTTGCTCTTCATAACTCCTGAGGGATCTAGTAACTGAGTCATTTCGTGGCTCAGTTTGAAATGTGCACTCTCGAACCGCATGTTTCCACCAGGTGATGTTTCCAAAATGAAACCAAAGTCGATGTGGACAAGTCTACCGGAGCTGCATTACCATAACACACGGTAAAATCCTTAGTGTTATTTTTCATAAAATTTCTCGCATTATATGTCCAAGAGAGTTTTCGAAGGAGAGAGCAGGATAGGAAACATACTCGTCGAAGAGGAGATTTCCGTTGTGTCTGTCTTTGGGCTGGAGTAAAAGACTAGCGACAGCGTAGCCAGCACTACTGATGAGGAAGTTTTCTCGTGCTGCTTCAAAGGTGGCTGAGCCGACAGGTCCATAGTCTTGTTGAAAAATCTCATACAAACCTCCATCGGTCGTTTCACCCATTTGACTTCTGCTTCGTGTATTAGGCACAACCTGTTGTGATGAGAAGAGATAAAAGAAAATACGTATGAGACTATGCATGAAAATTCTCGTACCACCATACCCAGAAATGGGTTTGAGATTAAACATGTTAGATTGTGTTTACCTCAATTATACCCCTCTCGGCCCCAGTTGGGAGTACTCCGTATGGAAAAAGATAAAGATTAAGACCAACCGCTTGAAATATATCTCTAAGAAGAGATATCACTTGAAGGGCAAGAACATCTTGCCGGCAATCATCTCCAACCTGAATAAAAGAGAGATCAGACTCAGAGTAATACCACCTGGCTACGTTCGTTTTCTATATTTAGTGGAAGAGCGTGAGTGCGTGACACGCAAAGTATTTTGTTTTACTAAGAGAAAACATCACAGTCGGATAGCAATCACATCGACCTACAAAGTTAGAAAAGTTAAATGAAAACATGTGAGGGCTTACCTTAAAAATGCAAGCCTGTGGTTTTACATCACTGTGGTCACCATCACGATCAACGACGTTAAAAGTGATCATGATAGGAACTTTGGCAGCTGATTGTAAGGGTATTCCACTGTCTACTCGTATACCACGAACAAGCTTGTTAGGAGCAGTTGGCAAGTAAAGATCCTCTCCCTGCATTTCAATTTTCTCTAACTCCCTGCAATAATAAGTATTAGATTAACCTTGCATCAAACAGACTCATTTGTACCATGATACAGTATAGTAAAATGAAAATTCTACCTCCTGATACCGGCTCTGCGTTCTTCCTTTGGAAGAGGAAATAGCTTTCCGGAAATAGATGTAACCTTGTCAAAGAAGTCAAACTCTCTAGTGAAGATGTCCAGTGCACTGGGAGTGAAACCATCAATGATATGCTGCCGAACCTCAGGCAAAATTTCTTGGAATGCTGCATTCTGAAATATTACAGAGAAAAACAGGCAGCTCAAATTTTTATAGCCGACCAGTCCACAGCTATAGAACGAAGTTTCTACAACTATCTATAGCCAAATAACTAACTTTCTGTCTCACTACTTATTTTTGTCCAACAGATACTTTCCAAGAACAAACTCATGCTTATACAAAACTATAAGCAAAAGAGGATAACAATGGGCAAACCTTATCGATAGAACCATCCTTTGGTGGTGTTTCCTCAATAGACTCACCCTGGAATTACACAAAATATAGCTTAAAAATTAACAAATCTCCCTCGAGGTTTCATGTAAAATTAAGATCTTGCAAAGTTCACTAAATTAAACTTACCTGCAAATGCCAAATGAGAATATGGGCAAATATGTCGCTTCGTTGGGCAGCTCTAAGAAGATACCCTTCAACCAACCTCTGCATTCAATAAGGAATATAACTGTTAACCATCTTAGGATTCAGGAAAAAGGAAAGAAACTCCAGTAAGACCCAAGAAAGAGTGGAATTTTTGTAGCGTGTGAATTTATGACCGGAAAAATCTCAAGCAATCGAAGGGCCCAACAACAACAAGATTAGACAAGTTTTTGAAAAATGTGAGGCTGATAATCCAATACTAATTTTTTGAAAAATAGGAAAAATAATGGTGTTGGTATAAAAGATCAAGAAGGGAAATAATAATGGGCTGGTAATTTCACTGTTTAGTGCCATGCATTGATAAGTTTTGAGAAATGCTGCAGTACACCAACTAACTAATGATATACTTTGCTAAATGTAATGAACACGAGCCGCATGATATGATATAAATAGTGTAGTTTCCAAATTGCTTAGAGAATAAAAGAGATTTTCATAATAACACTTACACCATCATCATAGCGTAGAGACTGCACCAACTGCGGCATGAAGAAAGTAACATGCTCAGGAGGGTAGGACTCTAGAACTCTTAGGATATATGCCATGACACGTGGATGTCCCTTATAAGCAGGAGTGAGGAACTCAAGAGCCTGTGTAATTGAACAAGCAGCCCAATGTGGTAGCTGCTGCAACAGCACTGAGTTCTCTTCAACATTTTTGGGTGTGACAAAATACGGCAATGCCTCAGCAATCGTTCGAAGATCCACTGTATGTGTCTGCAAAAAATTGTACCAACGAAAAGCAGCTCATTTAGCATCAGTCAAACAGTAAACAAACTTAAAGCCATGGCATCAAATTCGGAAACATGTACAATCCTAGCAATTTGTTGAGATTCTCGCCATAAACTTTTAGACTCTTCTATAAAAATTTTCGATAAAAAAGCCCCTGTAAAATCATACCTGAACCAGCTGAGTGACTTCAGATTTCACAGCAGCATTTGCCGGAAACCTTGACGCGACTGATATAGCAATGCGTGGGTCAACTGCAAAGGCGGTTTTAGCATATTCAGTCCATTTTTCGGTGCTTATCTTCAGTCTTGAATATGGACTGTCCCTGTACATACATTGCCGCTTCGAATAATGAGTATCAACAATGTAAAGCAAAGAACACTAATGAGAAGTGAAAGCGTCATAAAAGAGAGCAAGTTTTACTTTGAACTAATAGGTTGTGCCCAAACATCAAGCCTATCAGCTTCATGCTGGCATAGCATTAGAAGTAGCTGCTTTCTTTTTTCTTTTCCTACAGTGTAGTTGTCCATCTCACCCCAGACAGGATGATATTGATCAGTCTGTAAGCATAAAGCTCAAATAAATACATGATTTGCAGTCAAATAATGTACCGGGTGATAGATAATATCGTACCATATCCATCATGTGCCCACTTTCACGAGGTTTTCCTTTCGAATCAGATTGACTTAAATCTGATAGCTCGTTTGATAAAAAGTGAACAAAAACTGAAACAGATAGAGCCTCGCTCTGGCAAAAATTAGGAATATTTACATCATACCACTCTGGCTGATGAGCAAACCAGCCTAAAGAAGTCCTGAAGAAGTAGAAGAACATAATTCAGACGTGCACAAACGTGAAACAATAGAATAGCAGATATAATAAATTTGACCTAAGATAACATAAAGTCTAAAATATAGCTACTTCCAGTTTACTCAGCCTATGGTATAGCTATCAAAATAGCAGACACAAGTCCAGAAAGATCAATGTGTTGTTCAAAGGCACTTCATGTTAAACCCTAAGCCGACAAAACACTAAGATCAATGTGTTGGTATGAACATTTAGTACCAATAAAAGAAAGAAAACAAGATAAACCAAAATAAATCAAATGTGTACCATCAAATAATAGATGCGGTCTGAGAGATGTCCATAAAGAAATTGTAACCAAAATGTATGGTGCAACAAAAAAGAAGGGGAATTTAATTTGCATAAAATCACCTGTAGATTCGATCTTCCAATAGCTGGAGGCCAGATCTAAATTTCTGCATATTGCCTTGTGTTTGGCATGAGCAGAACTTCAGTCCAAGAAGCATCAAAGAAAAAAAGGTACCAGCAGCTGCAGGGTGGCGAGTAAAGCACCAGTCAAGGTCCGTACTCCGTTGTAACATCCGGCCTAACAGCAAGAGTTGCTCCGCACTATTATGTCGAACGACCTAAAGAAGCATTGTGGTGATAAGAAAGTTACCCAAATACACCTTATCTGCTTCCTTAATAATGATCAGTAGCAAAGTTACATTGAGACTGCAATTTTGTTACGTAAGGTCTTTCCCAGTACAGTGATACTGATTAAACTACGAACATAAGAGCTTATAATAACAATCTAGACCATCTTGGTTCTTAACCAATGACCAAGAACCAATGAGGTAAACCACCTACATGAGTCTCCTCTATATAAGAAAAAAAGGGAGAATCAATACTGACCTCGAAACGATCTATCAAAAATCCAAGCCATAGTCTGTGAGCGACTATTTGGTCAACAGGATCACTTTCAGGTGGATCTTCCGGTTCTCCAGGGGCAAGCTGGGGCCTTAATTTTGCAGCGGGGCCAGAGTATCGCACATCACACGCAAAGAGTCCTCGTTTTGTATCAATTGTCCATATCCATGCATCAACAAGCTCGGCAAGGACAAGAGATACCAGTTGAGGAGCAGCAGAAACTAACCAGGTCCAAATAAAAATTCCAGTTTCCATAGCATCTGGAGTAGATATATATGCTGGACACCAACAAAGGAGACGCAGTAATTGAGAAAAGCCTTCCACATTTGATTTTGACTCACCACCCTGGTGCAACAATAAGAGATTAGACAGAACATAGTAGCTGATAGATATCACACACATGTGCTCCTTCCCCTTCACCTACGTAAGAAAAGGAATCACTCAGTTCTTGGTTAGAAAACCATACCAGGTTTGACAGAAGTAGTGCGGTTGCTTGAGAACAATTTTCTCGGAATTGCGACTTATCCACCTCTCCACCTTTTTCGGCAGTATTAACAAATTGCTGAAGAAGACGCACAAACTTGGCAATTAACATCTCATTAAATGAATCATTCTCTGGTTGTGGTGTCTGAGAAAATGCCCCAGAAATTAATCTTTGAAGGCCACCACCAAAACCACTAGGCGTTGAGTCAGATTGAAAACCATTAATACTGTTATACAACCTTCGCATGCCAGCAATTTCTCCAGCATGGTTGCACTTTACTGTTGCACTGACTACACCAGTACCAAGAACCTCCAAGTTAAAGGCTTCAGAAACTTTTACGTTTGCCCCTGACGCGGCAGCTGCTGCGGCCATCACAGCTGGAATATTTGCAGTTCTTGTTCCAGACCAGAGTTCATTTTTCCCAGTTCCTATCTTTATCTCAGATAGAAGAGAAACCACATCCGTTGTAGTTTGTGCTCGTTGCCATGTGTTTGCCTTACACAGCTTATCCTGCGGTACATATTAACCAGAGAGGGAACATCAAACTCAATTGTCATTCACAGAAACAGCAAGGAAAATTTAACAAAGGCAGAAACCACGGAATAGAGCCCTGCAATGTGAATATAGATAAGAAGTATCCAGAGAAACAACACTTAAGCCCCTATGTCCAAACCTTTTCATAGTTCGTTTGTGCACCAAAAAGAGACTCATGACAGGTCTAAGAAATCAAATGTACAGAGACCAGGAATCAATACAGAAACATTAAACAGCAATAACACTAGTTACACAGAGAGGAAAACTGACGGCGAGCTGCTTTAAACATTCATGAAAATGGAGGATTCTAAAACTGAAAAAGAGTTTGTTAAAGACAGTAGAAGGAAGTAAAACATAGATTCAACCAAACAGAGAGGAAATACATCTCCACCACAGTAGGTTTCCGTTTAAAATTGTCAAACTTACAGATTGAATTGGAGATGTAGAAAGTTTTCACAAATAGAGAAATTTGAATGTGCAGATACAAGATAATATGAATTGGCGAAAAGAAAGATACCTGGAGCAAACCCTGACTCGTGCATGGAGCATATGAAAGCGATATTATGATCCATTCTCGAACAACTTTCTGGTACAAGGATCGAACAGCAGCAGTCCAAGCGGGATCATTGACAACAGTTGAAGGTGTATTGTCATGAACAGAAAACAGCAAACTATCCAGACACGATGAATGCCAGAGGACCTGTATTTCTCATTGTTAGTCAATCTACAGAGCCTGACAGTAATTTCCAAAAGAACAGTTGAAACAACTATCATGACTAAACATAAATGTAACATATAATCTCGTTTCTCTCTAATAAAATGGTGAACTTGCAGATAATCTTTTGAACAAGAGAATGTATATCCATTTGCTTTTACCTGCGGAAACTTGTCCCGTAGCTGAGTCAGCAGGTTCACAGATATATCTCGAACGTGTTCATCTCTCTGTGACATACTCTTTATGAGGAAACATGCATGTGCATACGTTGTCAATTCTCTATTTTGAGCATCTTTCCCAGTAAGAGATATTCGTTCTTCCTGAAACCAGATGAAAATTCATTACTTTCATATACTGTTAGACAGCTTAAATGAAGAAGCAGCAAAAACAGAAAAGCAGAGCTGGTTTTGGTGACAACAAGACAAAATGCATATACAAAGGGCCAAAGGAATGGGCTAGAGTTTCCTTCAAAAGGTCCTCGACAAAAAATTAACTAAAATACTATGACTAGGTATTGACATACCAGCCATGAGACTGCGGTTTCAAAGGCTCTATGCACAATTGCCGTTAAACATTGGGAAACAGCAGGAGTAAGATTTGGAGTTTTCAGATATTCGAAGGAACAACTGAAGGCACTTCTAGAGGCAGAGACACTCGAGTCACCATTAAGGATGCCCCCATTGCTAATAAAACGTATGACCTCCAAAAAAGCGACAGCAAGCAAATATGTAGCCTTCACTCCTGAAAGAATTTGAAGAAAAGAGAAGTTACGTATTTAAGATAGATACACCAAATCTCATCTAGCAGATACTGAACAATAACTCCATGTTTGTTTAACCTGAGATGGTGCTCATTGCTGCAACGTCAACTCGGCCACCTAAGGCAGTTGAAAGAGCAAGTCTCTGGGTTGAAGCTACTTTCTCATTCCCATTTCCTCGACGACTACCAGGATTATGAAGCGCGTTGAGTTCTAATTCGTCTTCAAGCCATTTTACAGAACTGACGACCTACAAAGAGGAATGCTCAATAAGTTAATATTAAACGAGTATCTCCTCGGAAGGTGTAAGGCTCCGTATTTAGAAGAATGATTTGAAGCAAGTAAAATAGTATTATCTTATGCCACTATTCTTATCATAGGATGTAATATGGTGAACTACAAATTAACTGACTTACAAGAGGGGGAGTGCCTTGAGCAATCCGCTGAACCGCAAGAGCCCACTGAGTGTTCCACATGTAAGGCCCTCCCACAGCTTGCAAAGCAACTCCACTCATGCTTCCTGTATTGTTCACCGAGTTGGAGCTTGACTTTACTGCTGGTGTCGGAGCTTTCGAAATAGGAGGTGCTAATCCAAAAAGGGCTATATAAAACCATAGATTGCGGAACAACTTCAAAAGTGAAGGTTCCACATCCAAAGTAGGATCAAAATCCGAACATATTTCCGCCACTGCAGGAAGAAGAGGCCCTAAGAAGTCCACACCACTCCTAGAAAAGAATGAAGCAAGCAATCGATTTTCCAGTCAGTATGAAGGTAAAAACATATTTGATAATGAAACGCTAACTGGATAAGTTCCAATCCACTAAGCTTTTAGGCAATATGAAGAGGAAAAGCTGTTTGGTTTATCTTTATGTTAGCAGCATGGTTACACCATTGGTCATCCAGTCATTTATGCAATACTTAGCCCTTGCTTGAAACATATAGTAGTCCACAAAAACTGTTCCCAATAGATTTCTCATAATTTGCAAGATTTTGTATGCCTAAATATTTTATTCGACAATCTGAAAAGCTTATTTGACTTGGCAGTTACGGGATAGACAAAGCCATAAACAGTGAAAGAAAACTCAGTATTTCTACAAGCTAAGATCATATAAAGTACCCTCCACTTTTGGACTCAGCAGCCAGGCCTACATCTGAACACAAGGAAAGCAAACGATGGCGATAGTCCGAACGCAATTTTGTATCCATAAGACCACTGGCAATTGTAAGAAAACCTGCAGGAAGAGTCTACAGCACAATTGGATCAATGAGCATCAGTGTCATAGTAAAACTCAAAAAGAAGACAGCAAACCACCATGAATCAAATGACATATACCTCTACACGCTCGGTTGTGGCTTCCGGTGCTGATGTTTTGCTTTCTACAGATCCTACACTCGATAGTTTGCTCAAGTAACTTCTGGTCATCAGAACTACTGTCTCGCGATAAGACTTCTCAAATCCTAATGTTGCTATCCGAGAAACAGCATCAAGAAGCTGCACAGAATTGGCATAAATGCAAAAAGTAATATGTCAAAAAATCAAACGAAAAGGGATATAGATGGTGGTAGTTTCTGCCTTTGCCAAAGTTCGAGAGAATAACATATATAGGATATAATAATTGATAGCCAGCCAGCTAGCACTCTAGAAATTAGAACCATACTTGGAGACGCAAAAAGCTAGGAGTTGAAGCATCACCCTCTTCCAGGCTTTCAATAAAAAGTGGCAAAATCATGTCTGCCACGTCTGGCTTCTTAACAGCAACATTGAGATCAGCTAGCAGCCGTATCACATTAAGCTGTACTGCAGGCACTTGCTTATCTCTATCAACCTGGACACCAAATGATGAGCCATATTGGAAAGATGAAATTGCAATTCAACACAGAAAGGCTTATTAACCAGCAAAGGGAAAAGTTTAGAGTGACCTGTTCTTCATAATCATTTCTTTCACGAATACTTGAAGCTAACCCCATAATGAAGGTGTCCACCGGAGCTCGGTCCTTGGCCCAGCCAGATTCAATAATCTCACAACTGGTCTTAAAAACGCTCTCAAGCATGGCCCCTTGATTGCTCCCCCAAGTATCCGGCTGTTCCAACAGACATTATAAATAAATAATCTTCTACTAGAAATCTAAAGTTAAAAGGAACAGCAAAATCTGTCCAAAAGACTTGTTACATGGTGGGTTCGATTATACTTTTATGGACCTCGAGACGCAATGAAAATACCCATAACTAGAGTAGAATATGTTGCTCGTATGAGTTAAGAAAAAAACAGTTACCTGTGCACAGACAGCCAGTACCAGTGGTTTAAGTCGGATGAGCAACACACGAAGTGGCTGTCCTCCTCTTGCCACTGCAATCTTCGCAATCCCAGAAAGTAGAGAACCGAAGAGCTCTTCACAGGCCTTCATTTTCCGCCATACAGAGGTCAAGCAGGCATCTGCTGCATCTAATAACAACGCAAGAGTCTCCAGGACCAACCTTTTAGAGGTTTTTCCATCTGTTTCAAGAGATACAAGGCTCTTGATTTTCATTTTGGCTGCAGCCTGATAAACAGACAGTTTGGCATTGACTCTAGTTTTCAGAACTGGGCCTTGTTCATTCCAGTCTCGCTTTCTTGACTGTAAAACAGAAGGCAGAAACAAAGTCATCATCTCTTCTAAAAAAAAATCCAAACTCCACTCAAGATACCATCAACAATTGCTTCACCAAGATATCCTATCGCTAGCATTCCTACTAAAGGGCCTAATATAGGGAATTACATGTTGTATTACCACAAGAGAAGCATTACCTTGAGAAATGCAGACATGGACTGGAGCTGCCTCTTTGCTATAAACCTCACCTGATCCTGAAGTTTAGAATCAATCTTAACTTTCTCCAAAATATGAGTTATCAACCTAAAGGCAATCTCTTGCTTCTCCAAGCTCTCAATAGATTCATCCTCAAAAGAAGCCACTTGTTGTCTAAAAACAGGGTTAGATCCTCCACTCCCTTCGCTAAATCCGAAACTCAGCTGATCAGCACCACTCTTCCACACAATACTACCCCCATTCACCACAACAGACGAAGAACTCTTAGATGACCCATTTGAACGGACCTCGTAGCCAGGACTAGACTCCTCGGTTTTACCCGACGGATAACGGTTCGCACTACTAGGAGATCCCTGAGACGACGAAGTTTCAGAATTCTCCGAGTTCTGCTGCTGTTGTTCCTTCGGAGACACAGGAGCACGATTCACAACAAACTGATCAAGCAGCATTGTAATCAATTTATCACCATCAGACTGAAGAATCGAAGGAAAATTCTGAGAAAGTGCGACCAAGAAAGCTTTAGAGATCAATGGATCCCCATCGCTCTCATTACAACTCGTCGCTGCAATCACAACCTCCCCTGTATACCTTGCAACCTCGGTACCAAAATCCGGCGATAGATCCGCCGCACAAGAGAGGTAGTTTAAGAAATCACAATAAAACGAAGAAATCGACTGCAACGGAAACGAATGTGGCCAGAACGAACGACGAAACGATGCAGGAACGGCGCTAAGAAACTCCTTCACGACGGATTTAGCACGATTATCGGTTGATTCTGGATTCTTTGAGATGATCCGAGCAACCGCCAAAACGGCGTTTAGATGACTCCGTGAAACCCTAGGCGATTCAGCGAGAAGCCATTCCGTTTGTGGACATCGACCGCATATCCAAGCTAATTTCTCCGAGAATTGCTTCGGATTCTGTGCGATAATGTCACAAAGCTCCGTCAATGCCTCCATTTCCGATCAGGGAAATCGGAGATCGCGACGGAAAAACAGAAAATTAGCTGTAAAATGGGAATTTCCGCGATCAGATCTGCTTCAAGACCGAGTCAAAAATCTCGTAAGATCCACCAAGGACGGAGAAATGATAAATGTGAGTTTGTTTATGATCAAATTTTCCTCAAATTCGTCCTTCGGTGTAAGGAAGAAGATGAAGCAGCCATTGAAAGGCTTGTAGGTTCATAGCGATGTCGCCTGAGTCGCCATTTGTTTATTTTGTCTCTTTTCTTTTTTCTTTTCTTTTTTGCTTTTCTTCCTCCTCGGGTAATATTTTGTCCGTTGTGGAGGAATAGGATTATGCAAATCGGTTTAATCGGGTTAAATCGACGTTAATTTCGGATTATTCGGTTAATTTATATTACGGATATTAGATTACTATTGTTTCTGGCATTTTAGATGAAAAGCTTCCGGTTTTATACAACAAAAAAATTGCAATTGATGAAATTTTCCAACATATATTATCTATGAGAATTTAGTAGTTAAAAACATGCACCCATGTTCATAATTTGTGAGAAGAAAGAGTCAGTGAGGGACAAATATATGAAAATTAGAGATTATCCACAGGTATATATGATAAAGAGAAAAAACGACCCATTGATAACAGTTTAGATATTTTCTTCTAATTCAAATCACATACTATTGAACAATGGAGAAGAAAAGGGAGATATTTTCAGAAAATAATATCTAGCATTTTTAGATGATAATGAGAAACCTCAAAATTAACACGTAAATTACACCACCTTACCAATCACAAACTTCATATAAACCATAATAAACGTCCATAGAAACACAACACAAAAGGAATATAATAATTCCATGCAATGCAATTGCATTATTAACATAAACACACACACCTAAAAGCAAAACCAATCCAAATCATCTCGTAAAACCCTGAAACGATCATCTTCTTCAACCAAAACCCAGATGAAATCAATCAAACTTACCTTTTCCAGCGTTCTCGGTGAAACAGCTCACGATTAGGCTCAAGCATATTGCAAAGAGCCAAATACGTCAAGTAAAGCACACGATCTTTAGCTCCAGTACGATGACTATTCGAATGTTTGCAGAAATTCTTCAACTGTTCCAATGTACAATAACCCAATGTTTGTCCCAATAGCAAAAACAACCAATTAATCTTACTTTTCCGTTCAGCAATCACCGGTTTCACCGCTTTATCACGGCCACAAAGCTCACATCTCGCCGGTACTGGATTCGTCCATATCGCCGGAGCTCGTTCTCTCATAATCCTTTTACGCGTCACGAAAACATTCTCAACTTCTGAGAATCTCTCTCTCAGATTGTAACTCACTTGATAAACTTTCTCACAGTGCTTGCATTGTACATCTCCAGTAATCGTAGTGATTTGTTTCGATTCGAGATCTTCCAAGCTTTGTATCCTCCCACGAATATTCGTTGCCCATGGAAACGGTACCGGAATCTTCTCGTTTTTGTTCCGGTTTCTGATTGGTGACGATCTGGTGGACCTCCGACGTGACTCAACAACGGAATTTGTTACCGATCTCGCCGGAATTTGATTTGCCGACGGAGGAGGAAGACCGAGACCAGATTGAGGATAGAAATTAGCCGGTGGACGAAACGTTGGCTGGATCTGTTGCGATGACGGATATGGACTCTGGTGAAGCGAGTACGACTGAGATGACATGAGGTATTGTTGATATGCAGCAATCTCGGACATATAATCCGGTGACGGAGAAAAAGGAGACGGTGGTGGTAGACGAAGCGATGGATTCGTAATCGGCGGCGAGATCTGAGAAGAATACGATGTTGGACCCAAGCTTAGTGAAAGAGGAAGCTGTTCGTCATCAGCAGCATCGGCTTGTGCGTCGTCGTTTCGATTTTCACGACGAATCGGTATCCGATCGTCTTCCTCGTAGATCTGATTCGCTCTTCGTCTCTGATTAGCTCCGATTTTGTCGTCTTCCATTGTTTCCGACGGAGAAAAACACGGAAACGGTGTGAGAAATTGAAGGAAAAAGCTAGGGTTTCCGTACGGAAGCAGAAATGGGGAAAAAGTTAAGGAGACAAAAGAAAAAATGGCGTCAGTGTTTATGCGTGCTCGTCGTCACTGTCATTTTTTGGGAAGCAAGAAAACGACGAGAAAGTACGAGAGAGAACGAAGGAAAATGTGAGAAAATATGTAAGAGAGGAAAAAAGGGAGAGAGAGGGAGAATCTTTTCTGTTATGCATCGACTCGTATCAACGTGATTTTCTCTCTATATACCCTCGTAAATTTAATTAATTTGAAAATCGTTCTAAATATTTTTCAAAAAAAATGAGTGGGTATATTAATTGGACGTGTGTTTTCGAAACGAAAATAGAGATTAAGAGAAAATAAATATTAAAAAGGATTTTTTGTGCAATCTTAACAAACTAAAAGATTGCGATAACTTTGTTTCAAATTTTGAAAAACTGTTGTAATTTTATGTTCGAATATTCTTCCATTCGTTTTCGGACGCTAGAGTAAAATAAATTAAAACTAAATGTCTTAATCTTTGGAAAAAAAAAAAAAAAATTCAAATTTTTCTTAGAGTAACCACATACCGTATTTCTCTTACAAGATTGTCCTCTAAGTCCATGGGATATTCAACGATTTTTTTTTTAAAGTAAAATAACAATTTGTTTTTTAGCAAACATAATCGTTATACTAATGTAAAATTAACCGTGATGGTAGATAAATATTATTTGAAAAACAAATAGCATTCGGAAGACCCTTTTGGTGTGTAAACATTTGTGTTAATTGAATTTAGATGCTCACCTCATAATATCATTAGAAAGATTATGGATGATATAATCAACATTGTTGACGTAAACATCGCAAATTTGAAATACCGATTGTTTTATTAAAAGTTACTTAAACAATTTTTACAAACTTATTTAATCATAGTAACACGACATCCCACTGCAATTCGACAATTCCTAATCTACCAAAAGTTAGCGCAAATGAAGTTGTGTTACACTCTTTTGGTTTACTCACCAAGACCATAATTTATTGTTTAGTATTTTGAATGCTTCTCTCAAAACTAGCTAAACCCTAAACAAAAGATTTTTGAGAACTAGTGCTTAAACTATGCATACCGCATAATACCCCATTGGTATTCAATTTAATGCTTTTAAAATTCAGCCCCCCCTTAATTAGAGCCTTATGCAAATGGAATAGTCAATCGAGTGTTATAAAAAGAAAGATAGTCAACTGAAATGGCCCAACAGGATAAAAGCCCAACATGCAAATGTGTAAGCATGGCCTTAATTTCAGTCCACATATGATTTCATTGTTTCTTGTAAATATTTTTTCTTTTTTTGTACATACTTGATCCAACAAATTTGTAAAAACATGTCCGATGGTGGCTCTTAAAGTAAATTTTTAACATAAAATATATTAAAATTACAAAAAAATTTGGCTTTTTTTGGTCGTGACAAAAAAATTGGTTTAATTATGAAGAACCGATTCTTATTTAAGAGTTTTAAGGATTGATTCTTATATGCTACGTGTCACCGTATGATTCGTCGATATTTTTTTGATAAGAGAAAAAAAATAAACACGCGCCGTACGCGTTTTTCTTCTCATTAAATGCAATATATTTTTTGTTTTATTCCTTTTTTTTGTCGACTCTTCATTTCATTAAAAGCCAAACGGCAAAAGTTGTATACAAGGTGAAGATTCATAATTGAGCTACACGAAATAAAATATGAATTAAAATAAAGGACATGTGCTTGCTAATTATGAATGATGATGCAACGTGGAGGACATGCAATTTCATCACCTTCATCACCGCCAGTGAGTTTTGGCCTCCGCTACAAACGCCGGCGAAAACATCACCACCACCAGTCCGACCAAAATGCTCATCTTCATCTTCATCATGATACAACCAGTTGATCCTTCCTCTAATCCCATGATAACAATTTTGATCCGAAACTTCAAATACCGCCGGATTAAAACAGGGAAAACTTCAAGAATTAAATACACAAAACCTTTGGCATCTTTCAGGCTCTACTGATTTTGCTTCTAATCTATCTAGAATTCCATTACCACTATTCTCAATCTATATGAGACACTTTGTTAAAACCATTCTTAGGTCCTATCAAAGGGAAACAAAGATTTGACACTCACTAGAATAGAGAATCATGCACAATGATAAAGAAGTTCTCACAAAGCTATCAATTTTGACCCTACAAATCAGAGAGGGGATCCGAAATCAATCGGAAAAAGATCTGAACCAGTCGGAAAGTACCATTTTAAACAAGCCCACGGCGCCGGCAAGCTGGCCATCGGGGAAGAAAATCGGAGAAGAAGACTGAAACAATGTATTATGTTTATAAATTTTAAGAAAAAAACTTCTATTTAAATAAAAAAAATTTCATACTTTTTTTTATATAATTAAGAATCTCTAATGGGTTCTACCATTGAAAGAGAAAAAAAAACTCTTCATAGAGTTTTTATAGATTGATGATGGAAAATTTATAATAAAAAAATTTGGTAGGAACCATTAAAGGTTTCATCATTGAACATGCTCTAAGATCAATTATATATAGTACTATTTAATATAATAAAAAGTATAAGTAATTTCTATAAAAAAAATTCATACAGGATATCGTATTTTTTTCCACACTGAAAATCATCTCGACCCAAATTTATAAGGGAATTTATAATACTACAAACATTATTAAATATCAATAACTTCTAGAGTACATATTACTTCTAGACCGGACATAAATTTCGTGGACCAAACTACACACGTTATATAAATACACGTAAATATTTAGTATTATACGGATGAGAAATATATATGTTACATTATTGTATTTGCATGTTAGAAGCTGCAAGTCACACAAAAGAGTCAACACCATAGCCAACATTACGTTTTCTTTTTCTTTCAAGCCATAACTATTACAAAACACATACTCACATTATATAGAGCTACTTTGTTACCCACACAATGTTATCAAGAGGGAAGAAGTGACAAACAGGTGCGGACCTCGGCTCCATCTTCAACACTTTAAAAGCTGCATGATCAACGTCCCACATAGACGTATCCATGTGGCAAACAGCTGGTCCAACAACCCGCTGTTTGCCATCATCTGTCACCAAATTAACTTCAAAGACTCTACTTCCACCTCTATGACCATGGCAAAAGTAAACAGTATAAGGGTATGGCATTCTATGACATCCCAACATCTTAATACCAACAAGCTCTTTAGGAGCCTCGACGAATGTATAGTTACGCAAAGCGTAGCTTATCATGTTTTGGGACGGTACCATTACTTTAGTCGTCAGGACCTTGAGATCGGCATTAGCCCCTATTGTTTTCTTCGCAAGATCAACCAATGACTCCAAAGAAGTACCACAAAACTTAAGCTCTCCTTCGATAGTTTTAGCATTACAACGTCCCAAAGTTTCTTTTACGGCTTTCCCTTGAGGAGAGTCCTTGGATATTGAGAAGTGGTCGAGAAGGAAGTCGAGTTTTGACTTAGTGAAAGGAATGAGATCAGCTTCTTGTCTTGTGAGAAGTGGAGGAAGTCTTTGAAGATCGAGTTTGTCGAAGTATATGAGCAATTTGGTTCCTAATTTGAGATCACTGATTTTGAAAAACATGGTCATTGAAGGATCGTCGAATTCGCCATCTTTGATCAAATGACTAGTCTCTTGACCTTCTTCTTCCTTGATTGATATCAGCTTTCTTGACGTGTGTGCCTCCACGACCCACTAAATTCAAGAAACACAAAACCAATTCAAAATATTTTAGACATGACAAACTTTATCAAATACTCAAAAAACAAATATTTTAAATATTTACAAAGAAATCTTTAAAAGTTTCCCAGAAGAGGAAGGAGAACTTTTTTCCTTCCTAACAATGTGGCAAGAACTATGATGCAGAAACTTATGTAAATTAAACTACAAAATAAATATATTACAAACTATTCCATTGCTATGTGGAAGATTCATGTAGTATTTAGCTACTTTTTTATCCAATTAAAAGATAATAAACTTTTTTTTTAAAAAATGGCAATTAAGAGCCATGATGCATAAACTTCTGTAAATTTGTGCCAGAATATCAC
Source organism: Draba incana (assembly GCA_963576765.1). NCBI lineage: Eukaryota > Viridiplantae > Streptophyta > Magnoliopsida > Brassicales > Brassicaceae > Draba > Draba incana. The sequence continues at coordinate 56,283,020 of OY755202.1, read as the reverse complement.
GAATTATGTGATAATGTTTTCTTATCTAGTTATATATATACTTTTAATCCGGTCCAAGAAACAGCCCAGGAACAATGATTTCAATTTAAGTCTTATATAAATCTTCACACACATATATATATATAGGTATTTAATTGAGAATCATATACATGCATATACATATATAAACTATATGTGCATATTGGGAGATAAAGATACCAGAGAGAAGAGGAGGGTGAGGAAAGTGACAGAGATTTGCAAAGTTGAAGCCATGGATTTTATCTTCTTCTTCTTCTTCTTCAATTTTGGATGTTTTGACTTTTTTTTTTTTTTAAATTAGAGATTTTTTCTAAAAAACAATTCAAGTTATCTTAGATCTCGATGAAGTATTAACACCCATCTATCCACATATTTATAGTGATCTTATGTTGATGCTGACTTCTTAATTTTTTAAAAAAATTCCAAGGATTTTTTCATTTAATTAGTTTACACATTAAGTAGACTGTTAATAATTTTTTATTCCATTTTATTTGTATAATTAATTATCGTGAAGCCTGCCACTTCTTACATCGTCATCTAATTTGAAACTGTAAAAGATACGAACATAAAATAATTCGATATCATTCAATTGGTTCTATAATACAAACAATATATTTTCATGGAACCCTTTCTCAAAGGAAAAAATATATTTCATGGAGCATCATCCTATACGTCGTAATAGAAAATAAAGTAAAATACATTATTATATCTTGTTTGTATACTAATTATGGTCGCAATCATTTTCGGAATTAGACAGAGAATTCTTGAGTAATCTAGAAATAGTAGGATTTTAACTAAAAATAGAATATTCAATTGTATATGTATTTTTCATTAGATTTTATATACAGATAGTTCTGGTTTTAACGAAGTCTTCTAACGAAGTCTTGTGACAGTGTGCATGATAGACCTTTGGAGAATTCAAAAGGATTAAATATATAAAATAATTTAAAAATAAAAAATTGTAAATATTTTTTTATAGAAAAATATAAATAAATAAGGCCATTGATCTTTCATTGTACTTAGTCGCAGCATCATTGACCTATTTTTTTTATAATTACCAACCCATTAATTAAAATCTTTGACTTTAATCACCCATTAAATTTTATCATTCGAATTATAGCGATAAGCTAAAAGAAAATTTGAGAATGAATATTCATGTTCGTGGAATCTCTTTGTTACAACTTCAAAGATTTTGAATGCGCCGGCATCACAAAAAATTAATGGTTAAATCTAGTTGCATGAATAGTTTTAAAACTGAAATAACTAATACAAATTGACAAACATATGCATGGATTAAAAAAGCATATGTATACATAAATATGTATTACTCGCTTCATTTACAAATAGTGTGGTTTTAAACCTTTTTGGGGTATAAGAAAAATTTCGTTTCAATATTTTATTGTAATATTTATTGAAAATATCTAAATTATTACTAGTTAAAACCACTACAAAGGGTATGATTAATAAAAATTCAAGATGGAATTTTATTTTATAGAAAACATAAAAAAAAAAATGAATTTTCGTTTTAAAAATCAAAATGACAGTTATATTGACAAAATAATAATATTAACCTCTTGAAAACGGTGAATGGCCATTATAGTAATCCGCAATAATAGTTGTAATATCACAGTACAAGAAAAAAAGTTATAACATTTTCTGTATGCATGATTGAGAAATCTAAGTTGACTTTGGATTTAAAAGGCTAATTCCAGCAAGTACTACATGTTTGAAGTTGACTATAGTTGTAAATATTTACTACAAATGGATCATTTCAAGAATAAAAAGCATTAAAATTTGGAGACAACAATTAAGATATGCATGCATGACTTGATTGATCGATCCCCACTCGCTTGCTTCGTGTCATTCGACAAGATGTTACTTTCAATGCAAGGTTTATCTATATGTGGAGATTTAATTCACGATAATTAATAGAATTTTTTTTTTTTTTTTTTTGATAATTTCAAAGTTCGGACCAAAACCTTGATTTCCGTAGGTCCAGAGTCAACTTTTAGTCCATTCTCTTTGAGAATGTCCCTCCTCCCAAGGGAGATTGAAGTAGATGCACAAAGAAACCAATTCCAAGTGCTTAACCACTAGCCCACCACACCCTTGATTAGATTTTTCTTTTTGCAAAAAAAAGTTAATAGGTTTGATAACTCTCTAATGTAAAAGATGTAATTATGAAATGCAGCATGTGTGTTTATCAAGGTAGTATGAATGCCTTTTACTCCCTGATTTATCAATAAGTTTGTTTCGATTTTGATCCCTAGTTTTTTTCTTTTTACCGTCGATCGTAGTTACGAGTGTGGCTGATCGTAGTTACGAATGTGGCTTCTCACTATTTTCTTGGAGAATCAGTTTTGATCCCTAGTTTTTTTCAGTGATATATCTTTTTAGTATATTCTTATAATTTGTAGTCTTTTTGATTGTGCTAGTGTTTGTATCATTATGATCAATCTTTTTGTAGAGTTGTTCTTATGTTTGAATCATTATGTAAATCGATTTCTGTGCTATTCAATAGAATGTCATTTTTAAAAAGAAAAAAAAAAAAATTAGAGATGCTAAATGCAAACCTACGAACTATGTAGCTCATAAAATTCGATGATAGGTGTTCGAAGTTTAAGATATAGTATTCTATAAATACTCTTTTCAAACTAGTTTGGAGGAAGATTGCTGATCCAAAATATAACATTTACGTACTAAAATATTTTTATAAGTGAAATTTACAAGAATAAGCAAAAAAGAAAAAGAAAAAGAAAAATCAACTCTTTGTTAAACTATACTGATCAAACGGTTTAGTTAAACTTTTTTCAATAAGGTCATATAAATATTCTAATTTTAGCATTATGTAATCTCTGATTTTGGTAGTGTCAACTATTCTCTATGTTCACCGAGATTGATGTTTCGGCTTGTTCACACAAATTAACAAATATTTAAATTTAAGTTACTAATGCATGGCTTTTTAACATTAAATACTTTTCAATACCTAATAATCAATAGTAATTCAAATTTAAACACTTTTAGTTAATACTTTTTAAAGTTTACAATTTGTTAACGTTAATTAACAAAAACTACAGTAAAAATTATAAATCATCAACTTTGATGCTTTAATAATTTTTACAGAACAAAAAAAAAATTCAAAACATCAATCTTGTAGAACAAAGAGGTACATTTAAAAACGATTGAAAGAAATAGATTTGTAAATCGGGTAAAATCTTAGAAAATTCTAAAATGTCAGTTTTGCATATGATCACTTTATACTACAATTAGTTATATTGTTAAAAAAATAATGTTTACTATGGAGATCATGGATAGCTCAAATCATTTTAACGCTTGCTTAAATTAAATCCATTGAAATGTTTATGTAATCGCGATATTTATATATTTTATGTTATAACTAGTATAGTTGCCTGGATAGCTTTACATTCTGAATCATATTGTATTTAATGTGTTAATCTCAAGAAATGTTCAATTGGTGGTGTCAATTTCTAAGACAATCCTTGTAAAAGCATGTTGAGGTTATTCATTTGTTTTCCTTGTTTTTTTAACTAGAGGATTCCAAACCAAATCCAAACTAATCCGAAATTTTTTTTTAGGTGAGATGGTATTTCTTTGGCCACTTAAAAATTAACATCGCAATTGGAAATCTAAAAATACTATTTTCTTAGAATCTTGCAGCAAACATAAGAAAATCATATAGTAGAAACTTTTATTTGCGCCACAATGAATTAATCAAGAAAAATGAAGTCATTTAAAGTTTCAAACATGAAATCTTATCTATAATCTTTATCAATTAAGCCCCATAACATAAAAAAATTCAACATCCACTTATGAGAAGCACTAAGATCAACTTTTTCTTTATGACTTTCTTTCTAAAGCTAAACTTGTAGTCATGATTATCCATTTTCTAATTGGAAAATCGTAGAAGCGGTTTCAAATCTTTAGACAAAATTCTATGGCCACCAAAAGTTAGCAATGTTTAAAAAAATTCAAGATTTAAAGTATGAGTGTACTTGGCCAAACACCATAATGTTGAGATGATAACAAGAGAATCAATATTTTATTTTAAGTTTCAAATCTTAATCACAAAACATCATTGCCTTAGTATTCATAGAGTTGAGAGGATCAACTTCAAAATTAATGGTGGGGTTTATCAATTCATTGTTTTCCAGCCAATTAAACAGTTAGGTTATTTGTGCACTCTACTATTGCCAAATCAATTTCTTTTGGGTACTCATAATGTTCTAATTTTTAATTTTGTGTATATATAAATGACGAGATAACACGTGGTTTTGATTTACTTAGTAAAGTTTTCTAAATTAGAATACAGTAATATTTTTACTGTTTAACAACCTTTAGCGTTTTAGCATGCAAGAGTAAGTGAGAAGCTGACACATATAGCAAGTATTCGTTGTAAATAAAAAAAACCAATTACACTCGAATTAAATTATTTTTTTAAAATAATTAAAGTATAAACATAAATTTATATGCTATTCAAGTAAATTTGAAAATCATAAAAGCATATATATTAGTATAAGTCATCTTAACTTTTCATTTTGATGCTTCTCTTATTTGGAGTTGTATCATCATTTTCACTATAGGTTTTATACAGTTAGAGTTAGTTAATTAGTTATATATGTACTACTCCCTCCGTTTCATATTAAGTGTCGTTTTGATAATATGTATCTGGATGTGTTTTTGAGTTAAATACATCCAAATACTAACCAGATACATTTTATCAAAACGACACTTAATATGAAACGGAGGGAGTATATAGTTCGCGTTAAACCCTAATAAATTTAGGCATGACCTCAAGATGGTTAGTAAGTTCTTAGGAGGTTAGGTTGTTAGTTACTTAGTTAGTAATAGTTACGTGACTAAATGACTCATGTATATAAACAAATACTATACATTTATTTCTTATTAATGAAAAGATTGTGTCGAAGCTAACAAGAATGAGAACCGACTGCAATCAAGTTTAAGGAGAGATGAAAAGGAAAATCGAAATAAAACGAACAAAAAATAATTATTATAGAAGAACTGTCTCACATAACGAAAATATCATATTCGCAAGAGTCGTATCAAACTTGCATGCAGAATTTGTACTATGTATAGTGAATTTAGATGAGAAAGTTTGAGGTGTTCATTTCGAATATGGAGATGAAAAATAACTTGTAAAGATCGAAAACGGATAATTCGGGAATTGAATGACAATATCCAAAGTGTAATTAATTGCAGAGAAAATGATACTTAGTCTATGGTAATTTTCCTACAACATTTAGGCAAAACAAGTAACATGGGAATCTCGATCGGTAAATAATTATCGTCGGCTCGATTATTCGAACGAATAAATCCAAAGTAACACGAAGAAGAAAAACACTTGATCTAATCAATGGGCTCTTCAACTAATACGTAGCCCACTACTAATAAGAAATCATAATATATAAACTATTTAGATAATTAATGTTTCTTTTGTTTTTTTCTTGTCACAAAAATAAGTTAATATGTTAAAAGTACTTTGGGTGATGTGTCGTATAGCAAATGTGTACACACATTCAAAGTTGACCAGCTTCAAATGTCCCCAGTAGTCCTGGGCATATTAACGTGAACCTGTGGACTCGAACCTGGATCCGAACCTGTAAGACCCGAACCTGGACCCGTACCAAAGTTAGAAGTGTAACATGTTGGATATGTTTTTGTAATACCTGTGGGTACAGGTTCGGGTCCGGGTAGGAACCTGTACACGAAGAGGAACCTGTACAGGTTCTTGTATTATATCTTTAGTCCTTTATTTCAATATGTCTAGTCTTTGGTCATTTGTAATTTGTCTAGTCTTTAGTCACTATCAATATGATGGAGGAGCCCTAATTCTCTCCCACGCCATGAAAACAAGGAGCCGCTAAAGTGATTCTTCCCCGGCATGGATTGACTTTGTCTCTCCATCTCCGGTCGTTTTCTCCATGCGTGGCCTGGCCGTCGTCTCCTCCGTCGGTGAGTTGCAAATGAACTATTGTTATTTTGATTGTTTTGTGTTACAAATGCATTTTTAGTTCAATTTGCAGGTTTAAGTTACAATATGAGAGAATTCGTTCTCTTAAGTTTTTTATATTGGATTCGATTGTCTAATTGCTTTGAATTTGAATCGAGTATCTAATTGCTTTGAATTTGATTCGAGTATGATTCGATTGTGTAATTGTGAAATTGTCTGATTCAAGTCTGATTGTGTAATTTCTCTATTTGTTTCACAATATTTTCTCTATATTTGATACAAAACTATTTGATACAAAACTGATTCTGATAGTGTAATTGTCTGATTGTTGTTTTTCCGGCTAAACACCATATTTGAAGACTTGAACATTGTTGTTTTTTTGTGTTGAAAATGCATTATTCAGCTCAATTTACAGGTTTAAGTTCATGTTCTTTTACAATTTCGGGTAAAAATACAATGCAGAACATGTACCCAAACATGTTCCCGAAAGGAACCTGCAAAAATTCGGGTATTTACAGGTTCAATAAGGTGGAACCTGAACCCGAACCTGTACCCGACCCGAAACATTACAGGTACCTAAATGGGTCCAAAATATGTATACCCGTTGGAACCTGTACCCGTTAGAACCCGAACCTGGACCCGAACCGAATACCCGTATGCCCAGGACTAGTCCCCACTTTTAATTTTATAGTTTTTTTTCTGGTTAAATCCAACTTTTGGCATGTCTTTTTCATCAATTAAAATAACTCTCACGGAGAAAAGCCAACATTTTCTTCTTGTTTATTTTCAATTAAAAAAATCAAGGGGTCCCTAAATTTCAATAGGGGAAAACACCATTTTTCTATATTTTTTTACTGAATTTAAAATCATTAACTAAGAAATATAGTATATAATGTGTCAAGCTCCTCAACAATAGAGAATCAGAAAACCTTTAACAAAGTGATATATATATTTTTTTGTTAAAGAACAAAGAGATATCATCATTAAATTGTTGTTATTGCAAACAATAATAGTAATGATTTGTGACATATTAAGATTTAACAAAACATGTTTGGGCATTGTACCCAAAGTTTTTTAGTGCTTAATTCTGAATTTTTGATCACCAAAAGTTTTCACAGACACAGAAACCTAGAATATTTTTATATTTTTTGAAAGGAATTCTAGTTGGATAATTCTTGGGTTCACCCCTAGGGGTGAATCCCTTTGTTCACCCCCTCTTCTTAGATCCAATGAAAAACTGCCATGTAATAAAAGAGTGAAAGAAACAAATTAAAAATTAAAAAAACTAAATAGTTAACCCAAACTCAAGCCCTAAACCCCAAACTATACCCTAATTTGAGAATAATTAACCCAAAATAAATTCTAAACCCCAAACTCAAACCTTAAACCCCAAAACTATACCCTAATTTGTGAATAGTTAACCCAAATCTAAAAATTTTAAATATAAATCCATTGAAAATTACTTTTTGTAGTTACATTTTTTGGGTTTGGGTTAACTATTCCCAAATTAGGGTATAGTTTTAGGGTTTAGGGTTTGAGTTTGGGATTTAGGATTTATTTTAGGTCAATTACTCCTAAATTAGGGTTTAGCTTTGGGGTTTAGGGTTTGAGTTTGAGTTAGGATTTATTTTGGGTTAACTATTCCAAATTAGGGTATAGTTTTGGGGTTTAGGGTTTGAGTTTGGGTTAACTATTCCTAAATTAGGGTATATTTTTAGGGTTTAGGATTTGGGTTTGGGTTTAAGATTTATTTTGGGTTAACTATTCCCAAATTAGAATATAGTTTTGGGGTTTAGGGTTTGAATTTGGGTTAACTATTCTCAAATTAGGGTATAGTTTTGGGGTTTAGGGTTTGAATTTGGGTTAACTATTTAGTTTTTTTAATTTTTAATTTGTTTCTTTCACTCTTTTATTACATGGCAGTTTTTCATTGGATCTAAGAAGAGGGGGTGAACAAAGGGATTCACCCCTAGGGGTGAACCCAAGAATTATCCATTCTAGTTGTGGTCCCTATTCTTCTTTGTTTGATTAAATCACAGAATCTTTGTTATATAATCAACTACTACAAAATTAGCATAATCAATTACAGAATTCTTCTTTGTTCTATCCAATTTCTTAGATATTCTTAATACATATAAAAATGATGGTGTTGCTATCTGAGCTGTAATAGTTGATAACTCCATGGAAGAATAGACAAAAATCCTTCCTTAAGCGGCCCACCACTATGAAAATGAACATTAACATTAAAAAGATTAGGTTACATATATAATTATATAGTAGACACAATACAAAGTTGACCTTACAATGTAATATTAAATGATAAATAAAAAAAAATACAATGAGAGGAGATTTATCACTGTTATCAAGAGAACAGCTTCCTTTGATAGGATCTCTATAAATATATAAACTTTAACACCCAAAGATTCAACATAGATCAACAAAAAATCCTCAAAACAACAAACACAAAAGTTAATAAGACATGAAGCAACAACATTACCTGGTCGTCTTCTTCTTCATCTTCCTCATGGTGCAGTTTCTTTATTTATTTTTTTCTTTTTTGTTAGAAACATGGTGCAGTTACTTTATCTTATTCTTTATAACAAACCCCTAATCAAGATCTCATCTATACATACATGATTTATCTATCTATATTGAAATGTTTTTGTATTTTTTTGGTATATATAGTTTGTGAATATGAGCGAAGGAAGACCAGGAGGAGTAGCAGAGGAATATTGGAAGAAGATGATGAAGAATGAGCCATTACCTGAACCAATCAAAGAGCTTCTCAACAATCCATATAGAACATCACAAGAGAAGTTCATTACGAATTTCGATACTAAATCTGTCGTCATTATCTACCATACTCCCCTCGAATAGTATTATTAATTTAATATCTCTATATAAATATGTGTATGTGTGTGGTTTTTGACGTTTTGTGTTTGTGTTTTATGTCTGTATTGATATATACGTGCACGTAGATGTGTCAACGTGGTTGTTATCCACTGAGATACTAAATATATTATGCATAGTGAGAAATGTTAACTCTCTTAGCAAAAAAAAAAAAAAGAAATGTTAACCCTAGCTATAAGGGGTTTGCTTCACATTGTGCTTGTTAAAAATAATTTATGAATGTTATCTATGTACTATCAATGAAAAAGACGATCAATATTAAGGGAATTTCTTTTTATTTACCGGGTAAAGTTTTTATTTGACGTTTCCAAATGAAAAGGTTATCGAGAGAATAATTTAAAACAAGTAGTGAATCGTAGTTATTTAATACTCCTTCTGTTTCATTTTATAAAATTTTTTGATTTATTTCACGAGAATTAAAAAAATAATAAATATAAACAAAATCTTATTTAATAATTAACTAAAACTATAACTCAACCAATCATATATAAAACTACAGAATTTAAAAAGACAAAAGTATCAAATCACATTAAAATCTGCATAGAAACTAGTAAAACATCTTATAAAATGAAACAAAAATATTTTTCTTAAAAATCTTATATAATGAAACGGAGGGAGTACAAAAGACCCATCTAATGATTTGAAAACAATTTACGAGGAATAACAAATTCAAATGCAATATAAATTTATATTATTCGTTATTTGTATTTTTTGTTGACAAAAAAGATGGCATCTTCTTCTAATCTACATAAGATAGGGTTAATTATAAACTACATAACCTTAAGGAATCCGAATTTAATTTAAGGATAAGTAGTTTATAAGAAAAAAGAAACCACTACAAGTCTTTCACAAATGTAATCGATTAATGTAAAGAAAAAAAGATCATTAATATATGGCCACAAACACCAACCAATCCAATTCGGTTTTTTATAATTTATTCATTAGGCATTTTTGTTTTATATAATATTAATTTACCATAAAACAACAGATTCTTTGATTTACAATATGGTAAAAAACAAAAAAAAGTGAAAGAGAGATAGATGGGTGATAGAGAAGCAAATGTAAAAGAATCCTTTTAGCATTCACATCCACTTGACCTCTGTGTATTGCTGGTTCCTCCAACATCAATCGTGTCTGGTAAGTACCTAAAAGAATCAAAAACATCAACAAGTTTCATAAGAAAATCTCGATTCATTTACGCGAAAAATTAGCATGAGCAAAAACCCGTAAAATTGCGAATTGTGTTTTTAAAACTTACATTTCTTCCTCTTCTCCATTTTTCATTGCGTCCTTGGTTATACAGAGGAATGCGTCTTCTACATGTGTGCCTTCTTTAGCAGAGGTTTCATAGTACGGAATGTTTCCTTTCGATGCACACCAAGCTCGAGCCTTCTTCTCCGAAACCTGAAAACCCCAAAAAAGTTAGTGAAAACAATGCAGAATGAGATTTCAACTTTCAAGGTTACATAGAGGTTATATACGTACCACGCGACTGTTTCCACCATCGACATCAATCTTGTTACCGATAACAACAAAAGGGAAGTTCTCTGGATCCGAAGGACTTGCCTGCAAATCACAACTACCGGAATTCATATTTATCGAATCAACTGGTGGGAAGAGAGCATGATTATATGTATACCTGGATGAGAAACTCGTCCCTCCAGTTGTTGAGATTCTCAAATGATTTCGCGGAGTTGACATCGTATACAAGAACACAGCAATCAGCACCACGATAAAACGCTACACCAAGGCTCTGGAACCGTTCTTGACCAGCCGTATCCCAGATCTGTTAAAAAAAGGGCAAGGCATTGCATTAGCTTCTAAAGCTCTAAGCAAAGAGGGCAAAACATACGAAACATGTTCAGAATTATGTATCCAGATGCATGCCGAAGAATATTCCTTATGAATAAGATTCGAAAACCATTATGAACTGTATCAATATTGGAAAATAATGCACAACAATCTCACAGAACTAAAGATGCCACTAGTACAATATACAAATCTAGAAGACTTATTTCCCTCAAAAGTTAAAGCAGAGATACACCGAAAAGATGAGCCTGAAGCTCATAGATTAAGCTAAGCACGTAAACTGACAAAGCGCTGCTATGACAAACCTGTAGAGTGAAAAGGCGTTCTTCGAATTGAACTTCCTTAGTCAAGAAATCAGCTCCAATGGTTGCCTTGTACTGGTTGCTGAACTTTTTGTTAACATATCTAAAGGCATAGCGTTAAGGTAAAACAAGAACACAAATAATCATTCATATTTCCAAAACCATTGTAGCATCTTCTTAATTCCATTCACATACAAGACACAATTTCAGGATACTGATTCATCAAAGAGGTCTTCCCCACCCTGCAAAATCACAAGTTCAAAATGCCCATTTAGTCTCAACTTGAATAAACATAAAGATACACGAATTCTCATAAAGATTGTAACTTTTAATATGATACAAGATTCAATAATTCAGATTTTCCACAATAAACCTGAAACCTAAAGTTGCAATTAACATTGATACTTTAACTAGGAGGATCAATTTCATCACTTTAAAACTGATTCAACTAAATCCTCCAATTTTGATTCAATTCCAGAACAATTTAAGCCCAGAAGCGACAAAAATCAACCACCCGAATTCAGATCGAATCCAATTAAAAGGAAAATAATTTTCACAAAACCCAAACTTGAAACCAGTAAAAACTCTGACCCAGAAAACAAGAGTACCGTTTTACTCATCGGAAACACTGAATCACATCGGAGACGAAGATACATACACACATACAACATATACACAGATACAGAGAGAGAGATGAAAACTGACCCGCTATCTCCGAGGATGATGACTTTGAGGAGAGTTCTTCTACGAGAAGGCATCGAATCGAATCAGCAAAAACGATGGAGAAAAAGAGAGAGAGAGAGATCTCTGAAACCTGAAAAGAGAAAAAAGCTTTGAGATATTTTTTGGTGTTTTGTTTCCTTCTTCCTTCTCTTGCCTCCTTGTTGTGATGTTGCTGACCTGTCCTTTTAAATTATTACGAAAAATTGATATGGTTTTTAATTTGTTGAATTTAATTTAGTTTTTGGAATATATTTGTTGATTGTGTTTGGGAAAAATTTAATTCTATATATGTCGCTAGGGGTGGGCAAAAAATCCGAAACCGAAAAACCAAACCGAACCCGACCCGAAATTACCCGATCCGAACCAAACCCGATTTTTAAAAATAACCGAATGGGTTCTAAATATCTAAAACCGAAAAACCGAACCGAAAACTAAACGGGTAACCGAAATACCTGAAATATAAAATTAACCTATATATATTTAGATATAAGATAGAATGTGTTCATATACTTTAGACAAATTTTATAGTTTTTTTAGTTATTTTTGGTCAATTCGGAAATTATAGGTATATTTAGCTAAAAATAATTAATTTAGTTAGGTATATTATTTGAAATTTTCAATTTCTTTTTATTATGTTCGGATAACTCGAGTTTAAAATAATCAAATCGAACCAAAATCGGAAAAATTTTACATAATTATGAGTATCTCGGATAACCGAATCAAAAACCGGCACTAACCGAACCGAAACCGAACCGAAATTTTAAAATACCCGAATGGGTATTATATTCCTAAAACCGAAAACCCGATAACCGAATTAATAGAACCAAAACCCGAATGGTTACCCGAACGCTCATGCCTATATGTCGTGGTTTTATGGGAAAACCTATGTTAAAAACCTCTAATTTTATGGTAAATGGTAATTTAATTCCCCAAATATTTTAATATTGCGATTTTATTTCTTAACTATCCGAGTTGTAATTTTATTTCTCAAGTGTTCATTAACTTTGACAATAAATGTTTTAAAAATAAGTTAGTTAATGACCATTTAACTTATTAACGAAACATTTACAAAACTCGATTAAAACACAATTGTTGTCTAATTTTCTCCCAAATTAAGACTCAAGAACCCTAATTTATCTGTTCTCTCTTCGATTCTCAATTCTCTCTTCTTTAATTCGACCCGGAATCAAAATATACCATAGACTCAACAACGCGACATCACGAGTATCCACAATCTGTTTATCACAATCACCACTGACTCCCTTTTCTTCCGCAGTAGTCTTAACCACAGTAATAAGATCAGCCGAAGTAGTTTTCAAAACATTAGGTTTAACCATTCTACCCTAGCTTCCCATCACATTGTTTGTTATTTCAACCTCACCATCACCGTTTTTTCCATTCCTTCTTCCACGACTCTGTGACCCTCGATTCGTTCCTCCTCCAGTTTTTCCTCCTCGAGTTTTAGTTGGGATTGATTTCAATTCGTGATTGTGGAAGAAAAGAATTTGGAGAAAAAGAGAGAAATTAGGGTTCTTAAGAGTAAAGTTTGGGAAAAAACAAAGTTCAAGTATGTTTTAATCAAGTTTCTTGGGTTTCATTAATAACTTAAACAGTCACTAACGTCAATTCAACAACTGACTTATTTAAACACTGATTGTGAAAGTCAACGAACACATGAGGAATAAAATGGCATCTCGAATGGTTGAAGAATAAAACTGCAGCATTGGAATAATTAGGGAATAAAATGACCGTTTTTCTTATGGTTATGCTTTATAAATAGATATGACATACTATTAACTAAAAATGTTAAGAAAAGTGACAAATATCTTACTTAAATACATCGTCAATGACAAATAAAATGTTATTAATATATGTAATCAATTCGATAATATAAATAAGTTACGTTATATAGCACTAAAATAAATTCATATCTATGAATAAAATGCCGAGAACTATCTAAGAAAATGACTGATTAATCGATTTAGGGATTCGGTTAAATTTTCTATAATGGAACGATCAATGAACCCTAAAATACAAATAGAAATGAATACACAAGAAGACTCATACAATGGTGCATACCATCTAGAAGTTGAATTCAATGTAACTATGATGTATCACTTCATGAGGGACAAATAGATTCAGACATAGGATGAATCATCATTCAAATGTTTTATTTCTCCATTGTGGAATGGGAACATATCAAAACAGATAAACAATTGTAGAAGCAGAAACATCAACACTCTTCTGAGCTTTTCAATCTACATGGTCAAGTCTACCTGACAGTTAAACTCAAAGGTGATAACTCAACCATTATAAGTATCTTTAATGTCGTCTATTTGGATCTCTAATTACATCACCAAGTGAAGGAAATCACAACAGGGATCTCTAATTACATTGCAATGTTTCGGCCACGGAAGTTCTTTGTTACAAATCTCAAACTAATTATAGATTTATTAGTTTGAAGAGCTCTTACATTTAATTATTGTAGTCTTTCTTTCATTGTTGTCTTTCTTTCTTACAACCTCTTGTATTCAACGATGTTCGCATTTATAAGTAATAAAGATTTGTTGACGGAAAAAACTAGATAAGAAGCGCTACTAGTATTACCTATAGTTTTTAAGAAGAAATGACAAATATCTTAAGGTTTAAGGTAGGGGTGGGCAAAAAACCAAACCGAACGAGCTAAACCAAACCAACTGAACCAAACCAAATCAAAGTTGATAATCAAACCGTTCGGTTAAGATTTTTTTCAACAATGGCATTTTTTAAATTCCCCCCCCCCCCAAAAAAAGAAATAAATTATACTTTTTCACATTTTAGTAAAATAAAAGTTTAGTGATTGTGAAAAATAGATTAAATAATATCCTATCAAAATAGTTTTTAAAATTTACCTAAGTTTGATCAAATTGTAAAAAATAGTCTCATTCACAAACAATATTTTTTTGTATCACATTGTAAAAAATAGACTCATTATTTTGTAATTTTGTTATTCCGAAATGTTATACATGATTAACAAATGAGACAATTTTATTTGAAATTTTTTCATCACATTCTACAATTTTATCAATATTTTTTTATTTGAAATTGTTTTTATCACATTATAAAGTAATATAATTTTTTCTGGCTACAGCTCATAAATATAATTTACATTTTTTTCTCCTCACAAACAATTTACAATTGAACATATATAAGGACACTAATCCAATTCACTCGATTACCAAACCTAGTGAAATATTTAACCAGTCAATAATTTAAATTAAATAAAAAGAGAACAATAGAACACCAAGTGAAAAAAATTCATATCTATGTGATAAAGATTAAACCTACAAACAGAAAATATATTTTATGATAAAAAAAAATGATGATTACAGCTCTAACCAACTGAACAAACAAATAACAAATAGCACCCAAAAAATTCTATAAAATAAAATAAAGAACAAATCATACTACTATTAGAGAAGTGAGTTATTCTACGTGGCAACCTCAGAGACATTCTCACAAAATTAACTTTTAATTAACTTTTAATTTTTAAGGCGATATTAATATCGTTTGAGAATATTTAGTTTGTATATTCGATTATGGATTTACTCGGAAAAGTAAATATTACATTATTATCTTGACATCCTATTTATTATTTATTTACTTCCTTTTGTGTGATAGAATATTCGTTTAGATCGTGATATTTTCGGATATTTTTGTTAATCTTCTATATTTATCTTTGTGCATATAAGATTAATTCTTAATTTTGGTTATTTAACGTAGATTTATCGTATCTTTTATACCCTAGATTTTTCCTCTATATATACATATGCTTCCTCCTCCACTTCCAAATCATAGTTTTGCTTTTTCTGTTTTTATTTTTTATTGCCTCTACTATATTACGTTATAATGTTTTTAGGGTTTCTTCTGATTATTTATTAGTGTTTGGGTTTTCATAATCGTTGTTTTCGTCACTACAAGAAAACAGGTCGTTAGTGACTCGAATTACCGAGTGGCAAATTAGTCACAAAAATTTGCGACTCATTTGTGACTCTTTTGTGACTAAAGCGTGACTCTTTTTGACGGAGTCACAAATTAGTCGCTCATTTGCGACTCCATCCCGTAGTCGTTAACCAGTCACAAATTTGCGACTAATCTGCGACAACGATTGGTATATTTTGGTGGAGTCGCATACGAGTCACAAATTAGCGACTCCGTAGCGACTAACATTAGAGTCACAAATTAGCGACTCCTTAGTGACACATAACGGAGTCACAAATTAGCCACTTGTATTTGTGTCGCAAAAGAGTCGTTAATTAGCCACTACTTTGCAACGTTTCAGGGTTTCGCGTATTAGTAACAAAATAGTCGCAAATTAGCCACTCTGTTGCGACTCATTACCCACTACATGTATGTTTTATGGTTTTTGTGGTTGATCCAAATTTTTAGGGTTTAGGGTATAGGCTTGTGAGTGAGTCGCAAATTAGTCACAAAGTAGTTGCAAATTAGTGACTCGATACCCAGGAGTCGCAAAAAAGTCACCCAATTGCGACTACATTGCTACTGATTTGTGACTAATCAGTATGATTTTCAAAAATTCATCAAAATAGCCACTACTTTGCCACTAATTCACCACTATTTAGGGTTAAAGGTAACCGAGTCACAAAAGCGTCGCAAAATAGCCACTACTTTGCCACTAACTGCCCACTTCTTTTATGTTTTTGGGTAATTATATACCTTAATCTAAGTTTATATGAGTTATATTCGTATTTTCATATTAATCAAGTATAATGTAATAAGAAAAACATAAAAGAAGTGGAAAAAATCAAAATAGATTTTCCAAAAAATAAAGCATTACAAATGTCTTCTTAAAAACTTAAAACCTATATCACTTATCTCTTACATTTCATATTTTTGAAGATTAATCTATTTTTTTTGTTACTAGTGTTTTAAGTTTTAGAATCTAACAAACATTATAGAAATACTTATGAAGTTACTTGGAAAGAATAATGGGTCATTATTTTTGGTCAAAATGTTTAGGGTTTAGGGTATACATTTGCCACTACTGTATTGTGTCACAAAGTAGTCGCAAATTAGTGACTCCGTAGCCACTACTTTGCGACGCTGTACGTAATCTTTGATCTGGTCCTAGGTAATCTTGTCCGTCCGTTAACTTTTTCAGTATAATCTTGTCCGTCCATTGGTGAAAGTCATTGTGATTGGTTCAGAGAGAATCACGCGGATCACTCCACAACCTACCACAACCATTGATAAACTTAATCCGACGGTTCTAAATCGATCTTCTTTCTTCCTTCAAACTAAATCGATCTCTGTAACTTCTTTCACGATCTCTTTCTTTCTTTCTTTCTTTCATAACAAAAACTTTATAATTTTTGACCTATTTGGCCGAGCAAAACATCTCACTTTCCTCTTCAATCTCCACTTTCCTTTGTTAAACGAACAAAAATCAGATTTGACAAAAAAACCCTAGTTGTCTCCTCTCTCTCCCTTCTCGATGTGCCTCTCTCTTTCTCAAATCTCTTTGATCTTCGATCTTACACTGTTTTAATCTTTCATCCCAATCTCTACAAATCTCTTTCATTTTCTCATTTCAATCTCTTATCCAAACCCTAAAATGCCTACGAATCCAAAATGCAATCGTGGTAAAGCTGTCGTTAGAGATTCCGGCAGATCTGGCGGTAAAAATTCTTCCGAAGCTGGTGGTAGAGGCGTTTCTCACGGTGGCCACATTGGTGGTCGTGTTCAGACAGGGAAGGGGAAGGGTCTGAATCTTGGATCCTCAAACCCTAATCCTTCCGGCGAAGCTGTACCGGCGGCTAGTGGTGGTCGACCCATCGGCTTCATCAGTCAAACCTCACCTGGAGGTCTATCCGTCATCGGTGGAACCAGCGGACGAGGCCAGTTGTCGTCATCAGAACATCCAGGACCAGGCTTCCGTCTCAAACTCCAGGATTTGAGACAACAATTCAAGAGTATCGACTGGAAGAAAGAAAAAATGGAAGCTTTGAGTTCCATGGCTATGTCATTTCTACATCCAAGCTGCTTCATTTCGTATAGAACATCCCAATTCTCAAAACCCTTGTTCATAAACCCAATTTTGAAGAAACCCAGATTCTCACTTTCGTATTATCTCAAGCAAAGTGATCTTAATGAGAGGAAAATTCAACAAGAATCTAGCAGAGAAGAGGAAGAAGAAGAAGAGTACTGGGTTTTGACAGCTGTAAGAAGCAGATACAATGAGATTGTTATAGTCGATACTCTTGCTTCCAGATATCTTCTCCTTGATTCAACTAGTGAGATTTCTTTTAACCCTAAATCCTAAAGTTTGCATTTTTTCATGTGTTTACTTTCTGTTCATGTGTTTTTAGGGTGGTGGAACAGCTGCAAGATTGATTCTTGAGTTGTGGCCTTCAATGCAGCTTGAAGGTTGGGAAATTGATGAAATTGTATTTATTTTCACATTTCTTGCGGCGTTTTTCGTTTTCATTGTTGGAATCTTGAGTTCACTGTGATTTCTTTTGTGGGCAGTAGTTGATTGAGAAAGCAAGAGACTATCTTGGAATATCCGAGCTAGAGAAACCGACATCAAAAGGCGGTAGGCTTTGTGTTCGTGTAGACGATGCTCTCTCTCCTTCTCAAGATGTAACAGGACGGTATGCTGGTGAGATTCCCTGATAATTCATGTCGCCTATCTCTGTTGTTCTTCATCTGAATTCTTGGATTCGTATTGATTTAGGGATCATTTTGATTTGTTCTCTGATGGAAAGGTCTTAGATCAGTTGCAACAGGTACTTTTAAAACGGTTGATTGAAGTTCATTTGTTTGCACCGTAGAGTATTTATTGAAGTTTGAGTTTTGTGCAGGTTCCAATGTGGCTGGATATAGCGAGCAGGCTAATGCCTAACGGTCGTATTATGGTGAATTGTGCCGGCATTGAAACAGAACAAGTGGCATCAAATGGAAAACCGCGTTTGGAGTTAGATGATTCAGCTTGGAAGTTGAATTCTACCATCAAGATCTTGTCAGAAGCATTTCCTGGACAAGTAAAACACATTTCAACTTCATACTTTGTCAATTAATTGCGCATTTGAATGAAAGATTTAACCTTATTTTGCGGGTTATTGTTTGTCGCAGGTTAGCTGGAAGAGAACACCGAACTCACAAGGTTTTAACTTTCTTGCCTTGACCGGGGATTTACCTGATCTTAGTGACTGGTCTAACTCGGTATGAATTAAAGTCGTCTCATCTGTATGTCGTCTCAAAGATTGGAAGTTCAAGAGTGTCGAAATTCACAAATGTTAATACAAGAGTTGTATGATTTTATTTTTAGTTATGTAGTTTTGTCTTGTAATTAGTAGGTCTTTTGTATCATGGTTATATATAATAAAATATGACATTTTTCTTTTTAATTTTCAGAATTTTATTCTTTCTATTTTAGTTTCTAAAAAACAAACAAATATGAATATTTTTTAGTACCAAATTAGTAGCAAATTAGGATCAAACTAGTGACTTTGGAGGCTAATTTGTGACACCATAGAGACTAATTTGTGACTAACTTTAATCTCTAAAGAGTGACAAAACAGTCGCTAAGTAGTCGCGACTTTGTCACTACCCATATTAGTCTCTAAATAGTCACAAATTAACGACTCCGTAGAACCGACACAGATTAGTCGCTAATTTGCGACTAAAATAAAGAGTCACAGAAGAGTCGCAAATTTGCGACTCATTTGCGACTCGAAAAATTAGCGACTCGACTATTGTGATTCCGGTTTTCGAGTCGCAAATTAGTCGCAAATGGCTCATTTGTGACTCTTTTGTGACTCTTCCCGGAGTGACTAACGACATGTTTTCTTGTAGTGCGTGTTTTTTTATATTTTCTTCCTGGATGGAATTTGATTGTATAGTTTCGTCGTGGTCTCTTATAAAGCTGATATATTGTATAGTTTCGTCGTGGTCTCTTATAAAGCTGATATATATATATATATATATATATATATATATATATATATATATATATATATATCCACACTAATTTTTTATACCTCTTTTAGGTCATTTGTTCTATATTCATCATACGAAAGAGCCAATACAAAAATTAATCGATGGAGATTGTTGACGAAGAAAAAGAACCATGAATTATTTTACTGCAATGGCATACCTAGGAGGTATGAGAACTTTCAGATATGTTTTGATTTTTTTCGGTTTTCCTGATTTCGGTTTCGGTTTCGTTTTCGTTTCAATCGCGGATTCTGGATATCTTCCCCCAATTTTTTTTATTTCCTCATCTATGGAAGTCGTAACCTTCCAATAGCAGAATTGGCAGATTTTGGTGCTGAATTTATTTGTGAATCATACAAGTTCTGTCTCGGATGCAAGTATGATTTGTGGGAGAGTTATTACTTTGGTCTTCCGTGATAGTTTCCAATGTACATCAAATCTTATTCTGGTAACATCTTTCATCAGTTATTTGATGTATTTAACAAAATTTCCTCCATTTGTTTACAGAATGCTATTCATATGAATAGCACCGAGGAGAAATGGAAGATCGGGATCATGATCTCAGTCACGATAGTGAAGTTTCTACTCATGCTTTATTGCAGACGATTTCAGAACAAAATCGTCAGGGCCTACGCTCAGGATCATCTCTTTGACGTTGTAATTAATTCAATCGGTTTAGCAACAGCTGTATTGGCCGTTAAATTCTACTGGTGGATTGATCCTTTTGGTGCTATACTTGTAAGTAGTTAATACTTACAGCTATTAAATGATCAAGAAATGTCTTATGGGATTTACGAAAACGTTTCTTTTTCCTTACTTATGGTTGCAGATTCCTTTGTACACCATAGGAGCATGGGCAAGAACTGTACTAGAGAACGTCCATTCGCTGATCGGATGATCTGCGCTTCCAGATTTCTTGGTGAAATTGACGTTCTCGATATGGAACCATCACGAACAAATCAAGCATATTGACACAGTAACGGCTTACACTTTTGGTTCACACTACTTTGTTGAAATGGACATTGTTTTGCCAGAGGATATGAGATTGCAAGAAGCTCACAACATCGGAGAGACTTTTCAAGAAAAGCTTGAGCAGCTCGGTGAGGTGGGACAAGCTTTTGTCCATATTGACTTGGAGTACACTCATCGTCCTGAACACAAGTGTAATTAGAGTGTTGAGATTTTTAGAAGATTCACAAGGAGGATAGTATTATTAGTATTTAGGATTTCTTTTTCTTAGACCACTCTATTATGAGTTAAATATGTGGTTTGGTTGGTTGAATGTGTTGTACCGTCTCTGTTGCGATGAGCTTTGTGTATTGGTGTAGAGTTGGACCCAAAAAATAATGTAGTCCATCTTTACCTAAAGTGCACTACGTGCTGTTTTTATTTATCCTATCCTTTTGTATTGGAATTGCGTGACATTTGAAGCTAAATGACATTAATTAATATTCTACTAACTCCATATAATTTGTTTATTGGAGTAAAATGACTTTTTGTATGTTGATTGGTGTTTTAAGCTTCTTCGCAAACATGTTTCTACGTAGAGATGCACTCATTTTAAAATTTGTTACAAGTAATCTTATTTGTATATTTATGGTGATTTGCATTTAACATGATATCAAAATATTGTTGTTGATCTATTGGCCATGGCAAGACCTCTGCAATGCGGCATACGAATCTAGAGTGGCTTTGCAAGTCCATGAGTTTATTGCACTTGCATATGTAAAGAAAAATACATTTGCTTTGTTCAGTTTAGGATAAAACTATTAGGATGATGGGAGTGACCGAAGAAGAGGTAGATGGAGTTTTAACAGATACAATGCCTGACATGAGGATACTTGGCTTTGAGGAAGAAGAGAGAAGGCTTAAGCAAAAGAAGTCGTATCAATTTAATCAAGCTTCCACAAGGGCCTTACGTCTTTTGTGATTTCGGAACCCTTCAACTTCCGGGGATAGAGGTAATTCTTTTCAATTTCCATTGTCTAAGGTTTATACTTGCGGTTTTGTAGTCTTTTGTCGCTATTTTTCTTCTTATGCCATAACTTTTCTAGCTTTATGAATAAAGTGACCCGAGATGTTTGTTCGTGCAGTTAAACCCTCCCGCTTCTGCTGCTTTATAGTTTTATATTGAATATACTTTATTAAAAATCATAAAAATTCATATAATCTATGTAATTTTCTTGAAAAAATTTATTGTCTGAACCGCCTTAGGCCCCGAAAAAACCAGGCACGGCACTGCTGCTAACGTTTCTTTATCTATATCTTATAAGTTCTCCATGTCGGTTGACTCAGGGTGCATCAGTTGTAGTTTTGTGGAGATCATATTCAAGCATGTACAGTATTAGGTAGACTTGAAGGAGACAGAGAGTTTGTTTGTTTACTGTGCGATGATTATGTTGCAAAAGATCAAAGCCGCGGAATCCTTTTCACTCAAGATAAGGTCTCGCTACCGTACCACAATGCTATCCGAGTTCACAAGTTTAGATGCATATACCTTCTTTTAAATTACGTTAAGAGTTAAGCACATGGTTATATTGTATACAGTTATCCAAACAAATTTACATGTTGTAAGTTATTGTAGAAAATTTGCTTTTTGTTCTATAGAATAGTGCGGAAAGAGAAGTGATGTGCATATACTATTTTAATGTTGAATTTCATCGACAAAAAAAAAGCTTCAAGGCCTTATTGAAAGTGTCAGTTTGATACACTGATTTCATGATCGTTTTGTTTCTCTCATTTGTGTACCTTGGAGTTTAAGGTAGGTTCTAACCATATAGACCTCCATATTACTAAACACATAACTCTATGCTTAAGGTATGCGTGGATTAAGAAATCCAATTCTTATTTAGATACTGTTAGTCTTACATTCCACTATGTAAGCATCTCCTCTTTATAGATGCTTATACTTGATAAATTTGCTTATACATATATTTGATTCACATTCTTCGTTTTTCAGAGTCATAGAGGAATGTATGCTTGGTTGGCTCATTTGGGAAAATGATTTCATGAGATTAAGAGAGAGGTCTGCAACTCAAAATGTTTTAAAAAGATTTTCTAATCTTATGGTGTGTATTCATTTCCTTTTTAATTGGTGAAAAAATAAAATGACAGAGAAAGTGGCTAATGGTGTTCTATTTGGTGTCATAAAAGTTTCATATGCAATGTCTATAAGAAACTTTATGATCAACACTTTTTAAACTTTGGTTAATGGGATTGAAGATAGTCCCGTAGAGGAAAAGTAAAGGCTAGGATTGTCGTGAAAAAAGGTTTAAGCATAGGGTGCATAGAAAGAGAATTTTCGAGGTACACACAAACCTAAACTAATCAACTAGAAACCCAAAAGAAAATGGTCATTTTCTTATTTTCCGCTAAGATAACAATTCTAGGTCTAATAAGGCAAATACAACAAGATGATCGTGAGCAAACTAACTCTAAGCTATATATAAGACCCTGGTAAAAAGAGATACAAGGCAAACTGGTTGAAGCTCACAATTTCCAAATTAGATAAAAAGTACCACAGTTTACAAAAACATTTGATTTTGGAAGCTCTTCTAAGGTAAACCTTTGCATCATTAAGTAGTACAATACATATTCGGTGTCAATGTTCAAATTCATACCACTATACACATAAATGTCGGTACATTAAGAGGGAGAGAGAAACCAGAAGATAAATGTCGATCCACCTTCTTTAAACCGAGAGCTAGGCGTTTGTTATCAGTTTATCAAGGTGCTGTAACTTTCATAATGTCACAAATTAACTTGAAGGTCTTGAGACCCCGCCATTCGCCAAGAACGTTACGTGAAGCTATTTGGATAATTTTTCTCAACAAAAAGTTGTCTGGAGTTAATAATACTTTTACTTTTGTTTGGACCAAATAATACTTTTGACTAAAATATAAACTAATCACGTGTCTCACACTTCATTTTGTTAGCAATTAATCAAATATACTCTTTGACCCCTCTTTTACAAACAAATAGTACTACTGCTTATGGTGCTAATACTTTGAGGAGGACTCGATAAGAGCAAGTAGATTTTATAATATTGAAAACGTTTGTCTCAAGTAAGGCGAATAAATTGTTAATGAATTTTTTTAGTATTCGAATCTGCAGGATCTATATGCGTTCATTATTTGTATATGTTTCGAATTATAGGAGAAGTTGATCGTTATACATTTTTAACTAATTTGGTGAAACACATGCATAAAATGTGTCACGTACATTGGTATTAGATACCTGGTGTAATGTTTCTATTGTCGATTATAACAGTCGTGGAATATTGAGCACCACGGGCAAAGACTCAAAGTTGGATAAAGAAAATTTGTCTTGATTTTATGTCATTAATCAAAGGTACAAGCATTTATTTTGTTGGTTTCCATTATTATTGCTTTGACTATTTAATTATCCATCTTATGAATTCTTTATATTCATTATTGAGAAACATATACATACATGATTGATTTTGTAAATTGGTTTATTGTGTCTAACATTACATATTTAAGGTTTCAGAAGTTGATTGACACAAAAGCCGGTGAGGTAATGAAACGTTATCTTTTCTTCTCTAATTTCAAAGTGTGTTTTTGTTCTCGATCTTTTCTTATCTTTTTTTTGTTTGCTTTTCTCTTCCAGCTAAATTTTATATATTCTCATGATAGCGTGGTGGTGTCTCCACAATTTTTCTGTAATTTTCTATGGTTTAGAGATTTATCTTCGATGACCAGGTTTAATTGCAATATGGTGTTTTGGTTTGGATGTTACGGTACTATACTTTTCCAAAAAATATTGTTTAATCGTAATTCTTTGTATGTTTCTTTGTTTGTCGCGTTCGTAAATAAGGTAGGAATTTGTTTATTATAATAATTTATGTTTCACTGGCTAACTTATCATGTTGTACGAAGCAAACCTGTTTACCATTTTATTCTACTGTCTGTTTGTGTTTTCTTGACCTAATTTATTTATTTTTTCTTTTTGACTTTACTTTTTCTTTTTCTTTTTCTCTATGGATTTGAACCTCTTCTCAATGAGGTAAGATGGTTTTTATCTCGCTTGATTATTAATTTATTTTAGATTTGAACTTTTGCTTATGTTGTTTACTTTTTTTTTCCTTTTCAACTCTTCGTACATATTTTTTTTGTTTCGAAATTAGTCATGGATTTTGCCGTATGGTTGTTAATTGTGTTCGATCTATATGTTGTCTCACACATTTCATCGTTCTATTATTTTAATACTAGGAGAAAGCTCGCGCGTACGCGCGGGTTGTATTTTGTAACAATTTTTCTTTTAATTGATTCCTAACTATTGTAAAGCTAGAATAATAATTTTTGGTTTAAACTTTAATGATTTGACATTTTTATGGACTAAAGGGTTGTTGTCAATGGTTAGAGGTGGTGTGTATTAATGTAAGTTTTGCACAAATCTTCTCTTTTTTTTTAGTAAAGGATGGTGAGCGAAAGTGGCGATTCTAGGGTTTTGGCGGAGAGTGATCAGGCGGCGGCTATGATGGAGATAGGGGATGGTGGCTGGCCTCCGGATAAGCCTCCCGACGGGTCGGGTTCTTGGGTGCAGATGGTGAAAGGAAGTGGAGGAGGGGGAAGACCGATACCGGAGGAGGTTGTGGATGACGATTTTGTTTCGTCACGGCTGAGCCTTGAGTTTCCTGATGGGGAGGATGGGGTACCAGTAGTAACTATCGGAGAAGAGGTCTTGGAGGCTATGAATGGTCTTTGGAAGAAGTGTATGATTGTAAAAGTTCTAGGGCGGAACATCTCTTTGCCGATTCTGAATAAGAGATTGATGGAGCTGTGGAAACCGAGTGGGACGATGCATGTAATGGATTTGTCGAGACAATTCTTCCTGATCAGGTTCGAGAAGGAGGATGAGTATTTGGCAGCTCTTGTAGGAGGACCTTGGAGAGTGTTTGGGAGTCATCTGATGGTGCGAGCCTGGTCCCCGGATTTTAACCCTCTGAAGGATGAGATTAACACGACACCTGTATGGATTCGCTTGATGAATATCCCAGTGAACTTTTATCATAAATCCATTTTGATGGGGATTGCGAAAGGGTTGAGTAAACCAGTGAAAGTGGATGGGACAACATTGCAGTTTGAACGGGCTCGGTTCGCTAGAGTTTGTGTGGAGGTAGACTTGAAGAAACCACTCAAAGGAATGGTGTTGGTTAATGGAGAAAAGTACGTTGTGGCGTATGAAGGATTAACGAATATATGTTCTTTGTGTGGTCTTTATGGCCATCTAATTCATAACTGTCCGAAACAAGTGAAAGAGAGGGAGGTGACTAAGGATATGACGAAGCTAACTGGGAGCGAGACAAGAGCTGGGGGGTCTCAGGTTGGAGATGGTTTCACGGTGGTCCAAATCAGTCAAGAAGGTCGAGAAATCAGCAGGTTAGGGCTGGGCCTTTGGTGAGTGACGACAGAGGACAAGGGAGTCAGAATAGTCGCGGTTTTAAGCCAAAGAAAGATGCAGAGTCTGTTCCGATATCAAATGTGTTCGGCAGGCTAGAAGATACTTTGGGAGTGTCTGAAATTGAGGGGGAGGAGAGTATGACAGATGCTAACAAGGAGAACATTGATGTTAATATAGGAGTTATGGGGAAGAGTGTTATGCAAGGTAAGCCGGTGGTGTTTAGGGCTGGTTTGAGTGAGGGGAGGAATGGGGATCGTACTAAGGGAGAGGAGAAGAGGACGAAATTTCAAGGAAAGAGTGGGTCTAGGAGTCGACAAGGTCCAGTTAAGCCGAGTGTTGGTTTGATTATTGGGAATACGGGTGAAGATATGGGTCTGTCTTCGACCGGAAAGAGGTTGAGAGTGGAGGTACATGATGCTGGGAGACCGGGAGGCAGCTATACCAGTGGGAATGATGGGATCAGTTTGGATACAAGTACTCTAGCGATGCAGTTGGTAGAGACCGAGAGTGTGCAGTTTGAAGCAGGGGAAGGTAAGCCGAGACAAGAGTGTGATATGCAACCGGAGCCGTCGAGTAGAGAGACGGGGATGATCGATGCATAACACTTCTCCCCGGCTATTCTCTGTGTATTTAAGAAGTTTACAATGAATTGTTTACTTTGGAATTGCCGGGGGGCGAATAAACCCAATTTCAGGAGATCTATAAGGTACTTATTGAAGAAGTTTGAGACGGACGTTCTAGCTGTTTTTGAAACTCATGCGGGAGGTGAAAAGGCAGCAAAAATTTGTCGTGGTTTGGGGTTTGAGAACTCGTTTAGAGTTGATGCAGTGGGACAGAGTGGAGGTTTGTGGTTGTTGTGGAGAGAAGGGATTGGAGAAGTTGAGATTGTTGATTCTTCGGACCAATTTATCTACGCAAAGTTGACAAGGGAAGCAGAGGTGCTGAATGTTATTGTGGTCTATGCTGCTCCATCTGCTGCTAGGCGGAGTGGATTATGGAGTAGATTGAGTGCAGTGGTTCAAACTATATCCGGCCCTTTAGTGATGGGAGGAGATTTTAATACGATTGTTCGCTTGGATGAAAGAACGGGGGGTAGTGGAGGATTATCACCGGATTCTTTAGCTTTTGGGGAGTGGATTAATGAGCTTTCACTGATTGATATGGGTTTCCGGGGCTGCAAGTATACTTGGAGAAGAGGTAAGAGTGGGCAGTCTTATGTAGCGAAGCGGTTAGACCGAGTTTTTTGCTGTGCTCACACCCGGTTGCAATGGCAAGAGGCTAGGGTAACTCATTTACCTTTCCTTGCTTCTGATCACACGCCACTCTATGTTCAGCTTGTTCCGAATGTTGAGGTGAATAAGAGAAGGAGGCCTTTTCGTTTCGAAGCGGCGTGGATGGAGCATGAGGGCTTCAAAGAGTTGTTGGGGATGTCGTGGAATCGAAGTGTGGGTACTCCACAAGCTTTGGAGTCTCTTCGGGTGGTTTTGCAAAAGTGGAATAGGGAGGTCTTTGGGGATATTCAGAGAAGGAAAGACAAGTTATTGAATGAGATCACGGTTCTTCAGAATTTAATTGAGCAGCAACAATCAGATGCATTGCTTAAGGAAGAAGAGGAGAAGATGAAAGAGTTGGATATTGTGTTGGAACAAGAGGAGATGGTGTGGTTCCAAAAATCTAGAGAGAAGTGGGTAGCTCATGGGGATCGAAATACTAAATTTTTCCATCTCTCTACGGTGATAAGAAGAAGAAGAAACCGGATAGAGATGCTGAAGAATGAGACAGGAGATTGGGTGTCTGATACTAAAGAGCTCGAGGTGTTAGCAGTTGAGTATTTTCGGCGGTTATACTCCCTTGAAGATGTTGAGCAGACTGTAGAAGCTTTACCACAGAGAGGTTTTGTGAGTATATCACCGGAAGATCAAGCGGCACTTAACCATCCGTTCTCGGAGGAGGAAATAAGAGAAGCAGTAAAGGGTATGGGAAGTTTCAAAGCGCCGGGTCCAGATGGTTTTCAGCCAGTGTTTTATCAGAAAAGTTGGGAGATGGTTGGGGAATCAGTGCTTCGGTTTGTAATGGAGTTTTTCACCTCTGGAGAATTGCCTAAAGATACGAATGATGCGCTTGTTGTTCTTATTGCTAAGGTTTTGAAACCCGAGAAGATATCTCAATTCCGTCCAATAAGTCTATGTAATGTCTTGTTCAAGATAATTACTAAGACTATGGTGGGACGATTAAAGGGAGTTATGACGAGACTTATAGGACCGGCTCAGACAAGCTTTATTCCGGGCCGGCTAGGCACGGATAATATTGTTGTGGTACAAGAGGTGGTCCATTCAATGAGACGGAAGCAAGGTAAGAGAGGATGGATGTTACTTAAGCTTGACTTGGAAAAAGCTTATGATAGAATTCGGTGGGATTTTCTGGAGGATACGCTTTATGCTGCGGGTTTATCGAATCAATGGGTAACATGGATAATGCAGTGTGTGACAGGCCCTTCGATGAGTATTATTTGGAATGGTGAACAAACTGACAGTTTTAAACCATTACGAGGACTACGTCAAGGTGATCCTTTGTCTCCTTATCTCTTTGTGTTGTGTATGGAAAGACTTTGTAATCTTATTGATGAGGAAGTGGAAGGGAAACGTTGGAAACCGATAAGTGTGGCGAGAGGTGGTCCGAAACTCTCGCATCTTTGCTTTGCGGATGATTTGATCTTATTTGCGGAAGCTTCGGTATCTCAGATTCGGGTTATTAGAAGAGTTTTGGAGAGATTCTGTAGAGCTTCAGGTCAAAAGGTTAGTCTTGAGAAGTCTAAAATTTTCTTCTCAAAGAATGTTTCTCGAGATTTGGGAAGTCAAATTAGTGCTTTTAGTGGAATCGCTTCTACCCAGGATTTGGGAAAATATTTGGGGATGCCAATTCTTCACAAACGAGTGAACAAGGATACGTTTGGAAATGTAATAGAGCGGGTTTCGTCAAGATTATCGGGGTGGAAGGGTCGATTGCTTAGCTTTGCCGGACGTGTTACCCTTACCAAAGCAGTCCTATCTTCGATTCCGATTCACTCAATGACCACGGTGAAGCTTCCGGCTTCTACTTTGGCAAAGCTTGATAGAGTTTCAAGAGATTTTTTATGGGGTAGCACGGTGGAGAAACGAAAACAGCATTTGTTATCTTGGGATAAAGTTTGCTTGCCTAAGAATGAGGGAGGATTAGGGATTCGTCAAGCAAAAGATACTAACATAGCACTTCTCTCTAAGATTGGCTGGAGGTTATTGAATGATGGGGAGAGCATTTGGGCTCAGGTTCTACAGAGTAAATACCGAATGGGAGACTTCCAAATATTTCCGTGGGGAGCTAATAAAGGATATTGGTCGAGAACTTGGAAAGGTGTGGTGTGTGGAGTTCGGGAAGTAATTGCTCACGGGTATGGTTGGGCTATTGGTGATGGAAAGAGGATACGATTTTGGTAAGATAAGTGGCTATCAAATATGGTCCTTGGGGAGCAAGCTATCTCACAAATCCCGTCAGATTTACTGAATCTCAAGGTTGCAGATTTATGGCGTGTGGGATACGGCTGGGACATGGCTCGAATTGGGCCTTATGTGACTGAGAGTACGAGGTTGGAGCTATTGGCTGTTGTTGTGGATGTGGAGGCTGGTGTTCCGGACCACCTAGCTTGGGGAGAAACGGTAGATGGGGAGTTTTCGGTGGCTTCAGCGCACAAGTTATTAACCCGTGTCAGTGTGCCGAATCAGAATATGGAACGGTTCTATGAGAGGATTTGGAAGGTTAAAGTTCCGGAAAGAGTTCGTACTTTCTTATGGTTGGTCTCTCATCAAGTGATTATGACTAGTCAAGAGAGGAAGAGGAGACACTTTGGTGATTCGGATATTTGTCAAGTTTGTAAAGGAGGAGTGGAGTCAATTTTACATGTACTCAGAGATTGCCCTGCGATGGAAGGGATATGGCTTCGGTTAGTGCACGTGAGAAAGAGAGGATTGTTCTTCAAGCAGACTCTTTTTGAATGGTTGTTTTCAAATCTAAGGGATCACTCGGTTAAGGATGGAATCATATGGTCCACTTTGTTTGCTTTGGGAATTTGGTGGGGTTGGAAATGGAGGTGTGGGAATGTGTTCGGTGAGGCCAAACTATGCAGGGATAGATTGCGTTTTATCAAAGATTTGGGGCAGGAGATAGGTACGACGGAGAAACAAAACCGGTCTATGACAACGAGGACACAACGAGTGGAGAAGATAACATCTTGGGTGAAGCCAATGGAGGGATGGTTCAAGATAAACACGGATGGTGCTTCAAAGGGTAATCCGGGTTTAGCTGCAGCTGGGGGAGCCTTGCGGAATGAACGGGGTGAATGGTGTGGTGGATTTGCTTTGAACATTGGTCGTTGCTCCGCAGTATTGGCTGAGTTGTGGGGAGTATACTATGGCTTAGTCAGCACGTGGGAGAAGCAGGTGGAGCGATTGATAGTGGAGGTAGATTCAGAGCTGGTAGTGAAGTTACTTATGACAGGGATTGGTGAGGCGAACCCCCTGTCCTTCCTGGTGCGTTTGTGCCATGGCTTTTTATCGAAGGACTGGACAGTCCGAGTTGTTCACGCGTATAGGGAGGCTAATCGTCTGGCAGATGGATTAGCGAACTATGCACTTTCGTTACCGTTGGGTTTTCATGCTTTTAGTATTGTTCCTGTTGATGTAGCAGTTCTCTTTAATGAGGATGTAGCTGGTTTGTCTACGGCAAGAGCCGATATTATGTAACTTTAAGGTTTTAATAAAATACTGGGAGATTTTCTCCCGGTTCACTACCAAAAAAGAGGTGGTGTGTATTTTTTTCCTCAACGTTGTTTTTGTTTTGGGTTGGCCGCCTATTTCACCCTGTACTATAGCCACTAAACGTAAATCACCCCGAACTTTTTGCCTCTCGATTTTGTAACATAAACTTTTTTTTTCTTCATAAAACAACGTGAACTATAAAACTCTTAGAAATTCCACCTTTAAAATTGGTTAAGGCTTAACCGTCCATTAACCACTAATCGGTTAAGTAAACCACAAATTGGTTAATTAAACCTCTAATTGCGTTTTAAAAAACCGCGATTTGGCCAACCCAGTTGACCCGAGTTTGACCCGAATCTGTTTTTTTCTCAGCCACACGACAAAACATAAATCCAAACACACAAAATCGATTTGGGAGAAAATTCAAATTAGGTTCTTAGTGTTCTTTGGAATTTCAATTTATCTCAAAATTTCAACCCAGTGCTCTTACTATATCTTTTTCGATTTACAGATGAAAATGAAATTAATTACATTTTACTTTCATCGTTCATCTCCATTCCTCATCTCCGAATCTCACCTCTTTCCTTCTTCTCATTTTCATCAGAATATAACTTCTAAAGCTCGATTCAAAACTCTTCCGAATCCACACAAACAAAAAAATCGAACAAATCCTCGAGAAAGCAAACTCGATTTCAGAAAGTACACACAAAATCACACGAAAACAGTTCGATTAATCCATTCTTCTTCAAAATCATCTCTCGTTTTCTGAAACCATAAGCGGAAAAGGAAAGAGGAAACTTACGGCGATGACATCACCGTCGGCCCAAGGGATCTGATCGCCGCCGCCGAAGAAGGAACCGACGGAATCGAAGAATTGTCCGATCTTAGCATCCATTGAAAGCGATTTTGAAGCTTTTTGATTTCACGAGTTCGTCTTCTTCGTTTCTTGCTGATTCTTAAAAAGGGAGAAAAGTGGACTTGCGCCCCAAGATCAGGAGTAGAGAAGAATATTATTAATCTCTCGAACAAGTTATTATTATTAACATTCGATTGGGTATATACACAAGTAGCATCTAGAAAAGGTTCTCTTCTTCATCATCATGCTCGGGTCAAACTCGGGTCAACTGGGTTGGCCAAATCGCAGTTTTTTAAAACGCAATTAGAGGTTTAATTAACCAATTTGTGGTTTACTTAACCGATTAGTGGTTAATGGACGGTTAAGCCTTAACCAATTTTAAAGGTGGAATTTCGAAGAGTTTTATAGTTCAGGTTGTTTTATGAAGAAAAAAAAAGTTTAGGTTACAAAATCGAGAGGCAAAAAATTCGGCGTGATTTACGTTTAGTGGCTATAGTGCAGGGTGAAATAGGCAGCCAACCCTTTTGTTTTCCATTAAGTTTGTATTGCACAAGTTGATTGCAAACCATATTCAAAAAATTATAGGATCGGTTATTCTTATTATAAAGCAACATGAGATAACCATTTGAAGGTTGTATGAAACATACTTGATAGTTAAGTAGTTAGTACAAGTCAAACTTAACACAAATTTCAGAACCCCAAAAAAATAGATAGGTAAATCCTTAACGAATTTTTGAAAATGGGAATTTTTGTATAACAAAAAGATAAACTCATGCTATGAGACAACAAAAGATTATTATGTTCCTAACTCTTATTATATAGTAAGTGTTATGATTACTGGTGGAACTGTTAAGAATTTTTTTACTTAAACTAACATGGACAGACCAACTCGTAGAAAGAGACCAGCTAATCTCCCACTAAAACACGATTTGCTGGTCAATACCATAAACTCTAGGCCGAGTTCCCTTAAAATCATTTTGCATAACTGCACCTCTGAAAGAGAATATCATAAAGCAATCATTCATTCACTAAATGTAATAATTAAGTTTGGATCTAAATCATAGACATATTCATGTTAATACATACGATATATCCTTGTTTCCAATGCCACACCCTTCCCTATTTTTCTCTAGCCATGAACATATGAACCAAACATAATACATAAACTGATATTAACGATACCAATTTGGATTTAAACTTACTATCATTTTATAAGCTAGGGTGCAAACCTATTAATATAGTCTAAGCTTAAGGAGACGTTAAGCTCACCATATGTAAAACGAAACCTAGCCATAATGAGTTGACGCATGATAGTGAAGTTAATTGCAAAAAAGTAGGCATATAAAATGTTTATTATAACGGAAAAAATACATATGGATTCCTCATACTCAATTACATCAGCAACTAAATTCTTCATTAGCTAAAGTAAACCTAGAATCCTGGACAAAATTGAAAAACCCCAAAAACGGTAAATGTGTGATAAAGTTTTAGCAATCCCGCATGAAATGACTGAAAACTTGAAAACCAAAAGAATGCCTCTTTTGGTTACCAATGATCTTTCCATCGAAGATGGCGATGGCATTGACACTGTTGTGCCTTGAATAAGTTACCGGATCAAGGACCTCAAGGTGATATACATAAAGAAAAAAATGATTTGACAAAGAGAAATTAAATTATGAAAAACTCACCAAACTAAAGCCCCATGTGTAGATAAATATAAGACTTTTGTTAGAAGGTTTCAGAAGTCCTTAAAGACCTAGAGTTTGTTCTTCATCTATTTGGTTCTCTATATTTATCTACAAGTGACAATATATGTGTCAAAAACATTTCTTCACACCACTTCACCACTTTGTTTTCAAATGTAGTTATGCTAACATATGTGAAGACAATCCTAAATTTACATTAAAATTGCATGTGATTATAGCAAATATATCGTGCTAATTATATGGAAATTTACAGAGTTCTTTGCTACTTACCTTAATGTGTGTGAAACAGGGGAAAGGAGGTTTTGAGATGTCAACAGAAGAAGACGGCGGGTTCATTTGATTATAAGCGTTTCTATTCCCTCTGTATCAGTAACGTCCCTTTCGTCTGTGTCTATCCCTGATCCGTCAATGCTAGGGTCTTCCTTATGTTGGAGGAATTCTTCTCCAGGTGCTCACAGAGATTCCACAACCCCTACCTTATGTGTTCTTGATTCCTCATCTGTTTACATCCCACGATCTCCGTATGTACGTCCTTATTAATCGTTTTTACAATGCAATATGGAGTGGTAACTGATAAACGTACCATTAAATAATTAACCCTTGGAATGGAAGTGGTAGAGCAGAGAAGGCTTAAACGTTTCAGAAGCGTTAAACTCTCTGCCTCTCCCTATGTAAACTCGACCAATATGTATCAATCTCTGCACAAAGAAACTTCTCTTCTCTCTCGATATTATCATTCACGATTTGTCTTCGTCTTCTATCAATCTCGAACTTGATCTCTCCAGTTTAGAAAACAGATCCATAACTATATTTTTCATTGTATAATTCGACTTCCAACAGATTTATGTAAGAGAAAATGATTAGATCTCAAACTGGTATTTTGATTCTTCCGAGTTATGTGGTCGTCCCTCTGAGAGTAAATATATGGGAATTGGTACTTGAACAGATGAAAAGCTGAGAAGGCGTAAAATTTCAATTGAAGTCGTAGAGTTTATTTTGTAAGTAAAATATGACTGCCACGTGTTGATCACATAGAGCGCCACATGTCCATCTCATGGAGAAAGTTGGCCTCTTGTTATATAGTAGATTTTTACTTTGTTTTGGACGACCAAGTATTGCTTAATTTTTAAAGTCGAATTTATTATGAATCGGTGTTCTGAATATATTTTTATTTCTATATGTTAGATATGTGCACAAGTATCATCGCTTGCTCCATTATATTTACAATGGTGGATTATAAATTTTGCTTTGTTTTTGCAGATTTTTGTTGTTTTTTAGTTAATGGTCGTCTAAAAAAAGATTGAGATCGAAAGACTAAACAATCGAGTTTCTTTATATTTATTTTTGAAATTTTAGATCAATCACAGAAATAAAAAGAACATTAACCATTGTAGCTAATTTAAAGATTTTTAAAGTTAATATTGGATCGTGCCTTCTTAATTTACTTATCTCTTTATAAATTAGTGTTGCTTAAAAATGTTTAATTTTTATTAACAAATATATCGGTTACAACTCTCAATTATTTCAAATAAATAAGCTTCTTAAACACATGTTATGGACGAATAAAATGTGAATGTACTTGCAAATATAGATAAACTAATAAAAACCCTAGATAGTACATCTCTCTCTTTTTGTCCCTTTCTCTCTCTTGGTTTTTGTTTGTCACATACCTTCACTTATCCATGCAATGTAAGTTTGTGTATACATGAAAACAGAGCTAACGTATCATATTCAAAATTTTAAATAAGAATTGAAACCATTTCCAAAACTAATATGTTTTAATCTAGATATAGAATTATTTATAGAAAACTTTAAAATAAAAACCCTCAAAACCAAAAACTAACCGCAACAAAATGTTGAATATCATTAGCAATTATTAACTCTAAAAATAAGTTAATCCGCGTATAACGCGGGGAGTCATCTAGTATAACATAATAAAACAACGCTTACATTATA
Organism: Draba incana; assembly: GCA_963576765.1. Classification (NCBI taxonomy): domain Eukaryota; kingdom Viridiplantae; phylum Streptophyta; class Magnoliopsida; order Brassicales; family Brassicaceae; genus Draba; species Draba incana. The sequence goes on along the minus strand of OY755202.1, from coordinate 56,247,540 downwards.
TCACATGATGCATATTATATCATTAATTTAGCATTATCATGTTACATAATCGGATTAATTATGTAACAAACACTAAATTATTAACCAAATTTGATTAACAAAGACTATGTTTTTTATAAACACGTTTAATAATAAAACTCAAGGTAAGGAACAGAATATATATATATATATATATATACACAATTTTCTAAATTTCCTTTTGCTCTTGCCGATGTGGGACTTTGGAGAAGTGGGCTAATTGTGCGGCAAGTTATTTGTTTTTAGTTTTCCTCTTTTTTTCCACATGATGAACTGTTTCTTTTAACAACCTAGGTGATTTTGGATTTTTTTTACAACCGAAATAATTTTAGATGTAATGTATCTTTTTTTTCAACCAAATATTAATTAATTAGAAAATTTCTCGATTGGAAATCCAAAGAGGAGCAGATTGTATACATAAGAAAATGAAAAACCCCTTGACTGGCAGACCGAGTTAATAAATCTGTAACACCCAAACTTTTTTTTTTTTTATACTAACATTTCTACTGCGGAACTCATAAACAATTAAAATCATATAATAATCCAATAAATAGTAATCCAATAATTCCAACACAACCAATTATCAATTCGGGTATGAACAAATATTAGCAACCTAACACAACTGGTTCGCTAGACTAAACATCACAAAACAATAAACCCTATCATCCTCTTCTCTCGGCCTCGATTCCACGATCACATTTTTCTCCTTTACCTACAACTCAAAAGAACACGGGAGTTGCGTGAATATTATCATAAATACTCAGTGGAGCGGTCATCCCGCTAATAGGAAAAACATAAAAATGTGAATATCAATTTACTGCGCGATTAAATATCGATTAATTCCATTTCCAGATTTAAAGTCCAATTCAGGCTTAATTAACATTTTCCTTTTAGAATAAATAACTTCCCAGATTAATTAACATAAAAAAAAAAACAAACAAAAACAGCAACAAGAATATCTCGTGTCGATTGACACACCGGCCCGGTGTCGATCGACACTCGACCATATCGGTACCACTCTTCCCGCGAGGTGTCGATCGACACAGCCCGCAGGCGTCGATCGACACGTCGTGCCAGAACCCGAACCCGAGCCAAATCCTCACACGGCTCGTCTTCGGGAAATGATACAGCGACATCACAGGATGAAATCACACAGCAATCAACCACAGAACAATATTCTAATACGAAAAATGAATCACCATAATCACACAAGCCCTAATATCCGATTCTACGCTTTTCCTAGCAATCACGCACTCACCTTGAGTTTTGAAGCGGATTGACTACGGAGAACCAATTGATTCGGTGCTGAAACCGCGAGGAAGACTCGCTGCAATCACCACAAGAACACCGGGAGCACACGAACGGCCCACAAATCCGAGAACACGATGATCCTTACGATTCCCTCGAAAACTCCTCTTTTCTAAACTTTTTCTCTCCACAACTCTGGTTTTTCTCTACTGACTCACGCAGCCACGATTCCTCCAGTTTATAAACTGAAAACTTAGGGTTTCATCCCTAAACCAGCCCACAAAACCGTAATTAGAACTTTAATTACCCGGTTTCAGAAACATAACGTGTCGATCGACAGACACCACCTGTGTCGATCGACAGGTCCCTCTCTGCCCAAACATTCGGGAGAACATGACTCCGTGTCGATCGACATAAAAATCCTGTCGATCGACACCCACCAAAAATCCCATTTTTGGTTCACGGGCGTTACAATTATCCCCCACTAAACTGGATTCGTCCTCGAATCCTCACAAAACAATCTACTAAAGACTCCAAACCCGACCCAACCCGGTCAACTACCCGAGATCAACACCCGATCTCCGAGGCTCCCGTCAGTCTTATGTTTACACGCCCGTTTTCAGACATCTATTACCCTTAACTCATTCGACACCCCTCACACTCGCAGGACGCATCCTTTGAGCTATCGATGTCACACCACTCACACTCGCAGGACGCATCCCTTGAGCTATCGGTGTACCGCACCCCTCTCACTTGCAGGACGCATACTTTGAGCTATCGATGCCTGCACCACTCACACTTGCAGGACGCATCCTTTGAGCTATCGGTGCTAAGTGTCCCTTCCACTCTCAGGACACATCCTTTGAGCTCCGGGCACACATGGAAAGCTAAACAATCCCTCGAGAGAACGCATCCCCTCGAAACATAATGAATGAGTTACTCGGGACCGCAGCCCCTAGAGTAATAAATTCTAAAATGTCTATAAACAACTATAGACTAAACCACCTCTAGTGGCCAACACGATACTCCAAAACCCGGAATATCACCACAATTCACATATAGGAAAAACCATCCTATAAAAATAGATAAATAAGAAAGACTCCGTCTTACAATCTCCAAAACCCCCCACACACAACAACAATAGGAACCAAACAAAACTCTAACAGAAACGCGCAAGGCTCCTAGCCCAGAATACCATAATGCAATGTTTCCAAATCCTGACTAGGTCTGTCCAATTGATCGCACAACAATCAAACAAGAACATGTACAACCAGCTGTAGACCCAGAGTTGGATCGATCGATTGTGCAACAATCAAACAAGAACATGCACAACCAAGACATTACATCCGATATCTCGGTCGTTGAAACCGAACGCACAAGAAAAATCATCGAGGTCTGTATTCTATTCCATTCTTATGCCACGGTCTGCTATTGATTACTCATATTTACCGTCATCATCACACTCTCAGGACGTCTCCCTCGAGGTAATGATGCCGATGCCACTCCACTCTCAGGACGTCTCCCTCAAGCTCTGGCTCTATCTAGGAAAGATACTTCCTTAGAGTAATCAACACATACGTGGACAAGGTCCCGGAACTGAGAACACCTCCCTTGATAACAACACGCAACACGCAACCTATTCTGACAACGAAAAGTACTCATATCGAACACCAGGCCACACAACCGACTTTCAGAAGATCCAAACCACAACCTCAAAGCACAACACCAAACCAACTCCTCGCATGCCCCAAATATCTATTGCTCTTAACTCAGTCTAAATCTGACACCCATGGGACGCATCCCATGGCCCATCAGATCACACATCGCTCGCACTCTTGGGACGCATCCTTCGAGTCAATGATAACTGGAATCCCACATCCCAAAACAACACACAGGAGAGCTCACATCTCCCCACGACACATGAGTTATTCGGGACCGCAGCCCCTAGAGCAATAAATACTGAGCACTGAACACCAAACTGAACTGCCTAACAAGGCCCAAAATAACTCCTAACGCCTCCGCGCACACGACCAACAGCCAATACCCTGCTTGTCCCATTTGAAGGGACCTGAAAAAGAACAGACTGCTTCAAATCAACGCTGCACGAGATTCCCACTCGTTCTGCAATCGTCCAACATGGACCAAAATCCCGGCCTGACACGGCCGATACCACACGAAATCCTCCCCTGACCTCAGAGGATCCCTCTAACCCACACACAAAACATACCGCTCGCACTCTCGGGACGCATCCCTCGAGCCACGGTATCTGAGGAACTCACAACCCCGCAAGAGATCTCACATCCCTTGCTACTTATTCCGGGAAACCACTTCCCAATAAGTATACAGGAGAACTCACATCTCCTCTGATTAGAGCCGCCTCTTGTGATATAATCTTGGTATTCCCAACCTGGAATAACCTCACGAATCCGACCAACCATGGTCCACACATAAAATGAAACCACACAACTCGAAACCAAATGAAAATAAATAAGGAAAACCATCTTATAATTTTTCAAAAATGCAAATCGTTTCAACTCCAACGAAAATACAATAATCCAGAAATAACATCACCAAGGCTTGAAATTCTTAAACTGAAAACAACAAAAACACTGCGATAAAAGGACAATCTTCCATCCTCGAACTGATCTCCCAAATCCTGCTCCAATATTGCCGCCGCTTCCACCTGCTTCTCTCCTACTCATACCTACGCTGAGCTCCTCCAAACTGACCCAACGGCTGCTCCGCCGCTATCTGAGCCAATGGATGCGCTGCCACTGGATGAATGGGAGCAAGAGTCATCCGCTGCGGCTGAGGACACCTCGGCCTGATATGCCCGGGCTCTCCGCAATTATAACAGACCCTCGAATCTGCCTGCCGCGGCTACTGTTGCTGCTGCTGCTCACCCTTCCCAGGGCAACTCGACAACTGATGCTCCAAGCTGCCGCATCCAAAACACGCTCCACCTCTCGAACCCTGACTGGGCCTGGAAGAGTCATCCCATTTCCGTTTCTGTCCCTGCGCAGGCTTACCGCCCTTGCCTGAACCAGAACTGGAACCACTCTGCGACTGCTGCTGACTCGGCTGAACAGAAGGAACCACAGACAAAGGAACCACCGCAGCTGCATGCCCTCTCAGATCCTCCTTGATCCCCGCATCAACCTCTACCAGCTTTGCCCTGGAGGCGTACTCAGTCACTCTGCACCTGGTCCGCAACTCTGGCTAAAGACCCCTCAGAAACCTCTGGACCTGCGTCCGCTGATCGACTATGCCTCCTGCATAAGCTAGCAAACGGCCAAACTCCACGTCATACTCACGCACTGAACGATCCCCCTGAACCAGATCCACAAACCTCGACGCGAGACGATCTAATGCCTCCTGAGGAAAATATTTGGCGTTGAACTTGGCCACAAATTCTCCCCAGGTCCACACTGCACCAGGCCTCCTGGCCTCAATATCTCTCCACCAAGCGTGCGCATCACTACCCAGATAGTGGATCACCAGCTCTACCCGATACTCGTCTGGGCAACGAATCGAACGGAAATTACGCTCTACGCGCATACGCCACTCATCGGCATCCTCGGGACTGACACCACCCGAAAAGAATGCCGTACTCATCTGCCGCATCTGACTCACCATCTCCAGGTAAGACGGACGCACCTTTGCAACCGCAGCCCTCTGCTACACCGCCGCCACAGGCGGAACCACTGGTGCCTGAACCGGAGCCGCCGCCGGAAAATGCCCCAGTAACTCAGTCAGAATACCCTCCATGCGATCCATATGATCCTGAGCTGGAACAGCACCCACGCCCGAGCCCGCTCCTCTACCAGCCATCCCGGCGCCTCTCCCGGCACCCACAACACTCACACTAGCACTAACACTGGTCTCGCTCACAGAACCCGTATGATGCATAGGAGTCCCTGACACATGCGAAGCACTCGAAGACGACTCAACCACTGGTCCGCGACCACGACCTCGGCCTCCACGGCCACCAACTCTGCCACCCCGGGCACCAGCTCTGCCACGACCTCTAGCTCCAGGAACCATACTGCACTGCATTTCCCAAAAACACAGGCTAAGCTACTAGAAGTCACAAATAAACACAAAACTTATCGTGCAATCATTTTAAAAGGCCAAAGAGGATGATACTAAGACTCTATTAAATTGAATAAAGCACACGAATCTATTTAAACACATAGTCTCAAACATGCAAATTCAATTGTCAACCGTCTAGGCTCTGATACCAAAATGTAACACCCAAACTTTTTTTTTTTTTATACTAACATTTCTACTGCGGAACTCATAAACAATTAAAATCATATAATAATCCAATAAATAGTAATCCAATAATTCCAACACAACCAATTATCAATTCGGGTATGAACAAATACTAGCAACCTAACACAACTGGTTCGCTAGACTAAACATCACAAAACAATAAACCCTATCATCCTCTTCTCTCGGCCTCGATTCCACGATCACATTTTTCTCCTTTACCTACAACTCAAAAGAACACGGGAGTTGCGTGAGTATTATCATAAATACTCAGTGGAGCGGTCATCCCGCTAATAGGAAAAACATAAAAATGCGAATATCAATTTACTGCGCGATTAAATATCGATTAATTCCATTTCCAGATTTAAAGTCCAATTCAGGCTTAATTAACATTTTCCTTTTAGAATAAATAACCTCCCAGATTAATTAACATAAAAAACAAACAAAAACAGCAACAAGAATATCTCGTGTCGATCGACACACCGGCCCGGTGTCGATCGACACTCGACCATATCGGTAACACTCTTCCCGGGAGGTGTCGATCGACACAGCCCGCAGGCGTCGATCGACACGTCGTGCCAGAACCCGAACCCGAGCCAAATCCTCACACGGCTCGTCTTCGGGAAATGATACAGCGACATCACAGGATGAAATCACACAGCAATCAACCACAGAACAATATTCTAATACGAAAAACGAATCACCATAATCACACAAGCCCTAATATCCGATTCTACGCTTTCCTAGAAATCACGCACTCACCTTGAGTTTTGAAGCGGATTGACTACGGAGAACGAATTGATTCGGTGCTGAAACCGCGAGGAAGACTCGCTGCGATCACCACAAGAACACTGGGAGCACACGAACGACCCACAAATCCGAGAACACGACGATCCTTACGATTCCCTCGAAAACTCCTCTTTTCTAAACTTTTTCTCTCCACAACTCTGGTTTTTCTGTACTACTCACGCAGCCACGATTCCTCCAGTTTATAAACTGAAAACTTAGGGTTTCATCCCTAAACCAGCCCACAAAACCGTAATTAAAACTTTAATTACCCGGTTTCAGAAACAGAACGTGTCGATCGACAGACACCACCTGTGTCGATCGACAGGTCCCTCTCTGCCAAAACATTCGGGAGAACACGACTCCGTGTCGATCGACATAAAAATCCTGTCGATCGACACCCACGGGCGTTACAAAATCAGCTTGGACATTCGATGAACGGGGGATCAACAAGAGAGAGAAAAGAGGTAGATGCACCCGAATGTATTCGAATCGACTTGCAAGGATGGCTAGCGCTGGCCATTCCTCTGATGCTTCAACGAACTTTAGCAAATCATCACAATCTGTCTCAAACCTCTAAAGATAGAAAATTGCAATTACATTTTCTCTATATACGAAGATCCAATTGATGATTGTTATGTATATCTTATATTATAAATTATGTGTAATCTTATTTATTAGGTAAGATAAATACTAAACATTAGTATCCAATAAATACAAATTTGAAAGATATAATAAATCATGAAAATTGTTTTAAGTTTATTAACAATAGTTTTAGTTGATTAAGAATTTGTTGAAAAATTTTGATCTTATTTCGACCATTTCTAAACAAACAACCTATATGGTCGATATTTGGTGGATAGTATTTTAACTAATTTATGTCAAGTTTTTATATTTAAAAATTTCTGACTAATATACGACCAACACTTGTTTTCGTAGATATTTGTAGAAGGCTTCTCATACAAGACAAGCCTTTTATCGTCGATGAAGTAACTTGGTTGAGAGCCAAATCCAGTATGTACTAAATCCGGCAAGTTAGGAATTGACACTTCCATGAAAGTCATCCAAACTACATCATTATCATAGTTAATATTGTTCTTGGTCACCCAAATCTCAATCTTCTTTGTTATGTGGCATTGCTTTAACAACGAAAGCCGATCTCTCTTAAAAGCCCGGAGAACAAGAGCATCGTGTAGATGGTTCTTTTGACATGGTAGATCACAAAATTTGAAGAAATTTTCACTAGAAAAATCAAACCCATGCACGTGGTACACGGGATCAATCTCCTTGTAAAAGGCAACCCAATACAAATTTCCACTCAATGATACACTAGATCTAGTGTCTGCCTTAGCCCGTTTTCTTACCTCACTATTACCCTCAGATGACTCTCTGTCTTTCCACACATCGGTGGCAAAGTCATATGTTTTCCACCATGTCTTAGGATCTAACGGCTTCCAATAAGCCGCAATGGTCTTGTAAACATTTTCCTTAACTCTCATATTACTATCGTAACCTACGCCATCAATTTTCAAACCAGGTTGGGTCTTGATCACTCTAGTCTGTTTCAACCATGGCCCATGGGTTCCAAACCGCGGCAACTTTGTCATTACCCATGCAACATAGCAAGAACTCGTCGTAATCAACTAAGTTTTCAGGTATTTGAGATCCTAAACCGGGAATATCCAAAGTTAATTCACGCACCACTACCTCGGGATCGATGCTTACCGAATAAATCTTGGATTTGGTCGTCAAGATGAATCGAAACGTCCACTTGTGGTTGTTGATAAACGCCTTGTCGTCGAAGAGAGCATTCCACTTTTTCGATACGGCTCTGAAGCAAACGAGAGATTTAGGAGGGACACGAGAGAGTATCTCTTCAATCAACTCACATGGAAGCCTCTCCCAATGCGTCATTCCTAACTAGGGTTATAACTCACCAGGTTCGTTAGAGAATATGTATTGAGATTTTTTTTTTACAAAACGATTAATAATAATTTGTTAAGATATTCACATGATCATAGTTGATAAGTATCACTTGTCATTTTCCCTTCTTTATTTATTTTAAACTTTTTAAATTTACGTTTCTATTTCTAAGCTCTAAACTTAAATATTTTTTTTCCGACTATGAAGTCTAAACAGAATTCTTTATTTGAAATATATAGTAGAAACTCGAAAAATTAATAACTCGATAAATCAATAAATTTCTCCGGTTCTAAATTGATTTTTCGGTGTATGTAACATTTTTATAAACTTATAAAATATTGCGATTCATTTTATTTAAAAACACTCCTAAAACAAATTTTTTTCAAAATAAAGAAGGCCAATGCATTGGATTACAACTTGGAACAAAAGCAAATACGTTACAACAACAAGAGAGACAAAACACAAAAGCAAAAGATATTTTTCTTGACCGGTTTTCATATCAAATGCATCTTCATGAATAGCATAAACCCTTTTCTAAGTAATCAAATCTACTTATTACGTATCATAGATAATGGTTCTTCATCGTGGCCAAGAACCGCTTGCACCTCTACGCTTTTCTTAGAATTCACCGGGCTACTTTAATTTCACCCTCACATGAAGCTTAAAAACGCTTCAGTACCAATATACCATCTTCCATTCCCGCAAAGAGAGCACGAAAACTCTGACTTTGCGACGAGGATAAATCTTCTTCTTACCTCCGATAAGTCTCTTAACGTACTCAACAACTCTATTTTTCCAACATAATTCAAAATCTGATTATTCATTATCAATATTTGAAACATGGAATGTAAATTGTGGCGAATACTTGTATCGGATAGCACAAATCTCCTCTTTCTTCATTATCCATTATCATTAATTATGGCCCCAACAATCTTCTACGATTAGCTTCCCTTGATCCCATCGATGTACACAGCTTAAAACAAAAGTTAAAGTCCCCAGCCATAATAGTATTCGAAATTACTAGTTTTAATAATTTTTGCTTATATGTTAGCTTCACGTTAAATTTGAGCCATTTGAGACTACTCGCATAGATTAGTGAAACATGTGGATTATAACTATTTAGAATGTCAGTTACCCCATTTTGGTTCTCATGTTTTAGTTACTACTACACGTTCGGCCAGCGATATTTTATAAGTTTATCGAGTACACCGAAAATATCACTACTTGCTAAAGAAAAAAGAATAAAAGAAAAAAGATTCAAGAATAAAACACCAAATTCCAAATCAACAAAAACTTCTTCAACAACCGAACAAGACGCCAAACGTAATCAAACTAAACTTTTAACTTATGCATCTTCTCTTTGACCACGAGGAATCGGGACCAAACTTGGAAAATAGGTGCAATGCAAAGAAGGCCTCCATAACATAGATCCAAGCCCGACCAGTTTCATCGCAAGAACACACAACAAGCCTTTTATCGTTGACGTAGTAACTTGGTTGAGAGTCGGATCCGGTATGTCCCAAATCCGGCAAATTAGGAATTGACACTTCCATGAGATTCATCCAAACCACATCATCTTCATTGTTAATCTTGTTCTTGGTCACCCAAATCTCAATCATCTTTGTTTCGTGGCATTGCTTTAACAACGAAAGCCGATTTCCCTTAAAAACCCCGAGGACAAGAGCATCGCTTGGATGGTTCTTGAGACATGGTAGATCAAAAAAATTGAAGAAATGTTCGTTCGTAAAATCAAACTCAAATATGTGGTACAAGGGACCAACTTCGTCATAAAAAGCAACCCAAAACATACTTCCATTCAACGATGCACCATTTGTGGGGTCTAACGTAGCAGCCCCTTTTTCTTCCCTCATCACTAGATTCCGAATTTATGTCTTTCCAAACATCGTTGGTAAAGTCATGTATTTTCCACCATGTATGAGGACTGTAAGACAAAATGGTCTTGTAAACATTTTCCTTAACTCCCATATTACTATCATAACCTATGCCATTAATTTCACAATTAGGCTCGGTCTTGATCACTCTAGTCTGTTCTAACCAGGGGTTCCAAAGTACGGCAACTTTATCCATGCAACATAGCAAGAACTCATCGCAAACAACTAAATTTGTAGGTATTTCATATTCTAAATCGGGTATATCCAAAGTTAACTCACGCACCTTTATCTCGGGATCGATGCTTACCGAATAAATGTTGGATTCGGTTGCCAAGATGAATCGAAAAGTCGACTTAATTATGGTTGTTGATAAACGTTTTATCTTCGAAGAGAGCGTTCCATTTTTTGGATACGGTCCTAAAATAAACAAGAGATTTAGGAGGGACACGAGAAAGTATCTCTTCGATCAACTCCCATGGAAGCTTCTCCTCATGCGACATATCCTCACTAGGGTTTTAAGGTGATCATGTTCGTAAATTAATATATCTCCAAAATATGCATTGAGTTTTATTTTTTAAAACGATTAATGATTGGGGAAGCCCTTTCACTACAAGAAAACAGAGGGATTTCCGACGGCCAAAACCGTCGGAAATCCGTCGGAATAAGGGTGTTTCCGACGGATTTCCACCGTCGGATCTATCTCGTTGGAAATTGAAGATCCGTCGGAAATTTCCGACGGATTCCGTAACCGTATATCGGACACCGTATACCGTATACGGATACCGTATACCGTATACGGATACCGTATCCGTCGGAAATTTCCGACGGAATTACAATTTTTTTTTAAAAAAAAAAATTCTCCGGCGGAGAATTTCTCCTCCTCCTCCTCCTCTTCTTCTTCTTCTCCTCCTCCTCCTACTCTTCCTCCTCTTCTTCTTCTTCTTCTTCTTCCTCCTCCTCCTCCTCCTCCTCCTCCTCCTCCTCCTCCTCCTCCTCCTCCTCCTCCTCTTCCTCTTCCTCTTCCTCCTCCTCCTCCTCATCCTCCTCTTCTTCTTCTTCTTCTTCTTCTTCTTCTTCTTACCAAATAAGAGAATATGAGCGGTATAAAATTAGAACATATTCCGTCGGAAATTTCCGACGGATTCCCCCGCCTTTTCGATGATCACGATGTGTTTGGGCGGGATAAAATTAGGGTAAATCCGTCGGAAATTTCCGACGAATTTTCGACGGATACCGTATCCGTATGTGGGATATCCGGTATACGGTATACGGTTACGGATTTCCGACGGATTTATGACGGATTAAAATAAATTAATTCTAATTAACTAAATTAAATAAAAATAAAATTAATTAAAAATAAAAATTAATCTAAAATTAAATTAAAAATAAAACTAAATCTAAAATTAAATCTAAAATTCCTAAAATTCTCATAATTCCTAAATCCCTAAATTTCTAAATTCCAAAAATTCTCATAATCTCTAAATTTCTAAATTCCTAAAATTCTCATAATCCCTAAATCCCAAAATTTCTAAATTCATAAAATTCTCATAATCCCTAAATTTATAAATTCTTAAAATTCTCGTAATCCCTAAATCCCTAAATTTCTAAATTCATAAAATTCTCATAATCCCTAAATTTTTAAATTCCTAAAATTCTCATAATCCCGTCGGAAATCCGTTACAAATTTACGACGACTTAGTTTCGTCGATAATCCGTCGGTAAATTGTGACGGCTTTCCGGCGGATTGATGGAAGTCGGAAATCCATCGGAATTCCGACGGAAATTTCCGACGGATATTACGTCCGTCGGAAAACATGATGTTTTCTTATAGTGTTTGGTCCAGTGGTCAAGTGTTACATCAAGTCTGGGGTTCGAATCCCACACAACATAAATTCTTGCAGATTAATGGAGGACGCTTTTCAGAAGTTGCAGAGTCGTCCATCATGTCCATTGTTGGGGATGTCGTACATACATAGCCGTTGGACGGGGAGAGTCTGTCCATCATAGAATATGTCATACATAGAGCCGTCAGTGCCGGCCCGTAGGCTTTTGATGCCTAAAGCCCACAAAAAATTATGCCCACTAAAAAACACTGAAAAAATTAATTACAACAAATAGTGCTTAGTAGGACTCGAACTCCTCACCTGAATTATATTTACGTCCGTTGTAACCACTAGACCACAACATTACTTCAAAAATTGATGCCCTTAAATTGTATATATTTTTGTGATGCCTAAAGCAGAAGCTTCATGGGCCTTAGCCCAGGGCCGGCCATGAGAGCCGTTCGTCGGGGAGAGCTTGTCCATCATGGGAGATGTCGTAAATGGAGAGTTGTTGCATCATGGAGGCCTATGTAGAAATTGTTCACCCTAATCGCATAGATAACATGTAGTTGAGTATCATCATAATAAGATTAGATCAAATAGATCAAATAGATCAAATTAGTCTAATGATGATTATAATATCTATATGATAATTTAGACGATTAATAATTTGTTAAGATATATTCACGTGATCATAGGTTATGAGTATGATACTTGTCATTTTCCCTTCTTTTGATTTATTTATTTTAACTCTTAATTATTGACTAATTGAGTATAATAATAAAAATAAATAAGAATGCTAACCAAAATATAATGAATGCTAATAGTATGATGTAAATAATTATTCAGTGATTTATTTATTTTAACTCTTAATTATTGACTAATTCGGTGTATAACTCTTAATTATTGAATATAGTTAACTATGTTATTAAATAAGAATGGTAACCAATCATACTGGCAAATTAATCCTAGATTGAATAAGAATGAAATTATTACACTAAACTATATCTTAAACAAAAAAAGATGGTTGGAAAGAGTTGAAGTGGTGTTCTTAAAAGCAGATTAATCAACAAGAGAGCTAATCGGCCCAATAATTAGCCTGTACGGCCCATAATTTCAGAAAATTAATATATAAAAATTATTGCGCCGTTGCCGGGGATCGAACCCGGGTCACCCGCGTGACAGGCGGGAATACTTACCACTATACTACAACGACTTGATGATTAGTTAATCCTTAATCTTTGATTAATTATATATTTTGTTGTTAATATCCATAACTTTTTGTTGCATAACCAATTTATATCCATAACTTGGATGCATTTTTGTTTTGGTTATAATAACTTAGAGGCATTTTATAGGCCATTTATTTGTTCCTTGGCCTCAATCATTATGTTACTCATTAGCATAAGTCAAAGTCTTCTTCAATATGTGCGTGCAACAATAATGTTGACCAAGTCAATAGTAATTTAACTCTTTTTTTTGTTTTGCATTTTTCAGTATATAAATTTCCAAAATTTCCACCGAAGTCGATATATAGTTGTGGATGTATTTAATGCGCTTCAATCCTTGTCAAATAAATGCCCGATTTATTAACAAAGCTTGTTTTAGGATTATACAGTTGGCGCAAGGGATGCATTTAATGACCGGTCCAATGTTTCATTTGTCGAGAACTTAGAGCATCCTTACTGGAGACTTTTGGCCAATGTCTTTTGGTTAGTTTAAATTAAATTTATAAAGTTTTTTAATTAAATACATTTTGTGGTTTAGACCCAAACAATAGAGACACCAAATGAAAGTGTCTTTAAAAATATAATTTTTTTTAATTATAAATTAAAATTAAGCTAATTCAATTATAAAGCATATTACATTTTATAAAATGTAATTTAGGAAATTTGAAACATACATAAAACGATAACATTTAAAATAAAGATTTGTGAAGCATAAACGTGAAAAAACGCTTAGCCGTAATTTTGATGATGTCTTTGTAAGTGTTGTCATACATGCTCAACCACAAGGACATTAAATGTGATGGAGACACATATGTATTAATCTCAAACCATAAATGAAACAGTACAGACTTAACATACTCTTAAACAACCAGAACCAAGGCATGAATGATTAATTAAGTGATTCATATCTTAACTTTAAGTGTGACAAGAGAGTAGCAATTCAGAAATTTTTATTCTAAATCTAACAAAGATACAACTAAACCGGCTTGCAGTGATGAGCAACGTACAACCAGCATCTCTTCAGGCAAACCAAACCCAATGTTCAATTACAAAACTAAAGTTGCAGTGATGAACCTAAAGTCTTGCTAACCGAATTGAAATATGTAGACAATAATGGGACGTAGATTAGTACCTTACAAAAGATTCCAAACAGCTCAGTATGCTGAGGGACACATCTCAATTGATAACCAAATAACATGAACAAACGAGAATAATAACATCTGAACATATGCATTTGTTCAAGCAAAGAGAAAGAGTGTGAAGAGAGAAACACCTGCGGGAACTGGTAGGAGTAGAGACTACACCTTTGGTAGGAGTAACAATTGCTTGAACTGTAGGAATTCAGGAACATCCTCCTCTTCACAATCAGAACCTGCATATACAATTACTAACATTATAACACAGACAAAACTCATTCAAGGATAGAGAAAGCAGTCACATAAGAAATTACTCACCTGAATATTCTTTCTCTTTCTCAAAGACAAGATCAAAGCTTATCTGAGGAATGCTTTCTTGTGTAAGTGTTCCAATCACAAGTTTCTTCCTATCAATTTTCACAAACAAGAGAGCAAACTCTCTTTTCTTCTCTTGAAAGAAAGACGCCTACACACAGAAAAAAAAAATCAACATTTTAAGGTGCTTGTTCCAACAACACCACGAAAACTACAAAAATCACTCATTGCTAAAATCATTTAAATCAAAACACCGTTTTTCAAAAAACCCTAATTTTCCGAATGCACAAGAACCCTAATTTCTATAAATCATTACAAAAACCATTAATTTGATCCCATGAACCCTAATTTCAAGTAACAAACTTCCCAATTTCAAAGAACCTTAATTTCCCAATGCACAAGAACCCTAATTTCTATTAACCACTTCGAAAATAAGGAAAACCATTATTTCGATTACCCGAACCCTAAATTCAATTATAAGAATTCCCAATTTCAAATATCCCTAATTTGGAAAACATAAACCATAATTTCAATTATCTCTAATCCGATTTCAGTTAACCCTAAAGTCAATTTCATCAACAAAGCTAAAATTGAAGATGATCTATCAAAGAGAAGAGAGGATTCATACCATGCAAAGAGATATAATTGTTGAGGCGATTTCGTAGTCATTTTCTCAGCCAAATTTCGTGGATTCTGACCACGATCTTTTGGTAACGGAGAATCCAACACTGATTATATAATTTTCAATGAATTTCGCTTATGAAATCGAAAGAAATCGAAGAATCGCCATGGCGACTCAAACGAGAGAGAGAGAGAAGAAAAACGCGATCTATGTGTTTTTTCCTTCTGTTAATAATCACAAAGCCAATCATGCCATGCCACGTATGCGCGTCTTATTGCCAAAATTAATGTCTTAAATTAAACATTATCACTTACTTTAGACTGTGCTTTTCTCTAATTAAATTCAATTTTATTCATTAGACTTCAATTAAAGACATCTAAAAATGTGCATTAAGGGTGCTCTTACAAGTTACAATACAATATAGTATATATTTTGGATACAAATATCAAGATCGAGCTTTACTTACTGCACGGTAATGAACGCTCTAACAAAGAGATAGATGTTACTACAATACAATATTCAATTCATAAGAATGATATATATATATATATATATAAACTAGATTAGGACCCGCGTTGATACGCGGGTAATCAAATTAAAAATTATTCTAATAAATATTTAAGTTTTAGTTTATAACCCGTTGAATTACTAAATTATATCGATATACATTAAAATACGCATCATAAATCATTGGGATTATTGCATGGAATATACCTTTTTTTCATTTTTAATGCAAAAGTACACCCCTATTGTGAAAACTTGCAAAACTACTCTAAAGGGGTAGTGAAATTACAGTTAGAGCCTTAATGAACAAACAATAAAACTGCAGCCGCAATGACCGTTGTATCCTTTTGGAAGTCTTCGTTGGAAATTTACACCAGAAGTCTGCAGATAAATATGGAAGTCTACATCGTAATTATTTAGTAAATTTAAATCTATAAATACATAAAAAATAATTTGACCATAAAATCTTTTGGATAATTAAACTAAATGCAATTGTGATGTTTTAAAAATAAAAGTTCACCAAATTAGCATAAATTAAAATAAAAAGACAAATTGGAATGAAAAAGTCTACATTTCGTTGGAAGTCTGCAACGAAATATGGAAGTCTACATCGTAATTATTTAGTAAATTTAAATTTATAAATACATAAAAAATAATTTGACCATAAAATCTTTTGGATAATTAAACTAAATGCAATTGTGATGTTTTAAAATAAAAGTTCACCAAATTAGCATAAATTAAAATAAAAAGACAAATTGGAATGAAAAAGTCTACATTTTGGAAGTCTGCAACGAAATATGGAAGTCTACATCGTAATTATTTAGTAAATTTAAATTTATAAATACATAAAAAATAATTTGACCATAAAATCTTTTGGATAATTAAACTAAATGCAATTGTGATGTTTTAAAAATAAAAGTTCACCAAATTAGCATACAGTAAAAAAAAAAGACAAAACCTAATGAAAAAGTCTACATTCTGGAAGTCTGCAACGAAATATGGAAGTCTACATCGTAATTATTTAGTAAATTTAAATCTATAAATACATGAAAAATAATTTCACCATAAAATCTTTTGGATAATTAAACTAAATGCAATTGTGATGTTTAAAAATGAAACTTCACCAAAGTAGCATAAAGTAAAAAAAAAGACAAATTGGAATGAAAATGAATGAATGAACTACATACTATCCTTTTGAAAATATTATATTTCATCACATTACATTGAGAAGTTTTGTGACAATGTTGGGACATGGTATTAGTAATTGTTTTGTATTATGTATATATAGCCTTTATGATTGTATGATTGTAATAGATTAACGTTTTAGAGATTTGTGTTACATGATCCATGGTTTATAATGAACAACTTATAAGAAGTTTCAATGTAGGGTTTGATTATGAGAAGTTGAATTCACTATGAGGGGATGTAAAATCTTTAATATTATGAGTCATGTATGTCATTGACATTAGTTTGTAGGTTTGTGTGTTAAAAATATGGGAAATTGATCGAAAGTACAATTTGAAAACATATTTACGTTTAGGGTTACATTTAAAGTTCATAATTTCAAGATTTTAAATGTCAAATTTGCAAAAAAAATCTAAAATTATGAAGATATTAAATGTTTGGATGATTAATAATAATATCTTTAATTAACAGTTATGAATAATGTAAAGGAAAAATCGAGTTTGGTTTTGAACTGTAGACTTCCATTGTAGCATATTTCACATATGCAGACTTCCAATGTAGACTTCCATTCGAGTTAGTGTTTGAATTGCAGACTTCCATTGCGTATAGGGTTTCATTTTAGAGTATAGGGTTTCGTAGACATCCACATGGAAGTCTACTAAACCGGAATATTATTAACCGAACCGAATATTAAACCAAATATTACAAATTTGATTTATTTATATGGAGGCAAATTATTAACCTAACCAAAAATATTTTGCCTCCATATAAATAAATCAAATTTGTAACACCCTAAACAAATCTTTTAGAATCTCTCTCTCTCTCTCCCTCTCTCTCTCTCTCTCCCTCTCTCTCTCTCTCTCTCTCTCTCTCCATGGTCGCTCAACCTTTTTCCCCTGTTCATCGTCATCGTCTTCTTCAATTTCCGATCTGCTTCTTTCAGATCTCGGATTCCTTAGTCCACGCCTCCTGCTCCCCGTTGCAACTCTTGGTGGGGCTTCGATTCGACACATAAACGTCTGAGTTATGGTACGTCGATCCCTCGCCACAGCCTTTACCAAGGTTAGCTACTAGCATCTCATTGTGTCCTTTTTGTAATCTGCCTCTTTATGTCTCTAAATCTCTCTTTCTTCATGTCGGTTCCTCAGATTTTTACCAGATCTAGGTCGTTTTATGATTGGGCTTCAGATCGAAGATTCACAACAAACACAGTTCGTCTTTAGGTTTGTCTTATTCTTTTCTCAAAAATTCTCTCTGCGGTTTGGTTCTAATTGAGTTTTTTTCCTTGCCAGAGTCGAGGCATCTCACCGAAGAACAACAAAAATGAAAATAGAGTGTCTTTTTCTGAGTCGTGAGACAACATAACTACTGGCAAAGTTTAAAAGGTTTGTGTTTTTTAGCTGTTTTATAAGAAGTTTGGTTTTGATTTTGTGAAGTTAAAAGTTTTCAACTTGTGTGAAAAACAGCAAACAACATGTTGTCAAGATAGAGGAGGAGATCGAACGTGCAATTGAAGAATGGATCGAACTTGCGGCGAACGTTCACTGATGCAATTGAAGAATGGATCGACCGTGCGGCGAGGAGTCCAGGAGTCCAGTTGATTGACAGTCAGGTCCAGCTGATGTTTGTGTCATAGAACTTGGATGAACAATAGGTACTTCAATAGATTTTCTCTTCATAAAGATTTTCTCTTCATAAAGAATTTATCTTAGTGTCAGGTTTAAGAATATTGAGATACTCTTTGTATTTTGCAGGAGATATAGAGTCTATGCATGTCATTGAAGCTCTTGAGCAGTTCTCGTATCGCGTTGGTAAGATATGGTCTTATGTGTATAACAGTGAGGGTTTTCTTAAGACGTCAAGATTTAACCTTTTTTTGGCAGGTTCTGAAAACTTTTGTTTCATCCTTGTCAGTCTTCTGCCTGTGTTGAATGTTGCTGGTGAGGAGGCAAGTTTCTTGATTATTCAATATTTTTGTGCAATCTGTTTGGTTTTCCTTTGGAGTTGTTGTGCTTACAAAGCCTAATTGCTTACTGAAGACTAAACCACCACAACATAGCGTTGGAAAATTGAGGGGTCTTGGTTTGAGCCCTAATACCTTGGCTCGCCGTGGCTCAAAGGTATCATTCTTTGTTAATTTCTTGTTTTGGTTTTGGTAATGTTTGTTCAAGTTCGTATATGGAAACTTGATTTTGTAGCCACTTGAAGCTAATGTGAAGGCCAAACTCTCTCAGTTTTGTCATGTCCCGGTACGTAATATGTTATTCCTCTAATTTGTATATGGTTTCTTGTAGATTTGCAATAGGGTCATCAACATCTGCCCTCCGTCTTGTGGACTGGTAAGGTATCAAATCTGAGTTTGAACAGTATTTTTTCCTCTCTCTATTGTTTCTCTATTGATTGGAAACGTTTACTGTTGTTGTCCGCAACTGAAGTGTGCATTGTAGACTATTGTTGGAAGTCTGCATCGTAGACTTTTTGGGAAGTCTACATTGTAGACTTCGCTGGAAGTCTACGTTGAAGACTTCCAGCGAAGTATACAATGTAGACTTCTCTGTACTTAGTTATTTGCTATGGTTGTGACTATAGTGTTTCGGGTTTATGAAAGGACATCATTTTTTATTGTTTTGTCCAATCGTGGCAGATGGTTATAGTCTTGCTGTTTCAAGCTGTCAATGTCTCAGTAGTGGCATGGGGAAAGCTGTTACATTTATTCCCGTGCCCTTTATTGGAACCATCATCTACCTTGTTACAATAATTATATATTTTCATTCAAAGATCTAATGTATATCCGGTTGTCTCTTAAACATTTCAAAGATCAAGTTCATAATAAGTTCATAATTAATATTGTTTCCCGACGACTTTACTAATATTGTTGTTAAATTAATTTAATTAGTAAAGTAAACATATTTATTAAATTACAAATATTACATTATTTGAAAACTAAACATAAACATTATAATTAATTTTCAATAGTTATTTTATTTAATAAAATTTTATAGCCGAAACTTCAAAATGTTTATTAAACTTCAAAATCTACTCCGAGTCAAGCTCACTCCATGTCTCCACCATTTTATCCCAAGGTTCGTCACGCATCCAATCGGGTTTTGATTGACCCCGTTGCCAACGTAGCTTCAAGCGGCGCATTCTTGTCTTGAATTGGGCTCTCGCCATCAAATGAAACTCCCTCCAAACATCCCGTATTATGTTTGGAGAAAAATTATATTTCCACTACATATAAGATATACAATTAAAATTGTATTTACACTACATATAATTAAAATTTAAGGAGTATAAATTACAACAATAATAATTAATAAATAATTACCACAAATGAGCAAAACCACACGGATTTCATGTTTGTGGGTACCAACTTGTACACTGGCCAATCGCCAACCCAATTTTCCTCCAAACATCCCATTATTGAAATGCCAATGTTTGCGTCGGTCCCGAACCAAGTGGCACCATTTTCACGGCTCGGATCTAGTATCGGAAGGTGGTCACGACCATCTCTTGCTAAGTCCGCCATAATCATCGTCATGTTGCGCTGGGACATGATAGGAACAATGCTCACCATATTTTAGAATAGGAAGTGATTGAAAAACTAAGAATTTTTGGATGAGAAGTGAAGTAGGAGTTTGTTAGTATATATAAGCGAATTCGTCGGGAATTGAAATAGCCGTTACCGAGAAAAGACGCGTTTGACCGTCTGTTACCGATAATTAGGTTTTTTAAAAGACTTGTATTGAAGACTTCCTCTGTACACTTCCATTTTTCGATAGTAGACTTCCCGTGTAAACTTTCGATCACTCGCTGGAATTGTAATTAAATTTGGCGGCAACTGAATAATTAAATTTGGCGGCAATTGAAAAGAGGTAACCCTTTAAATTAGGTTTAATGGAAGTCTACTCTCGAAGTCTACTCTCGAAGTCTGCAATAAACACAATAACCGCTGTACTGTACATAATAACCGGTGTTTTAACCGCTGTAATAACTGTGGGTACTGAACCGTCAAATTTAACCAACATATCTAAACTCGGGTAAGAATTTTTGTGAACAAAACCGTAAATTTTCCGACGCCTTCCACCGACGCTTCCGCCATATCCGCCATATCCGGTGTCTCTCTTCCTTTTCCTTCCTTCTGTTACTCTCTTGAAATTTCTTTCAATTTAACTCTTACTCTCCCTTCTCTTCTCTTATCAGTTTTTAGCATCGGCGACTTCTCCTGCTCCAGATCCAGATCCACCCGCAGAAGAAGATTTTTTGGTAGATTTGGTTATGGGTCAACTTTTGTAAAGAAGTCGGAGACTTCCGTAGCAGACTTCAATTTCCGTAGCAGACTTCAATTTTAAATTGCTTTGTTGTTTTTTCCAGGCTGATGATGAGTGACAGACGCTTTGCCTTTCCACATCGACTCCATCCTGAAGGGTCTGAGCCAGAACCAGGAAAAAGCTGCGGCTATTATTGTGGTAACACAGAGCTGTTTGATCTACTTCTCGGAACTGAGAAGACCCTTGGTGCTCTACAGCCAGACGAACTTGCAGAAATTAGGGCGTTGAGTGTGGGAGTTATTCTCAAGTTCCATGAATTGAATTTTTCGTGGTCCGCAGGCGTGGTCCACCATATGCTGAGCCTTCAGTTAGTGTGCGATAAGCCGAATGAGATATGGAGTCTCATTGGGGTAAATCCCGTAAGGTTGTCGTTGCTAGAGTTTGCGGAGATTACAGGTCTTCAGTGTCATCACGTTGTCAAATTGATGACACCTGAGACCAAAGTTACCGAAGCGACGAAAGATTTCTGGAGACTTCTTGGAGTGAACCAAGAAATGGGTCCATCGATTAAAGACCTAATTGCGGTTGCCAAGAAATGTCAGTCATGGGCTCGGGTAGATCGTATAAGGTTGGGATATCTTGCCTTATATGTTGGATACATTGACGCCCAAAGAGAGTATCAGGCCACAAATATTAACTTGGCGAGGCTGGTGATGGATGAAAAAGCATTTCTGGCGTATCCATGGGGAAGAGTTGCTTGCAAGAATCTGATCAAGTCTGTGAAGGATACAGACTTGTGGAAGAATCAATATTACATAGCGGGTTTTGTGCAAGTGCTCCAAGTCTGGATATACATGTCTCTACCAGACCTTGGTACAGAAATTGGAAAGCCTTTACCAACCCTTCCTGAAACTCCACCGATCCTTCGGTTTAAAGGATCCAGATATCGCAAGCATGTAAAGGATAAAGTCCAAAACCAGGTATGTACTTGTCTTGTAAACTTGTCTTGTAGACTTCCGTAGTAAACTTCCGTAGTAAACGTCCGTAGTAAACTTCCGTTGTAAACATCCGTTGTGAACTTGTGTTGTAGACTTCAGTAGTAGACTTCTGACAAAGACTTCTGAATTAAACTGCTGCAGTAGACCTGTCTATTAGGTTAACTCAATATTTTGTATTTTCTTTACAGTCAAATGTTATAATGTACATCCGCACGGCTTCTGTTGACGACATGTTCCCTTTCTGGGAAGATGATGTTGACGATCCTTTGATCACAAACATTATCCTTGCATCCTATGGAGGTGATTGGGAATTTCAGAAACTTCACTGGCCTGCAGATGGTAAGATGACAAGTGCTTTGAAAGATGAGACTGGTGTGGCAGATGAGAAAGGTACGTATTCTGATTACTGACTGTCGTTGTATACTTCTACAGTAGACTTTTGTAGTATACTTTTACTGAATAAACATTATAAGACTTGTACACTTCTCTTATTAACTTTGTTTTCTGATTATGTGTTAAACAGACGCTATCAATGCTGTACCTACTAGGCAACTAAGTGGAAAGAGCGCTGGACAGAGCAGGAAGAAAAAGAGATCCACTACCGCTGCTGCTGGTTCTGGTGTAGATCCATTGGTCCTCGTGGTTCAGAAATTCCAAGCCACCTTTGAGGCTTCCCTTACCAAGTTGACAAAGCAGGTCGACCATCTATCTGATCAGGTTGAGAAGCTATCTTATAAGGTTGACCACCATTTAGCGGGTGGTTGATGTCAGCTCGTTTTACACATAGCCGGGGCCATCAAAAACCCCTATGTACGTTGAAGCACAAAGGGTTATCGAATCCACAGGGAGGTTTGATCAATACACGAGGATTCCAACGATCCATTCTTAAGCTAGAGCAATTCTTTTTACAACTAAATAAATCTAAAAGAACTATGAAACAAGAGAAGAAAGGGTTTATTAATTTACAAGTTCTCAAAGAGAAGAGAGTTAGGCCATGGAAATTCTTTAGGTAATGATTCGAAATCAATATATAACAATTGTCAAGGTTCAATTAAGTGCCGTTCTAGAACTCAAACACGAAAATATAGCCAGCTAACTGTCGTTACGAAGGCTATCTATCTTTAGATCCTCGAATCCCAAATTTCTTTGCGAATTTGTCGAATCTAAACAAGCATTTAGTACGAGCTCGATATGTTCACAAAGTCCCTAAGCCAAATTTCTTTGCGAATAAGTAACTTTGCCCATTTAAACTAGTTCAGGTTATTAATCCCACTGTCGTGGCTAATCAACAATCCTAAGATCAAGATTCGAGATGATCAAGCAAGAATCAAGCATTAATAACAGTTTAAATGAAGAACCTACGGATAAACCTTAACAAATATGCAATTTCAATGATTTCTAGTCATAACCCAAGAAATCCCAAAACCTAACAAGTAATTTACTCAGAAATAGATGATGAAATCATAATAACTGAATAGAATTGCATAAAAGAGTTAGAGTTAAAAGATACAAAGAGTTTGTAGGTGAAGAACACATGGATCTCCCTCCAAGATCTTCAAAATCTCTCTCTCTCTCTCTCTCTCTCTCTCTCTCTCTCTCTCTCTCTCTCTCTCTCTCTCTCCGAGATAGATCTAGTTTTAAGATAATATCTAGATAGATTACAATGAAAACAAAACAAAACTATATATAGAGGTGTCAAAATTTAGGTCGGCAAAATATACTATACAAAACCGACGTATATCATGGTTGAAAACGGGTAAAAACCATGATATATCACCCCCCCAGACTTAGCATTTGCTTGGCCTCAAGCAAAACATACACCAAGAATGTGAAAGAGGTTTGAAAACATAGAACATACCTTCTCTCGATGCAACGAATTGACCTTTCCAAAACCAACCAGAATCAGACCGCCATGTACTTCTCCGCAGACAAACTCAACCTTCCAAATCCATCCACCACTTTGCAGCATAATCCGTTAGTCTTCATCGCTTGATCTCAATGTTCTCAAAGCCATGAACCTTCTAGACTCATTCCCATACTATACCGTGATAAGTCAACCTATACAAAATTTGGTACTCTATCTCTCCCCCAGACTTATTTCGTTTTATATTTATATATACATATTTTTGTGATTGTTAAACTCGAAGCAGTGCATATTTCACTAATGTTGTTCCTTGTGAGGAGACAGGTTCGTGACTCACTACTATTGTTCCTTGTGAGGAGATAGGCTCGTGAGATTGCTCGTCCTCAACATCCTTTTTAAGGGACTCAGACTGCTGCTTTAGAGCTGGGTGATCATCTCGAGTACAGATTCATTGGATTTTATTCCTTATCTCATACTCGAGAACTATCATTTCACCCCAATCCTAGCAATATTTTATATACATGTATATATATTCTATATTTTTTTTATATACGGGGAGAGGAGTACCATTATTATCAACAGAGGGTTGCATTTACCAGGTATGAATGAGGAGTCAAGCTCAATGGACATCGATCCCCAAGAGTATCGTGCAATAGCTCTGACTTGGCGGATTATACTAGAAGTAGCGGACTTCTCTAGTCAATTGGTCTATCCTAGGATTTTTCATTAGTCTTAACTCTGAAGTTGATCCTGGAAGAATGGTCACATGATGAAAGAGACCAAAAGAAGGGATGTTCCTATGGTTTTGACTCAATAAAACAAAAAAAAAAAAATTTTAACCAAAAATTTGAATCAAAAATCAAAACAAAAAGAAACCCGTTAGTAAATTCCTCCCCCAGACTTAACCAACACTGTCCCCAGTGTTATCAAGCCCGAGATTGGTTAAAGAAATCAAATGAAATGCGAACTTGATCAAAGAAATACAGAATTTACCAATTTTTGGGGGTCCTGTCGATCGACATAGACGTCCTGTCGATCGACATAGACGTCCTGTCGATCGACATACCATGTTCTGTCTTAGGCCGTTGTGTTGCTGAACCCAACGAAGTGCAGATTTGCCGTGACTTCTGGCGATTTCCATGGGTACCTGGTCACTCGCCGGGGCATTGAGGCTAACCCGAAAAAGATTGATGCGTTGATCCAGATGGCTTCACCAAGGAATAAACGTGAAGTACAAAGGTTAACTAGGAGAGTGGCTGCACTCAATCGGTCCATTTCACGCTCCACAGATAAGTGTCTTCCCTTCTACAGCACTCTGCGAAGAAACAAATAGTTCGAATGGTCAGAAAAGTGTGAAGACGCCTTCAAGCAGCTTAAGGAATATCTGGCAACGCCACCCATCCTGGCTAAGCCAGTGAGTGAAGAACATCTCTTCCTCTACATTGTTATCTCAGAAACAGCGGTCAGCGCTATCCTTGTGCGGGAGGAAAGAGGCGAGCAGAAGCCTATCTTCTATGTGAGCAAAACGCTCACAGATGCTGAGACAAGATACCCCTAAATGGAAAAAATGGCATTGTCCGTCCTCATGGCATCAAGAAAGCCAAGGCCTTACTTCCAATCTCACTCAATTATTGTCCTTAGTACTTTCCCGCTATGTTCAGTTTTACATTGCCCAAGTCAATCTGGCAGGCTGGCTAAGTGGGCTATAGAGCTCAGCGAGTATGACATCGAATATAAAGGGCGAACATGCAACAAATCACAAGTGCTGGCCGATTTTCTCATAGAACTCCCAGAAGAAAAAGACTCAAAGGAGGTGCAACCCGGGATCTGGCAGCTGTATGTGGATGGCTCATCCTCGAAGAATGGTTCTGGAGTTGGGATACGATTAGTGTCGCCAACCGGAAAAATCCTTGAGCAATCATTTCGACTTGGATTCAAAGCTTCTAATAATGAAGCAGAGTATGAGGCCCTCGTCGCTGGCATGAGGCTCGCCCAAGGACTAAGGATCGAACACATTCACACATTCTCTGATTCACAGCTGGTAACCAGTCAATTCAGCGACGCGTACATCGCAAAGGATGATCGCATGGAGGCTAATCTGAAGATAGTGAAGGACCTTGCCTCTGCATTTCAGGAGTCACCCTTACAAGAATTCCCAGAGGTGAGAATATGAACGCCGACGCACTGGCCAACCTTGCCTCCGCCACTGCTGCGCAAGAAGATCCGGCTTTGAAGCGGGTCATTCCAGCCGAGTTCATTGAATTCCCCAGTATTCAAGAAGACCTAACGCTCGCCATCTTAACACGCTCTCAAACAGCAAAACAAGTGGGCGCCTTTGTTGAAGTAACCAATGAAGACATAGATATGGTAGAAGCTCCCAAAATCCCAGATGCTGACATGCACAACGCCGACGACCTCGTCGCTGATATTTCTCCTGCCAGCAGCTCTCATCGTCCAGAAGCGATCCTAATGAACACAGACGCTGAAGAGCCAGAGTACGGCTGCGACAAGTTATGGATGGGCGAGATACGAGACTACATTGCTGATGGCACGTTGCCCAGTAGCAAGTGGGCAGCCCGCAAGGTACAGAAGCAAGCAGCTCGCTATGTTTTATTTGATGGTAACCTCTTCAGGTGGGGATTCTCCGGTCCTATGCTCACCTATGTAGAAGGAAAAGAACCAAGACGAATAATGGAAGAAGTCCATAGTGGGTCATGCGGCAATCATTCAGGAGGCAAAGCACTTGCGATCAAAATCAAGAGACATGGTCACTTCAGGCCTACTATAGTAGGCGATTGCATGAAGTTCTTAGCCAAATGTGAGAAGTGCCAGCGACACACTCCAAAGATTCATCAACCAACTGAGAGGCTCTCTTCGGTCACTTCGCCTTACCCATTCATGAGATGGGCTATGGACATTGTTGGACCATTGCACGCCTCCAAGCAGAAACAGTTCTTACTTGTTCTAACAGACTACTTCTCCAAGTGGGTAGAAGCTTAAGCATATGCTACAATCAAGGATGTCCAGCTGGAAAGCTTTATCTGGAGAAACATCATATATCGTCACAGAGTTCCATATGAGATCGTTACAGACAACGGTTCGCAGTTTATATCCAACCGGTTCGAGACATTCTGTGCAAAATGGAATATCCGACTTAGCAAGTCCACGCCTCGCTACCCTCAGGGCAATGGTCAAGCAGAAGCTATCAACAAGACGATCCTTGATGGCCTTAAGAAGCATTTAGGGGCAAAGAAGGGTCGTTGGGCCGACAAGCTAGAGGGAGTTTTATGGTCCCACCGCACCACTCCCCGTCGAGCAACATGCAAAACTCCTTTCGCCCTTGTCTATGGAACCAAATGCGTCATCCCGTCCGAAGTCTGCTCACCTGGAGTATGCCGTCAGCTCTTACCAATCAACAAACCAGTCAACCGGTCAATGTTGCTTGATGCATTGGACTTCCTTGCTGAGCGACGCGACCAAGCGCTCGTCAGGATTACAAACTATCAGAGTGCCGCCTCCAGATAATATAACTCCAAAGTCAGAGAAAGACGTTTCTGCTTAGGCGACTTAGTCCTGCGTGAGGTGTTCCAGAACACAGCAGAGCCAAATGCAGGCAAGCTCGGAGCTAACTGGGAAGGCCCATACAAGATCACCAAAGTCATTCGTCCTGGCGTCTACGAGCTCGCCACCATGTCTGCCACTCCCATCCTCCACTCTTGGAATGCCAAGCACTTGAAGAAGTACTATCGCTAGTCTTCTCTCCCAAATGAACTACGAGGCGACTTGATCCCTGCAATAGGTACATAGGCAGCCTGTCCTCCGAAAGGTTTAGTTGCCCCCCTTCGCAAAAAGAAGGGGAGTTAGTGCTTCAACGAACTACGGGGCGACTTGATCCCTGCAACAGGGTACGTAGGTAGCTTGTTTCCATACAAATTCAGTTGCCCCCCTCCATCAAAAGGAAGGGATTACGCGCCATAAGCCTCGTTCCGGACGAGCTCACTTTATCTCCTCCGCCTTCAGGGGGGGGAGTAAGTGTTTTCACTTAAGCCTCGTTCTGGACGAGCTCACTTTATCTCCTCCGCCTTCAGGGGGGGAGTAAGTGTTTTCACTTAAGCCTCGTTCCGGACGAGCTCACTTGATCTCCTCCGCCTTTAGGAGGGGGGGAGTAAGTATTTTCACTTAAGCCTCGTTCCGGACGAGCTCACTTGATCTCCTCCGCCTTTAGGGGGGGGGGAGTAAGTGTTTTCACTTAAGCCTCGTTCCGGACGAGCTCACTTGATCTCCTCTACCTTCATGGGGGGGGGAGTGAGAGTTTTCACCAGTCTCTAGACGACTTTCGTTCCCTCTCTCGTCTAAAAAGGGGGGAGTGGGGTACCCGTACGCCACTCCTTAACAACGTCATTACCAGAAACTTCAAACACTTGACACAAACCTCATCATGAGAATAGCTTGTCCTTTATGGACTAATCAAAGCTTCAATCAAGTAGAGTCGTTCCGCGTTTATTGATGCTGGCCACAGTGATAATGCGGGAACACGAACACAATGACATCCAACATTGGATTCAAAGCGCGCTATATAAGTATCAGTGTTCAGTATTGGGACGGACGAACCCAACTGATCACTCTGAAACCCAACAAACGTCGTTGGTAAAATGCAGCTGCTAATGATTTCGTTCGGCATGTACCCTGAACGAGTCATTCGGAAACCCAGGATGCACGCTGGTAAAACTTAGGGTGAACTTTTTTCGGACAGACGTATCTAGAAGAGTAGCACCAACTCACAAAGCCCAATGACAGTGTTGGCAAACGCATGGCAAAAACACATAAATGGCTTAAAGCACTCCTAAGTATAGGAAGACATCTAAAGCGAGTACATTACTCTAAAACCAGCAAGGTTCAGCATACGAAAGCTACAGAGTCATCCCGCATTCGCCACAACGCAAGGACCCAAAATGTTAGTAAGGATACAAACCATCCAATACTACAACCGAAAGTCATCAAATCCGATAAAGGTCTTAGAAACAAAAGTCATAAAGAGACTAAAAATAAGCTAAGTCACGAACGGAGAGAAGTGGTCACTCATCGGCCTCCTCATCCTCACTGGCCGCACCGTCGTCCTCTGAGATCTCTAAGGCTTGCCTCACGCCAGAGACAAGCTCATCGAATACATCACGAGCATCATAAATCAGGATCTTCCTCTCAACCAAGAGCTGCTTCCCGGTGTCCAGAGTCGGTCCGTCAGACTCGCGGTGACGTTCGATGAACTCCAGGTTCGCATCAATTTCAGCGAGGTCCAGCATGTTGTCCTTCGCTGTCCCCCCAATCCTATCAAGCAACCTAGCGACCTGTCTGGTCCGGCTAGAAAAGCAACGAGCCGACTTGTCTTTGGCCTTAGCAATGGCCTCTTCAATCTTGGTGCCCCTGAGATCTTCAGCATCCAATAGCTTACTCCTAAGTAAAGCAATCTCCTCCTTGTCATTTGCGTGCCTCAAAGACGCCCTTGACAGCTTGCCACTCAACTCTTCCGACTTCTTCTTCACAGAAGCAACGTCATCCTCAAGAGCCCGGTTCCTCTCAGCAAGCTCAACGCTGGCCTTCTTGGCCTCGCTGAGCTCATTATCACGAGAGCGAGAGTCCTCTTCAAAGCAGAAGGTCATGCGGTCCAGCTGGGTGGAGAGCTGCATGCAAAGAAAAACAAAGAGAGCGGCATAAGAACCAAAAGAAGTTAAGTAGCGATAACAAGCACAAGGAGTGAAAGGAAATCGAACCTCAAAAACTTTGGCTTTCGCCAGCGCAAAAGCCATCCCGCTAGAGCTGGGAGTCGGAGAGGACGGTGCTGCAATGCCGTGGCTCGTCAGCCCGACAACAAAGGCAGGAGAGGAGCCCGCCTTCTGTCGCTTCGGGGGTGCCCCATCGGGAGTACTTCTCGCCTTGTCCTCTGACCTAAGGGCTCTCTTCCGTGACTGCTCACGCCGCATCGCAATCTCGTCAGGGGTAAGGTCAAGAGCATGAGAATGCTGGATCGGTGCAGCAGGAGTCTTTGGCGCTGTAGTCGATGGAGCCCGAGTCTGCGAGAACGCTTTTGCCAGGACCGCGGCGCTCGTCGACACCGCCTTCGCCTTCTTCGCTCGCTGGTAAGCCGAGACCCTAGGAGTGCCCCGTCCGAGAACCTTCCCTGGGAAGATCCTGGTGGAAAACGCCTTCCGGATCCTCTGACGAGTAAAAGACTTCACCCAGTCACCGTCCCCAGAGGCAAGAACGTTGTGGATGGCCGTTACGTCACCCCGGCTTACTGTCTGAGATGTTGGCTTCACTACAAAAAGAAACAATCTAGAAGTCAGTACACAAAACGTGAACACGCTACGAAAAGTATTTCTAAGTATCGAGTTACCTCTCTTCTCCCAGCTCGTCCTAACGAGGGAGATGCAATCCGCCTCAACGGGCTTCTCCGAAATCTTGACAAAGAAAAATCGATCTTCAAAGTGATCGTCCTTGCTCGGGAATCCATCGATGAGCACGCGACCCTGAACTGGAGAAACTAGATACCTAAGCTCCTCTGTACGGCCACGAGGCCTGAAGTCCAGCAGGATGGACAGCTGCTCGGTGCTAATCTCCGCATTATACTCCCTACTCAGCACGTAGATGCCGATGATATGCCTCAACCCCCTGGGGTTGATCTGAGCAAGGGAGATACCATTCGCCTCTAAGATACGAAGAAGAAAACCGGGCACCATAAACCACAGCAAACAATGCTCGATGAAGTTCTCGTACAAGGTGAAGTGCCCCGGAGGCGGAGCATTAGCTCGCTGAGTGCAATCGGGGACAACCAGCCTGATCTCGTCTGAAATCTTGCATTTCTCTAGGAGAAGTTGTAGCGACTCCTCGTCAGAAAGAGTGGTTCCCGGGGGATCCGGTCGCGCCTTCTTCTTCTTGACCACCGCAGGTCGGTCGACCTCTGTAAAGGTATCGTCATCACCATCCTCAGCATCGGAAGGGAGTGACCCGAAAGTAGAGGAAAAGTCTGACGACAGGGCGGCGTCGGCTGCACCATCTAAGAGCCCCGGGTCTTCATCATTAAGGGGGAAGGAGAGTCCAATTTCTCCGCTACGGGTTATCAGGTCCTCATCACCACTAGGCCTCCTATCCTCCTCAGCCTCTGCTAAGTCGTCAAAGACATCCTCATCACCCTCATCGGATACGCCAAGACAAACCCGTGGTGGAACGGTGAATTTGCTACAGAGACGAATTTTGATGCCGGCATTGTCGTGGTCCGCCAAGGACGCCGTTACAACCCCTGGCGAGGATGGAGTCGTAACCTTGTCCCCGGTTCGGCTCGGCAAAGCGACCGCACGGTCGGATCCACCCAAAGACGCGACCATGGGGTTGGTACCACCCAAGGGTGCGACCACGCGATCGGTCTTACTCGATGTTGCGACCACGGGGTTGGTCCAACATGAAGCCGCAACCGAGGGGTCGGGTTTGCTCAAAGACACGACTACGGGCTCGGTCCCACTCGAAGACACAACCGCGGGGTCGGTTCCGCTCAAGACCGCGACCACGGGGTCGGCCCGAGTCGGAGGTATGGCAACATCTTCGGTTTGACACAATGACACCGCTGATCCACCACGATCAACCGAACCGAGTTTTGTCTTATCCATAACGTGACCAAATCTACACAAAACAAAGATCAAAAGGTAAGATTTGGCATTTTTTCACCAAGAACAAGCTTTATTCCTAAAACAAGCTTCAAAGAGGATTCTCAAAAATCTAAGCAAAATCCAAAGTCAATCTCATCAACAATTGGAGCTTTGAAACAATGGAAATCAAGGGATTTGGGATCTACTCCTAAAAATATCTCATGGCCAAGACTTATTCTTCTTAAAGCAAGATTCAAAAGCTTGGGTTCTCAACCAAAATCTATGAAAATCAAAGAGAGATAAGTGAATAGGGAAAACTCACCAAAGGAGAAAGCTTTCAATATATTAAATCTATTTTCTCTTTTTATTTTACATTTTTTACCATGTATATTAATCTAAAATGTTTTGAATATATGCATGGATTCAAATTTTGTGATACATGTAAGAAAGTGAAAGATAAAGAGAAGTGGGTTATAAGGCTTCGTATATCAAACAGAACCAAATTCAATTTGGTATACTTCTAGGGGTCTATAGAACTGGACTGACCCGTTTTGATCGGTTCGGAATTTTGTGGTTGATTTGGTTATATAGACCCGGTTCTCTAATTTCCATGTACTAAATAACCGGGAATCGTGTGTGTTCGGAAGCTCAATCTTGGTGCTGTCACTTGTCGGATTTAAGGCCCCAAGAGATTTAGATGAAGACGCCACTTGTTAGCAAGCACATGGCCAATTCAATGTTGCTAAGATAATGTTTGTTCTTTTTCTTCAATTTTATTTTTCTTTGTAAGCATTTTCATGTGTTCATATAAAGTTGAAAAATGTACCAATATTCTCTTAAATTGTGAAGAAAAATCACTTTCTATGGACCTACTACGAAGTTAATAGCGTTGACTTTGACTTAAATTTGAGGTTTTACCCTAATAACTTTCTTGTTTACCCTAATAACTTTCTTGTGGTTAAAGTCTAATAGCATTATTAGACATAGAAAATTACAAACCATTATATAATATAGTTGATAAAAAATAAGAAATAACGATTAAAAACAAAAAATACAAAAATATTGAATAAATAAAAAATTTAATTATGCATAATTGGTATCATTTTTTTAATGGTAACATTACGTATTAACAGTTACAAGTTATGGTATTGTTGCACTTTTTGTTTTTTTTTTTGCTAAACAAAAATTACAAGTTATGGTATTGTTGCACTTCATTGTACATAATGGAGATTATACTTTTATAATCATGTTAACTAAACGTATAATTACAAAAGTAATCATGTATTTCCACATGCAAATAGATCACTCACACACTTACACACCAAGAAAAGCTCCATAGATTCAGCAAATTTCACATTTGCTTCCACACTTTATAAAAAGACAACAACACATGTTCTCTCTAACATTACCACCAAAAAACATAACAAACTTAAATCTTAATCAAAACCTTTGATTATGGATTCTGTAAATTCCTTCAAAGGCTATAGTAAAGTAGACGAAGCTCAAAATCAAGCATTTAAGCAAAAAACAAAAAAACGTATAAATCCTACTCGCCGTCTCCGCCGTAATCCTCATCGTCGTAATTCTCTCCGCCGTAATCGCCACCGTAGTTCACAAGAAACGAAACGAGTCAACACCACCGAGTTCACCTACCGAGTTAACTCCATCAACTTCACTCAAAACGATTTGTAGCGTAACTCGTTACCCTGAATCTTGCATTTACAGTATCTCAAAGCTTCCATCTTCAAACACAACAGATCCAAAAACTCTGTTTAAGCTCTAACTGAAAGTAATCATCCACGAGCTCGATTCAATCTCCGATTTACCGGAAAAGTTATCGAATCAAACCAAAGACGAAAGAATCAAATCTGCGTTAAGGGTTTGTGGAAATCTTATCGAAGATTCATTAGATCGACTCAACGACTCTGTTTCCGCCATTGATGACGAAAAGAAGAAAGCTTTAACATCTAGACAAATCGAAGATCTCAAGACATAGCTTAGTTCTGTAGTAACAGACCACGAAACATGTTTCGACTCGTTAAACGAGTTGACTCAGAACAAAACAGATTATCGTAACTCTGTTATTACACAGAATCTGAGATCTGCAATGAATAGATCTACAGAATTTTCAAGTAACAGTCTTGCGATTGTAAACAAGATTCTTGCTACGTTAAGTGACTTTGGATTTGGAAGAAGAAGACTTTTGAGTGAAGAAAGTTTGGATTTTGAGAAATGGGCAAGTCGGAGATTGTTACAGACGGTGGATTTGAAGATTGATGTGACGGTGGCGAGTGATGGTTCAGGTGATGTGAAGACGGTGAATGAAGCGGTGGTTATGGTACCGAAGAAGAGTTTAAAGGTATTTGTGATTTATGTGAAAAGTGGGATTTATAAAGAGAATGTTGTTATGGATAAG
This sequence comes from Draba incana, assembly GCA_963576765.1. Lineage (NCBI taxonomy): Eukaryota > Viridiplantae > Streptophyta > Magnoliopsida > Brassicales > Brassicaceae > Draba > Draba incana. Next base: position 56,213,401 of record OY755202.1, on the reverse strand, counting down.
AGTAAATGGAATGTTATGATTTATGGAGATGGCAAAGACAAAACCATTATTTCTGGTGGGAAGAATTTTGTCGATGGAACTCCGACTTATGAAACGGCGACGTTTGGTAAGTTCTTGATTTTATTTTAGTTAGTTGGAAAAAAAATTCTTAGAGAAGGAATTGAGTTATTAGTTCTTTGATTAAGATTCTTTACATATTAGTCGATTTTTGAGGTTTAATTTTGATTTTATTATTCCATTAGCTTCACTCAAATTCGAGCTAATGGTTCTTGTTCTTGTTGATGATGGGTCAGATTAGTGACTTTAAGTGGTAATTTAGTAGTTATAGAGAAAATGAACAGAAAAAACATAATGTAATGTTTTTCATAACGTTTTTTAGTATAGTTTTTGTAATGGAAAACTATTAAAATGGTATATTTTGTATAGCACTGGTACAATATTAGCAATGTATTTCCGAGTAAGACATTTTTTATTTACTACATTAAAATTTGCATACAACTTTTGAAAATTTGTTTGTTGTTCACGCAGCTATACAAGGGAAAGGATTTATAATGGACATAGGAATCATAAACACCTCCGGAGCATTGAAACACCAGGCCGTGGCATTCCGATCAGGCTCCGATTTTTCGGTATATTACCAATGTTCATTCGACGGTTTTCAGGACACGCTTTACCCTCATTCCAACCGTCAATTCTACCGCGACTGTGATGTTACCTGAACAATCGATTTTATTTTCGGAAGTGCGGCAGTGGTTTTCCAGGGCTGCAAGATCAAGCCGAGGCAGCCACTTCCGAACCAATTCAACACTATAACAGCTCAAGGTAAAAAAGATCCGAACCAAAACTCTGGGATGTCGATCCAACGATGTACTATCTCCAACAACGGTAATGTAACCGCACCAACGTATCTTGGTCGACCTTGGAAGGTCTTTTCGACCACGGTGATTATGGAGACAGAGATTGGAGCAGTGGTTCGACCTTCTGGATGGATGTCGTGGGTTTCCGGAGTTGATCCACCGGCCAGCATAGTGTACGGAGAGTATATGAATACAGGTCCCGGGTCAGATGTAACACAGCGAGTTAAATGGGCCGGGTATAAACCGGTAATGTCGGCGGACGAGGCAGCAAAGTTCACGGTGGCTACACTTTTACATGGCAACGATTGGATACCGGCGACTGGAGTAACGCATCAGCTATCTTAATTTAGTAACACTATCATCACATTTTTAGATCATACTTTGTTCTTATTCCGATTTCGGTATACTTTACATTCATTTGACACTGTTATATGAACTCTGTTTTGTGTATTTATATGATTGAAGTTAAATAACCAAAGCTCAAAAGTAAGAAAAAAAGAGACTGAATACCAAATCCAAGAGGTTATTGATAGAACATTGTAGACGCAAAGATTCTCTTACACAACCGACTAAAATGTCACTTGAAACATCAATCTAACAAAAGAAAGAAAGTCTCTTTGTTTCGAAATCCGAAGTAGCCGAGAGCGGATAGATAGGTTACCCGAATCGAGTTTTTTTTTCCTTAGAGACGAGCGAGGACTCCTTCGACTTCTTGTGGAGTGTAAAGATGATAAGCTGGTGCAACCTTGGCAATGTCCACGTTATTTGGAGTCACCTACACAAACCGGAACAATTAGGACGAATCGAAACTTCCGTGAAACGTAAAGTTTTCGTCGGATTGAAAAAGTATGTACCTTTTCTTCCATAACTTGCTTGAGGATCGATACAGCAATCGTCTCAGCTTCTGCAAGAGACAAATCCTGCAGCAAAAGTTAACGATTTTAACGGCAACGTTAAGTAATGCAATCAGATAGAGAAATTATTGAAGCAAGCTTTTAACTTACTTTGTTGAACTGCTCTTGAAGAGAACTATCAGCACCTTCTGATCCTGAACCGATCGCCTTTGCATTGCACTGCCAGAATGTTCCAGAACGATCCGTGTAGTACCTGTAACAAGACAGAGTCATTTACAATCAGATCAACTAATTGTGAATCATACGAGTAGAAGAAAAGTTTAAGTGACTAACAACTTACAAGCTCGGTCCGTTTTCATCATGACCAGCGATGAGAAGAGATACTCCAAATGGTCTAGACTGTAACGAGACAAAAGATGATCAGTACTCATGTCAAAATGTATCAGCTAAATATAAAGCGCAAAGGCTGAGAAACGGAAATCAACAACTAGAGATACTTACCATGGACTCTTCATCTCCTTCACCAAACCGTAAAGCAAGATCACGCAATGCTTGTGTTGTGGACTCTACAGTCACTGGCTCGCCATACGAGAATCTGTGGTTCTGTACAACAACAAACAAAAACAGTCAATAACATAATACAATCCTTTAACGCTAAAAGATCAACACCGAGATATAGAAGCCTTACTTGAGTCTCGACTCTAGTATGCTCAACAAGCGTACGAGCATCAGCCATCAAACCACTCGTCGCACAACCAATATGGTCATCGGTTTCCATAATCTTCTCAACACTGCTCGGCTCCTAAACAAACACAAAGCAAGATATCACCATAACTAACAAGCATTGAAAACTTATACTTTCACCAAACAAATCACAACTTTGAGAGCACAGAGAATTCAAGGTTAGGAACTAAACCAGTAAAGGCGACGTGATACGCTTCTCGACAGCAAAATTAACGGAGAAAGCTTCAAGTACTTTGTTGAATTGCTCTTGAAGAGAACTATCAGCTCCTTCTGAACCTAAACCACTAGCCTTAGCATTGCACTGCCAGAATGTTCCAGAACGATCCGTGTAGTACCTGTAACAAGACAGAGTCATTTACAATCAGATCAACTAATTGTGAATCATACGAGTAGAAGAAAGCTTAAGTGACTAACAACTTACAAGCTCGGTCCGTTTTCATCATGACCAGCGATGAGAAGAGATACTCCAAATGGTCTAGACTGTAACGAGACAAAAGATGATCAGTACTCATGTCAAAATGTATCAGCTAAATATAAAGCGCAAAGGCTGAGAAACGGAAATCAACAACTAGAGATACTTACCATGGACTCTTCATCTCCTTCACCAAACCATAAAGCAAGATCACGCAATGCTTGTGTTGTGGACTCTACAGTCACTGGCTCGCCATACGAGAATCAGTGGTTCTGTACAACAACAAACAAAAACAGTCAATAACATAATACAATCCTTTAACGCTAAAAGATCAACACCGAGATATAGAAGCCTTACTTGAGTCTCGACTCTAGTATGCTCAACAAGCGTACGAGCATCAGCCATCAAACCACTCGTCGCACAACCAATATGGTCATCGGTTTCCATAATCTTCTCAATACTGCTCGGCTCCTAAACAAACACAAAGCAAGATATCACCATAACTAACAAGCATTGAAAACTTATACTTTCACCAAACAAATCACAACTTTGAGAGCACAGAGAATTCAAGGTTAGGAACTAAACCAGTAAAGGCGACGTGATACGCTTCTCGACAGCAAAATTAACGGAGAAAGCTTCAAGTACTTTGTTGAATTGCTCTTGAAGAGAACTATCAGCTCCTTCTGAACCTAAACCACTAGCCTTAGCATTGCACTGCCAGAATGTTCCAGAACGATCCGTGTAGTACCTGTAACAAGACAGAGTCATTTACAATAAGATCAACTAATTGTGAATCATACGAGTAGAAGAAAGCTTAAGTGACTAACAACTTACAAGCTCGGTCCGTTTTCATCATGACCAGCGATGAGAAGAGATACTCCAAATGGTCTAGACTGTAACGAGACAAAAGATGATCAGTACTCATGTCAAAATGTATCAGCTAATTATAAAGCGCAAAGGCTGAGAAACGGAAATCAACAACTAGAGATACTTACCATGGACTCTTCATCTCCTTCACCAAACCGTAAAGCAATATTACTTCCAGCAGGCCCACTTCGTGCATGTCTACCTCCTCCTCTTCCGTGACCTTGACCTTGAGCAGGAGGAGGATTCGGAGGAGGAGGTTTTGGAGGAGAATATGGAGGAGGTGTGGGTTTATGTGGAGGCCAGCGAGGATACACACGTGGTGGAGGGGGAGGAAGAGGAAGATGAGGTTGAGGGTTTGGGTTTCTAGATGAAATATAACGTTGCAACATTGTATTCCAGCCAATCCTAGTACAAGGAAATTTCTTGATATCGCCAGAGGATTTATCTTCCTTAAATACAAGAATCACTTGCACATTACTACAATTATTAAAGAAGACTAGCCAGTCATAATAACCTTTATCGGCACTCATTAAAACAACATTTACCCTCGTACCACTGTGCTCTATATGAAGCCTAATATCTTCAAATCGCTCACAGATAAAATCATCTGCCACTTGCTTACGTCCAACCAAATCAACCGAGTGAATTGGAAAACCGCTATGCCATAGTGAATTATATGCTCTATCAGTAATTCGGTTTTCAACTAAATTAGCCACGACTCCTAGGTATAACCTGGGTCCACTAAGACCTAAGGAATCTAGGTAATAATCTACCGCTGGTCTAATTATGGAAGGAGCTCTACGATATATTTTAGGTGGATCATTCGATTCGAAGTCATAGAAGACATATGTCTGCACCTAGAGAAGCAGACAACAAGTTTATAATTCGGCACAAGACAAGGACGAGAGAGAAGAGAAGGACGAGAGAGAAATGTTATTACCTGATTAAAATCCGGATTCGGATTAATCGGAGGAAATGCCTGAGCCATCTCTTGAAATTCGTTTTCCGGCGGATGGTTTCCACTTTCCAGAAGAAGAAGACTAAAAAGGTGAAAAGTTTTTTCTGGGGCTTTTTTTCTTTAATCGGACCAATGTTTTAAAGCCCAAACGAATAGTCGGTGCACTATATCTAATTTTTAATATAGTTCACTAGAGGAGCAAAAATGAGGAAAAAAAACTTTAAATTTTTATTTAACAAAAGATAAGATAATGCTGAGCAATTATAGGAGGGATAGTATAGGAATTTTTTCTATACTAAATATAGTTACTAAATTATTTTTTAGGTCATATCTAATAATATTGATGTCAATTTCCCTTAAACAAACCTATATGTTTAAATGAATATAAAAAAAAAAAAAAAAAAAAAAAAACCTTCTCATATTCAAAATTTATAAACTGAATTTATAGTCTTAAATAAATGAAGGAAAACCTTCTAAAATATTATTGATTTACTTAAATCAAAATTTATAAACCGAATTTATAGCCATAAACCTTTTCTCACAATTGACTAGTGGGTTTCTTCCCGCGGGTCAATTTTTCCGGTTCTCATCTGTGGTTTCTTCCCAAGGGTCGATTTTTCCGGTTCTCATCTGTCTGTGGTTTATTTCCGCGGGTCGACTTTTTCGGTGGCTTACGACCGATGGCTTACGGTGGAAAATTTCCACCGGTGATCAAAACCAAAAAAGTCGATCCGCGGGATTGATCACCGGTAGAGATTGTCCACCGTAAGCCACGGTTGGGGATGCCCATATGCTTAGGGGGAAAAATTGAAATGTTTTGTGTTATTTGATTGTGAGAAAGCTGGAGAGAGAGAGAGAGAGAGAGAAAATCCTTTGGACAATATAGAAGAGAGAAGACTTTTAAATAAACAAGAGGAGGAGGTTCCTTTATACAGAAAAGATTGAGGTAAGGTTAGGTAAGGAGGTGCGATGTATAATTCGTTTTACACACCTGTCAAAATCTTACCTAGATATCTCTTTTTATTAGTATTATTATTTATTTGTATGATGGCTTTGCTGTCAATATATCAACGACTTTGCGCATAATGAGGACATACCATGTAAACACCCGGATTTTACGGTCTTGTCAAAACCATCTTCACCCATACCGTCTCACGACCTTTCTTGATATAACACAAAGCTATGCACAATTTTGATTTTTTTTTTTTTTCGGTTGATTATCTTGCAAATTAATCCGTCTATGATCTACTCGAATATTATAGAAAAGGCTGGTTTTGAATTTGATTCGGCACTTTATGAGTTCGGTTCGAATCAATTTTAATAACTAACTAGAAAATCGATCAAGAACCGAATATTTATCGGATATGGTATGGGCTGGTTATATTCACCCAGATAAATCCAAACGAACTTGAATTAGTCGATAAAATCTGAAATACCAAAAAATTAAATTATCTTTACCCCAAATATATTCGGATTTGTAATTGTCATTTTGGTGTTTTTTTTTTTTTGGTCGGGATCATTTTGGTCTGGACGTAAATATAACTAATATTTTTTTTTGCACTTTCGAATACTCATTGAGTATATGAGATAACCATCTCATGTTCTTTCCGAAGAAAAAATCTAGTTTAGTGAACCATAGATATCACTACTCGGTTCTGTTATCGACAAACGCAAGTGGGATGGCACGTGATGGGACCATAGATATCACTACTTTACGTTCAATGCGTCGGTTACTGTGTTACAATAATCTACCAATTATTCTATTAGTATTATTATTGGCTCCGTCGTCGTCGCTGAGTCCATTTCGCTTACTTGATTTATGTGTAACCCCAAAAATTACCCAGAATTTACAGCCAAAACGATTTGGGGAAATTGGAAATTTCTGATTATGTTACCTGAAATTGTTCTTGATTAATTTTGAGATTTCGGTTTCTGAGATTAATTTTGAGATGGAATGACGTAATCTACACAACTATCACTTGTTGTAACCTAGGTTTGAGGAATAATCAATTCATTGAAACAGTTGCCAAACATAAAACAGTTGCCAAACATAAAGCAAATTCATGTTTAGCAAAAAAAAAAAAAAAACATAAAGCAAATTCTTTTAAATAAATTAAAATTCTTATTTCAATAATGTTTTTGGAGCCTTAAAATAGCCTTCATTTTTCGCAAGAACACATATCTTCCCTTAAGTTCCACTCTTCTTTTCCTTGTTTCTTCTTTTGCTCCAAAGCCAAAACTCTCTTTGGCTAAGTACACAAAAATGGTCATTAAGACCACTAATACTTTTGTTAAAACCACCTCATTTATCTCTTTAATTCTCTATTTCCTAATAACAACAACATTTAATCCCCACTTGGTTTTAGCCCAAGAAGTTATTGAACAAGAAGAAGACCCGGAGTTTTATATTCTTGATGAAGCTCGCTCAATACTTTCAAATGTGACAATCTCATCCAAAACCAGGCTACTAGTTTCTCACTACAAGAAGATCAAGAAAGGAATGAAGTGTCACGTCGGGAGTTACAATATTTGGGATGTAACGGGTCGAGCCTCTTGCATTGGTGCAAAAAGCATTGTCGGAATGTTCTTGGAGACATGAATAATTGTGGTCGCTGCGGTAACAAATGCGGTTTCGGGCAGCGTTGTTGTGGTAGTATTTGCACTTACGTTACTTTTAATCCTAACCATTGTGGGAAATGCTCGAAAAAGTGTGCATTTGGGGATGAATGTGAGTATGGATATTGTGGGTATGCTTAATTTCAAAATGTTAAAAGATATGTTTAAAATGTTGAAAACTATGGGTTATATCGTAATTTTGAGTCATTATTTTTAATTTTAAACCGTTATACTATACGTAAAGGATTTCACTTATACAAATTTTTCATGCATATGCTTGTAATGATTTTTTTGCTTTTCGACGCGTGTAATGATTTTGTTTAGCGAGTATACACATGTAAACAAAAACATAATTATTTGAAAAGCTAAGTAAATAGATGAAATGATAGATATCCGTTAATTGGCTTTATACATTTCATAGTTACAATGCCAAAATTTCACGATCTCTCGACTAGTAAGATGAATCACTTTCTTGATAATATAATTTAATATTTTATTCAAAATAAATAAATAAATAAATAAGATGAATCATCCCTACTAGACAACAATATTTATGTTTAATAAGATTTCACATCATTTTGTAATGATTTTTTTTTTGTCAACACACACAAACGTTGTAACTTAAAACTTATAAGCATCGTTATTGTATGTCATGTGCGGCATATAGTTTGGAACCATAATCAACATTTTTTGATGTAACCAGTCATTATTATTTTTTAAAATTTTTGAATGAATTGAATCTGTACTAGACCGCGTTTTGAAACACCTTATTAGCCAACGACTCAACGTTATGTGGACCTTGTCCTTATTGTTCGAGAATAAAGTAACCAGTGGTGATGATTATTAGAGGAATTATACCAACCAGATCCAAAATCAGTTGCTGTAGCCAAGATTTGAGGAATTATAATCAATTCATTCAAACAAATGCCAACCAAACTCAAATTCTTTGAATAAATTTAAACTATAATTTCAATAATGTTTGGTGCTATAAAATACCCTTCATTTCGCAAGAATACAGATCATCCCTCAAGTCCCACTCTTCCTTTTCTTGCTTCTTCTCTGCTCCAAAGCCAAAGCCAAAAAACTCTCTTTATCTAATTTATACTTAACACACAAAATGGGCATTAGGATCTCTAATACTCTCTTTAAATACACTTCACTTCTCTTCCTAATATTCCTCTATTTCCTAATAACGTCAACATCTAATCCTCATTCGGTGTTAGCTCAAGAAGTTACTAATCAAGAAGAAGACCCTGATTTTTAATGGTGCTTTTAATGATATTCTAAGTAGGACCAAAATTCACTAAGAACCCACTTACCAAATTTATAAAGATGTTGCATTCTGAGTCTAAGGCTTTTGTTCATGTCAAAAGGGAGAACTTGAAGCCCTTGACTTCTCTGCGCATCTTAAACAAGAGATTTGTAAGAGCTTTGTTATGCATTGTAGCCAGTCTTGAAGCATCTCTTAAACAAGAATTATTCTTCGAGTTAAGTATTCGTAAAACCGGTAAACAACCCAAATCCGGCACATTCAAGAAACCGAATTTCCGTCCTCCAATCTTGTGTATTTCCTATTACAAAAACATTTAAAATGAATGAAACAAAAATAAAGTTCATATGATGATGATAGTGTGAGAAAACTTACATGAAGGAATGTAGTCAAATTACCAATGACAATGTCAACATGTTGAGACATTGAAATGGAAAGAGATTGATTGGTCAAGAAAGGGCTAGAGTAGTCGTTTGTCCCAATGCTTATCAAATAGACAGCTCTTGAGATTCTCTTCTTGCTTTCTTCTTTACCAAACCTTCTCCTCCACAATCTCTCCACTTTCTTGTAGTGATCCAACTGTGTTCTCAAACTTATAACCTTATAATAATTATCAAGAATTAGTCACCACACGTTGATATAACATAGAATACATGATACATCCATCTTACCTAACCTTAATTTTTTTATAAAAAAAAACTAATTGTCCCAAATCAGTAAGTGGCTAAAAATGATATAACTAAATAAAGCATGTAACAAAACACTAAACAAATCGTAGGTAGGACCAAAAATACATTTTTAAAGAAGATTGTTCAACTAATTTAGCCATAACAATCGGGTCAAAACTCAAACCCACTTCCATATGGAATCATTTTACCTATATTTTAATATACTCTATAAACTTTAAGCAAATTTTAGATCAATCAATCAAAGGGCACGAGCTTTCTATAAATAACTAAAAATCCGAAAGAAACTAAAATAAAATAAAAAGACAAATATACATACCGAACCTTGGAACGTTTCCACAAGAACGCCAGCACCAGCTGATGCAAAGTTGACGCCGTAAAGCTTCTTTTTGACTATTTCTTGGTTCCAAAAACGGCGGAATTAACGGCAAATTCGCATATTCCGCTATCATTGATGCACATTTCCGTTAAATAGGCCACGAGTTATGTAATAAATATAAAAATACTAATATATTATTGTAAATCTAATATCCAAAATTTGTAAAATAAAGAGTTTCAAATGGTGGAAAACAAATTGCGCAAAAAATAAATTAGTTTTTCGTTTTGTGGCATACATTAACATGATAAATACAAAATCACTAGTAGTCTCCTGTTTCAATCTCAGTCTCAGAGTCTGACGAATCCTCATCACCAGACGAACTAGAGGAACTCGAAGCCGGATGAATCACCTGGCGAATAGGATCCGCTGCAACAGGAGCCCCTCCACCAGATCTTGGAGTCTTAAGGATCTCCTCAAGTTCGCGCATATGCTTCTCAAAAATCTCCTATGCCTGCGATAAGCCTTCTTCTTGTTTTCTAAGTTCAACAAGCTCCTCGCTAAGATCGGGCGCCTTGTCACTCTGAAGCAGCCCCAAAAACTAAATGTTGCTCTGAACTTGGATAAAATCTAACATATCAGTCTAAGGTTTGTCGTTGAGCACCTTAAGATTCTCTTTCGCTTGCCCCTTCCTCGACTCGTACTCTGCTGTCAGCTCGTGCTTCGCCCGATCAACAGCTTTCCGAACGGCTGCATCCTGAAGTCTGGCTGCATCATCTAAACGAGCGGTCAAACTGGAAACTTCTTGCCGCAAGCGTCTCCTTTCAGCTTCAAACTCTGAGAACGTGCCGTCTATCTTGCGGCGCTGATCCTCAGTCTCTTTCACATCATCTTCCAAGGTAGCAACTCGAGCCTCCGCTTGACGCTTTTGTTTCTTATGATCATCACATAGCTTCTAAACACTAGCAAGATGCCGATCCTGTGAGAGGGCATCCATCTCGTAGCCTTTGGTAAGCTCGTTGATCGAAGCAAACAACTGCCAAAAAGGTAATAAGTCAACAGAAACGAAGCAAAATGGATAATGCCGCAAAGTTCGAGAGAGATTAATACCGTCATGCCATGAAGGGCCACCTTTATATAGATGTCTCTCCTCGACATGTCTTGTGGAGGAGGAAACTTATTCCCTAACACAATCTCTGATACCTTAGCCGCCGCCATACTCCCGCTGCTAAATAACTCTCCTGAATCGATAGCTTTCCTATTATCATCCCGCGGACGCTTGCGATTTGCATTTGAAACATCGCGATGCTTCGGTGGCGAGTCATGACGATGATTGGAGTGGACAGCAACATTGCGCTCAAGCTTAGGAAGACGCAACTTAGGCGCATCAGTAGATCTAGCTCCTTGCGGGGCTCTCGTAGTAGTGCTCACTCTATTCTTGGCATCTCTCTTCTCGCCTACAGTTAATCTCTTCCCGTTACTCGATATTTTTGGTGGAGAAGTTAGGAGTTGCATTTCGAAATGATGAATGAGTGCTTCTCGAACAAGGCGCAAAGTGAAATCTTTCGTCCAACTGCACTTTTCGGTGATGAACTCGGTGCGAAGATCAAATAAATCTATCGGGAACCTGTCAGCGCTGCTATAATCTGCAAAACAAAAAGTAAGAACAAAATGGTTAGAACTTGACTAACTTATAAGTAAGATAGAGACTATTGCTAAACTGAAAATAAGCATAAGACGAAAAACAAAAACAAAAACACGACGAAGTCAACTACCACAGTAACCTCATCTCTTTCGAAGCTTAAGATTATCTCCGACTGAATCACTATTTATTCGCACAAAGAAAAACTTTTTCTTCCAAGAGCGTTCTAGAGGAGGGAAGTCTTTGATGACGCGAAGATCAGGTTTGCCGTCAATGGAGTAATGAAGTTTATCTTTGCGACCGACCTTTTTGACAGCCAAAAGACTCAGCAAGTGGTCCGCCCCAAGCTTGCTACCATTCTCGTAACTGCGAATCATGAGTCCAACTAAACATCGCATCCCTCGAGGTGTTATCTGAGAAATGGCAAGGTGATTCTTCCAGAGATATTCGAGAATCGTGCGAGGGATCGACCCAACTAGAATTGAGACAATATGTATGCATAGAAATCAAAATCAAACACCAACCAAATTTATAATCTCATTCGAATTACTAAAAAATGGATAAATAACTAACAAATTACTTTGATTAGAGCTAATATTAAGAGAACCCACCTCAATTAAGCTTCAACGAGCTGCAATGGAGCTTTTACCGAGCTTGAGCTTTAATGGAGGATGGGGTTGGTTTCGATTTCGTCGGGGAAGAAGAGGAAAGAAGATGGTTTCTCATTGGTTGATTTTTAGTCTTTTTGTTTTTAATTTTTTTATTCAATTTTTTAGGTTTTTTGGTAATTTCACCACCCCCTAAATGGTATAAAGATAAGAGGAAGGTTTGTTGTGGCATTTCGGATTAGAGAAAGGTTTTTTGATTTGGTTTTATGAGATTATGACATTTAAGAACTTAATTCTAAAATATCGCAATGTCATTCTCATTGACCCAACTTGAACATTTTGAAATAGAATTCTTTTTTTTTTGTTAACACATATCTAAAAGGGTAAATTATATATATGATTATATTGAATAAGTATTTTATAAATATATCAAGCATATGATATATAAATTGACCTATTATAAGATTATATCATTTATAAATAATATCTTATGATATACATTTTCATTTGGCGCAACAGTCAAATGAAAAATGGTAATTTTGGTTATCAGTTTTGTTTAGTCATTGAGAATATACGTAACTAAAATGTGCGTAAATGGAAACCAAAAGTGTAGGTTTATTTTAGCCAAGTAAATAATTTGTGCACCGAATTTATCTTTCTTACTTTTGGATCATGCACTAACTAATGTCGACGATTCAATTATTGATGAGGTAGGTCCACGAAATTGAATAAAAACAATATTTTACAGCTCATTTGTCAAATTTGACCATATGACAAAAAAACAGTTGCAAGTTATTTTACATTTTTGGACAATTTCACGCGTAATCAAATTTGTATACTTAAAGCTAATAATGGAAAACCTTTTGACATTTCACGATTTGTTTTGGACTCTAATTAAATTAGGTACCTATATAGTAACTCAAAAACAACAACAAAAGAAAAAAAAAAGTTTTGAAAAGCCAACAAGAGTAAAGTTATGTTCCTGACAATTTTTTTTAAATATCAGAGGAACCATATAGAATATTTTTTCTTCGAATGAAAGTGATACCTATATAGTAACTCATGAAGATCATTTCCAAAGAAAATTTTACAATGAAAACAAAGAGTGATACATACCTTCATCTTCTGGTAAAAGTTGAGCATTTCCAAAGATTTCAAGAAAGATCACAAAGAAGAGAAGAGCATATAAATAACTTTCTTGGCTGAGAAAATGAAACCCATCTTTTTCTCCATTTTTTTCTCCGGAGAAGTATAATCAACTCTCAATTCTTAACTATGGAGAGAGAGAGAGAGAGAGAGAGAGAGAGAGAGAGAGAGAGAGAGAGAGCTTTTGTTCAATGGAGAAAGAAGAGTTGGGAAGCTTTTAGTCTTCACATATTTATATACTTAATAAAATCTCATAAAAATGTAAATAATATCTAGCCGCCAGAAATGAATCTATTGTAGGGTTCGTGTAGAGTTTTAATCTTTTATGAATTTATTTTAGTAGTAAGAAGAATATTTAGCATATTTTTACAAATTCTATGTTGGAAAATTGGCAAGAATAACACCCCAAAATAAAACTATAACAAAATCTCTAACCATTTAACCTAAATTCACTACAAGAAAACACAGATTTAGCGTCGGCATATTTCGACTCTATTTCGACGCTAAATCCTCTTAGCGTCGAAATAGCGTCGAAAACATTTCGACGCCTAACCTTTGACGCAGTTCACATTCGACCCTATTTCGACGCTAAAACGACCCTGAATTAGCGTCGAATGTTCGACGCTACTCTGACACAATATTTCGACGCTAATTCGCCGCTATTATAGCGTCGAATTGAAACATTTCGATGATAAATGGATGCTAAATTTGCGTCGGATTAGCGTCGACACCTGATTCAATCGACGCTACTTTGACGCTAAGTTAGCTTCGAATTAGCGTCGAATGAATCAGGTGTCGACGCAAATCCGACCCTAATTTAGCATCGATTTAGCGTCGAAATAACATTTTTTTAAAAAAAAGATTATTATAAAAAATTATAATAAAAATTAAACCGAAATTATAATAAAAATTGTAATAAAAATTATAATCAAAATTAAATTATCCGATACAAAATAAAAATTATCCGTTACAACTGAAATTAAAACGCTACTCCGCCGGCGGTTGTTGGGTCCTTATAGGTTCATGATGTCTTCGAATTCTTGGTGGAATTGCGATGCATCGGGAGGTGTAGAAGGCGGTTGAGGGCGATTAATCCACTGCCCTTGCAAGGCAGTGGCTAATGTCGGGTTATCCGCGGCAATGATGTCAAAGAGATTGCTGATGATCGTCTGGTTGTTCTTTAGCTCTGCAATCTCAGCTTTAGCAGCTTGCAACTCAGCGGTCACATGAGGCTGAGACGAACCCGCCGTTTGAGAATACTGAGAAGACGAACAATCTTTGATGGATCCAACACCCCTCGTTCGATCTTTCTTCCTCGGTGCAACCTTTAAAATATAAGTGTTATACAATAAAATAATAGAATCTAACATTCTAAATCATAAATCTAACATTACAAACCTAAATCTAAAATTCCAAACCTAGATACAAACCTAAATCTAAAATTCCAAACCTAGATCTAAAATTCCAAACCAAGATCTAAAACCTAGTTCTGCCGATGGTTCTATATATAGGAGATTTTAGCATCGATTTTGCATCGAATTTTAGCATCGAATTAGCATCGAATTCATTTAGCGTCGAATTTGCGTCGAATGCTATAAAAAGTAGGTGAACTCGTGTTAATTGTGTCATCTACCTAAATTTAGCATCGATTTTGCGTCGAATATAGCGTTGAATTTGGTAGGTAGATAACACATTTAACACGGGTTCACCTACTTTTTGCATGAGCATCGAATCACATCAATTCGACGCTATTTTGACGCACTTTAACAAAATTAGCGTCGAATTAGCGTCGAATTCATGTGATCTGACGCTAATTCGACGCTAAATCAATCAAATTTTTCAGTTATGAATTAGGGTAAAGAAACCACAACATATACGATAATATTTAACAAGGTTAACCCATTTGAAGATTATATATTGACAACATATAACGATAACAATCACAACAAATTTATACCAATCTAACATGAATGAATTAGTGTCGATAACAATCATACAACGAGATATATTTATTATGCAACTCCAATAAAACATTACAAATAATGAAACATTAATTTAAAAACGACTTCTTTCACAGGTACATTAGAGACTTGAAAATATTAAACATACAACGGTTATGGTACAAGTACATAATAAACGACTAATTTTTAAAACATATATGTATACATACATATATATGTATCTATCAACTCCAAACAACGGTTAGAACCAGAAACTTTTCTTTCCCTTTTGTTTCTTGGGTGGAGAATCTAAAAATTCGTCGCAAAATTCTCTTTTGATTGCATCAACATCTAGATTTAAGTTTGGGATTTCTGGACTTTCGGCAAATTCAAAATTGTAGTAGTGATCCTTACATTCATTTGAAGTACTTCCACCGTAAGTATCTAACTTGTCAATCAATTGAGATGGTTGTCCGTCTTTGATTTGCCTATACAAAACTTCATCGACAACCCGCTTCTGGTCAGGACATTCTGGCTGCTTATCATATTTGTGTTTGAATAACTGAACCCATCTTCAAATTTGGGACTCACAACATTGGCAGGAGACCATGAGTATGTGGGTATATCTTTAGTATATTCGTCGCACTGAGATTCAGTTTCCCACGATAATTTAGGAATGTGGTGGATGTTTGGCAAGCACTGGCTGTCCGGCACTATTGTTGATGTAGAATCTTCATTATGGATTGGTGAGCTCGTATCAAATTCCCACGAGTAAGTGGATATCTCTTGAGTGAATTCGTCGCATTGAGTTTAGGTTTCCCACGAGAATTTTGGATCCTCCCACAAAATTTCCACGTTTGTTGTTTTAGAGTCTTCCTTAAGAGAGCTGGAAGACATTATTTGTGTTATAGGTAGGTGTAGAAGTTATACACTCCATCATATGTATTTATAGTGGAAGTTATACGCTAAATCGACGCTAAATTTGCAACGATTTAGCGTCAAGACGTTTCGTACCTAAGTAGCGTCGATTTTGCGTTGAATTTAGACTTTCGATGGAAGTTCGACGCTAATTCGACGCTTAATTTGCATCGATTAACCGTCGAAACGCTTCGTCCCTAATTTGCGTCGATTTAGCGTCGAATTTAAACTTCCGATGGAAGTTCCACGCTAAATCGACGCAATATAGCGTCGATTTAGCGTCGAAATGTTTCGTCCTTACTTAGCGTCGAATTAGCGTCTAATTGTAATTTTGACGCCATTACGACGCTAGTGTGACGCTAAATTAGCGTCGAAAACAATTCGACGCTAAATTCCGACGCTAATTCAGTGTTTTCTTGTAGTGATCTAATGGTTTATATTTGTCCACCTATACTAATTTTTGTTACTTTTTAATTATTAATTTTTTTTTGGTTAGTTTGCAAATTGATCCTTCTATATTTCAATTTTCTTTCTAGAATTTATTAATCGAAAATATATTTTGGTGTGCGAATTGTGGACTACAATAATATTTTTTATTGTATTTTATCAACAAAATTTATATATAGATATATAGTTGTGTGGGACTTTTTAAGTCCATGTCCAACTCTCCTGTTAGTATGATATTGTCCGCTTTGGACCCAAATGATAAAGTCCGCACGAATTAATCTTTGGTTTTCTTTCCAAATAAGTTCATACTAATTTAGTTGGACATTACTTATATACTGGACTATTATTGTCTAATCTTCCAATGCGGGACTTGGTTTGTTATCCCAACAAACCTCTCCTCAAACCAAGAACCACACAAAACCGTGTGTCCTCCCTTCTAGCGAAACCTGACACCCATCTTGCACCGCCGTAATCTCCAACAGAACTTGTCTCCTAACCAGAAGACTTTTCGGCACAAGCCACCAGCACTCCTTAACTGCGAGGTCACCTTGAGGGTTCTCCTTCCACACCAAACTTGGCCCACACCCACTTCTCCAGATCGTCTTTTTTGAACCAGTGCTCTGATACCAATTATGGGGCTTTTCAAGTCTATGTCCAACTCTCCTATTAGTATGATATTATCCGCTTTGTGCCCAAGTGGCAAAGCCCGCACATATTTATCTTTGGTTTCTTTTTCCAAAAGGCCTCATACTAATTTAGTTGGATATTACTTATATATTAGACTATTATTGTCTAATCTTCCAATGTGGGATTTGGTTTGTTATCCCAACAAGTTGACAGAAAAAGATATATTGTAGATATATAAAGGGAATTACAAAAATGTCACTTTTAACATGCCACTTTACGAATATGCTACTCTTGAATTATTTTCTTACCAACATGCCACTTATAAATCTGTTTAAAAACCTTATATCTCAAAGATCTCAATAAAAAAAAAAATATTTTGATCCCTAACAAACCTTAAACCTAAATAACTAAACCCTAATATAACATAGTTTACCCAAACATAAATAATTTAAATTTTTTTAAAAAAATGATAGTAGCATTTTTGAAAAGTGACATTATTTAATTATTATTTTGTAAATTTAAATTATTTAGAACTTTTAATGAAAACCTCTCATGATGGAGGTGCTCAACTAATTATTTATCCAGTGAAATACTATATAATTTTTTTGTAACAAAGAATCAATTTTTGTCTTATATAAAGTATAACAAGACCGTATCTCGCCATGCAAAAAGGTTATATTATGCTTCTTTTAACGTAGAAAATTATAAATATTGAACAATGACTAAGGAAAAATGCTTCCCATGACTGCTTTTAATTAGTACTAGGGGTTTCCTACGCTACGCGTGGGTTGGTTGATAAACTTTTATAAATATTTTGGAGTGAATTGTGTGTTAAATTTTGTAAGTGCATATTTTAATTTTTTTTTTTATCGTTAATAGAAAAGTTAATTTTATTAAATGCATATTTTAAATTTGTAGGTATAAAATATGGATTTGTTTAGGGGAAAAAAAGGGGGGATATAAGGGATAAGTATATCGTGAGAAAGTGGTACTAATGTTTTTTTCTTTAAAAATGATGTAAATTAGATTAGTTTGTTTAAAAGTTCCATAATTTTTGGAAAATATGTTCTTTTATAGCACTTCATAGTGTATGTAGTTTTGGACTGTGTTTGTAACAATTTGGGTTCATGTGAACTCATGAATATTTTCATCTAAAGTTATATTATCTAAATCGTTGATTATTTAGGCATGTATAATATGGGACTCTTGTCTCAAAATCTGATAAGACAAAGTTGTGTAAAAAATTTGTGAGAAACACATTTTTCTGGAACAAAAGATTCCGAGTGAAATAGTAGAAAGATGAACTATAATTATAATCAAGGGAAGATTGTTTTAGCCACCGCTAGGTTATTAAAAAGATACAACAAACAAACCACAGTCTAAACTCTATTGTAAAATTTATAATCATATATCTAAGATGTAAGATCCCTTATTGTTGAACTGCAAAAAATATTATAAAATGACAATCAACCATAAAAACCAAGCCTGGGAGGATGATGTAATAAAAGCTATATAACTACTACGAATTTGAGAAAGAAATCACAATCAAATTCCCTTTCTCAAGTTCACAGTAGTTTGATGATTTTGATTTTGGTGGTTGATTTATGTAGTTTTATGTTTAAAGGCTTTGTTTTCTTCCCATTTTGTATCTAACGAATGATTAATACAAATACTTGAGTTATTTAAGTGTAAAATAACAAATAACTTGAAGATTCTATTTTGACTCGTCTGCGTTAGAGAACTCATCACTTTTCCAAGACGACCTTTAGTTATCCGCGAGGCAAAAACCCTTATTTATAGTGTGTGAAGATTCCACATTTTTTTATCTTTGACTTTGGAACAAATTTTAAAGTTGATTCAGAAATGAGTTTATGGAGATGAAACCAAATTGAGCTCATTAACTTGTATATGGTCGCATGCTTAAATTCAATCTTTAACTCTAGAACATTTGTTATGCAAAAGTGAAATAACAAACAAATAAGACTTATGAAACCTTTGGGAAAAAAAGTTAAAGTGCATTTAGATCATTCAGGTACTGGATAATTGAATTTTCATTTATCAAATGGTTCGATCAATGTCTCATGCTAACTGATGGTAGACCACTATCATTCAACTAAATGTGACTGGGTTATAAATTCAGGAGTATATAAAACACAAACATCGATTCCATTCATAAAAAAAACATCGATTCATTCCATAAGACAAACATTATATTTGAATTGGTAATACCTTTAAGCTTTAATAATATCAAATTGTGTTCTTTATGTAATGTTTCTCTTTAATATTGCTTCACAAATGTTTCTCTTGTTCCAGAATTCCCTTTGGAAATATTTTGTTCTTTCCGGACAACTTTCATGTTTCCGGTTTACATAATATCATCTAAAACAAAATAATATAAAAATATTGTACAATCAGCTGACTACTTTTAGCAAGAAGTTTCACTCCCCAATGTCCTAATCAAGTCTGGAGACTTGCAACAATTTGAGACAACGCATAAACCGTATCATTGTTTGATTACCCGAACTGCAAATATGGAGAACGTGATATCAAGAATGTGTGTATACAAACTTGTAATACATTTATAATTATTGATCTTTAACTCAAATTTGTTTCTTTGTTTCATGTCAATGCATATAGATTCACTGATGGTGGCACTTTTCAGTAAGCTTCAGGCATTGTAACCCATCTCGCTCATTCCATTCATGTAATCTGACCCCTCTTTTTGAGAATTTGGAAGGCTTCGAAGTGTTGTGGCTAAATACACTGCAAAACTGTTTTCGATATTGTGATTTTGGGATCCATTCTCTTCCTTAGGGGTAGGGACTCTTTCTCTGAAACAAAGTATACTAATCACAACATACCGAATGTCATGATGCAAATTTATAAGAACGGGAGGAATCTGACAAGTTTCAATTTCATTTTATAGAACCAAGAGAAGAAACTGCATACCTAAGCAAGGAGTGTTGAAGAGGAGAACTTCTCTCACCCTTACCGTTATGTTATCCGAATTGCGCAAATTGTCTCTTAAACCGATCAACACCACTGGGTTTTATTTGGATTACATAAAACTTTATCTTACTTCTCATAACACCACATCGAAATCACCACTGAATTCATATTGTAAATGTAATAATATACCTTGGGCACATGAAGCTTGTTTATTCTCCACCTCGAAGATATTCTTAGATGGTACCAGCAAGCTCGAGCTCTTTCCAGATACCTGTATAAGCATGCATCAGGACTTGCAAAGGTACTCTTTCAATCATTTGATAGGCACATATGACAGAGACATTAGACGACAGAGAACCAGTTTACCTTCTTATCTTTAGGGAAATTAATAGAATGCAAGTATGCAACAAAAGAAGAAGCAAATATGCCCTCCTAAAAAGGGAGAAAAAAAATGATACTTTAAGCAAAAAGCAAGTAATTTATAGACACAGATGAGGTAGGTCTTGAATGAAACCACAAACCTCGATAACATTGAAACCAACAGTCTCAAACTTTTTGCCATTCCCTAGACTTTGTTCAGCTAGGTGCTCTATCTTCTAAAGCTCGTAGAATGTGTTTTCTGCTACTTTCACTTTGTACTACTAAGTTTAGAAAACGTATTCTAAAACTCCCAATATCTTTTACCACTTCAGAATATAAGTTCTACAATTGTGTCTTACATCTACCAGATTTTAGAATATGTGTTCTAAAAAGTTAGTTTAAGATTCTATAAATCTAGGATATAAATATTTTCTAATTAATGCAGTTTACTTAAATAAATCTCATAATTATATTTCAAATTAATAGGTCACATTGAACTTGGATTTGTCTCAATAGGCTTTCTTATATTTTGGCCAACTTTTCCCGAAAATACCCTTAGAGAAAATAAAGAATATTTAAAAAATGAATAAATAACCTAAACTAATATATTCATTAAGGAAATAACGAAATTTTCCTTATATTAATTTCAATAATTAAATTTTCTTTCCAAAAACAAAATCATTTAAAACATAATTTCCTTATTTTGATTTTTTTTAATTTCGAAAATGATTTCTACATATATATAAAATCAAAATTAAGGGTAATCTTGGATTATTAAAAATGTAAAACCTAATGTGACAAAAGCATATTAATTTAAGTGTATTGGGACAAAGACAAGTTCAAAGAGTCCTAATTTTCCAAATTTTTTTTTTAACTTTTGATTTGTCGAAAAGTAGCGGCTGCGATTTTGTCTATAAGCAGCCATATATGCCTAATTCTTGACTGTTTATTTATATATTTACAAGATTTTACGGCGTACTTACGAGGTTATTGCAATGTAATCAACATTTTATTCAAACTATAAATCATGACATGAAAATCATCCAACCCTTTATATTAATTTTCTTTTTTTAAAAAATATGGATCTAGACTAGACTAGGCCACCTTGACTTCATCAGATTGGTCCAATGTTATCGTCAATTGATATACAATTCGAATTCCCAAAATAGTTATACAACATTTTCATCGTACTTTCGTTGATTAGATGAACCGACACTAACCCGTAATCGTGACTATTTAAATTTGATTCTTCCTGGTTTAGTTAAACCAAACACTATTTGAAACCACTATCTCCCAACATAAAATTTATCTTTAAGTTTTCCAAAGAAATAATATCACTCTTGTAAAAAAAAAAACGATTTTACGTTTTGCATTTTTCTTTATGCAAATATCTAATTAATTGCTTTGTTATATGTTTTCGTTTTCCTGTTATAGCTTCATAAGTTTTGGATTGAATATAACCACTACGAATTTCCTACCTTCATTTTGCCGAAAGAAATTTATATTTTTGTTTTTGGAAATTAAAAAATTTGTTCTATAAATTTTAATACACGCAAAGAAACTATATATGGTCGTCGACCCAAAATTTTTTTTAGTAAATTTGGTTGGTTATGACTAATCAATGTACTTCACAAAACGTATGAAAGATCAAAGCAAAAAAAACTCTGTTCTTCCTCTCTTGACCAAAGCAAAAGGGATAATAAGAAAACCAAATTTTGTATTGAAAATGGTTTTGTACTTGCTATGACTATGAAACATTCAAACTTTTACTTCATCATTAGATAAAAACATCAGGTCACATTATTGATCATCTGAAACATAATACCCGGTTCCCATCTACATACACACAAATAGTGCTTTTAACTATTAAAAAGAGATTTGAAAATAAGCAAGCAACAAACCATGCACCCATGGGTCTTCTTCACCACGTCCTCAGTTACTCCCTACCATGGTGACCTGGCGACGAGAAATCCGAACATTCTGTGGCACCCAGTCCAACATCTGCTTGGAAAACGAATGCACATTTTTTGGGGTCAAAATTGGGCACACAAAACTACAAGTGAAAAGATAGTTGCAACAAGTCCACTTGATTACCTTCCGTTGATGTCGCCTACTAGCTAGATGTGTGGTGAAATCTTCAAATCCTTGAAAAGTAGTAAGAAAACGGCTGCCTCTGCAAACCCGGCAGGAAGATTCACCCGCTTCACCGATCTTATACTCCTTAACAGCTCCTGAATCTCCCAGAAGTAAATCAAGAGAAGGTCGAAACAGAGTGTATCCCGGCAATTGTATCAAGACAGAATCCGGATCGGATATGATCATTATATTAGCCGGAGGTGGTTTATTCCTGACAAAGCCATGGATAAGATCTCGAATGGAATTGGTACCTGTTTCAGAAGCTATAGACTTGAGACAATCCATTCAATAATATCCATTAATGCATAAGCATGACAAGATACTAACCGTAGGGGACGTTAACAAGAGTAATGCCACTGTCATAGAGTCCTCTCAGGATGTCATTAGGGACGTCAGTTAGTTCGCCAGCAGCAGTCATGGTGAGAGAACCAGAGCAGCCTAAATTCTCCAAAAACCGTTTAATACAAGGACCAACCAGACGAGCATCATGGCCAAGGGGAATCGGACACTTGGTAATGTCCCAAAACACAGATGTTACAGCCTTATGGTATAACTTAGGAGGTTCACTTGGTGGCGGGAAGATGGACTGCGTGAAAAAAAGACAAGATAGCAAACCAAACCAAAAGTGAGGAACGGAAACTTGTGGTAGATAACATGAGGGTGGAAAACAGAACTCACCATGAAAGGACGATTCTCCCGAGGATGAGAACCATGAGGAGTGTCCCCAGGCAACCAGTCCAACATCTGATTGAAAAAAACAAATGCAAGTGGAAGTGGTCAGAACTAGAAGTGAGATTCAGAAATAGTTAATGGCAAAATGTATTAATTACATTCCGCTGATGTTCTTCACAAGTGAGATGCATCTTGAAATATTCAAAAGGGCCTTGCGCAGGAGGATCAAGGCAGCATACTAAGCAAACCCACCAGGAAGATTCACGAGTTTCACTGCACTTATCCTCAAGTGCTCCTGAATCTTTTGGAAGAGAGTGTTGAAAGAGAAAGTTGTACCCCGTCCGTGGTAGCATGCCAGGAACACCAGACTTCGGATTGGATATGATCATTATGTTAGCTGGAGGTGGTTTACTAATGATAAACTCATTAATAATGCATGGAATGTCATGAGAACCTGTTTCAGAAACTAAAGACTTGAGACAATCCATTCAATAATATCCATTACTGCAGAATTGCATAAGCGTGACAAGATACTAACCGTGGGGGACGTTAACAAGAGCAACGCCACTGGAATAGACTTGTCTCAGGATGCGAACAGAGACGTCTGTTAGTTCGCCAACTGCAGTGATGGTGATAGTACCAGAGTAGCCTAAAGACCCCAAAAACCGTTTGATAGTTGGACCGACCAGACGAGCATTATGGCCACGGGGAACCGGACATGTCTTGATGTCCCAAAACACGGATGTAACAGCCTCATAGTCTATCTCACAAGGCCGACTTGATTGCGTGAAGAAGGGCTGCGTGAAAGAAAAAAAAAAGAAAACAACATGGACAAGTGAGAAAGAGAAACTTGAGGTAAGAGGTTATAAAACAAAACAAAAATAAAATTTAGGAATCTCAACGAGATCAAGGGGAATCTCAGGAACATTCGAATCAAGGGGAGTGGGATCAACAGCATGATACTCCCTCAGCCTCGGAGTTCTCTCCCAAGTCTGCTTGAAAAAAAAAAAAACAAATGCAAATGATTGTCAAACAAAAACACAAGCTGAGAAAGGGGGACTACTTTTCAGACAAAAGACAAAATTTACCAGCTCTAGGTGTTCTTCGCTCGCAAGATGCGAAGTGAAATTCTCAAAGCCTTCAGCAGGAGGATCACGGCAGCATACTTGGCAATCCCAGTAGGGAGATTCACCTGTTTCCTCAGCAGGGAGTGGGAGGCAATATTCTGTGGGGAAAAGTAGCATATATTTATTGGTTATTTCAAACAACACTGTGAGAGAGTGAGAAACACACACACACCTTGAGACCGAAGAGCTGCTTGGAAAGCATCACAGCATGAAAACGGTTGACGAAAGTTGTATAATTCAAAGAACATAGCAAGACCATAACATGGTTTGGATATTGAAATTAAATTAGCTGGAGGTGGGTTCAGCTCGGTAAATGGATAGATATGCTCGACTATGTCCATGCCTGGTTCTGTTTCAGAAACTAAAGGCGTGAGACTCTCTCTATTCATTCATCAAAGAATATCAATTTGGGATAATTAACCTGGGAGGACGTGAATAAGATTAACTCCGCTGTTATAGACTCCTCTAAGGATGCCAATAGGGACGTCTGTTAGTTCACCAACGGCAGTGATGGTGAGAGGACCAATGTAGCCATAAGTCTCCAAATACCGTTTCATAAAAGGCCTGACCAGACTTCCATCAAAGCCAAGGGGAACCGGATAACTATTTATGTCCCAAAACACCCCTGTTACAGCCTCAGCCTCCCCCGGCGTAGCCATCGTCATCAAAGGAAAACCCAAATCGGAGTGGTCTACAACGGAAATTGAAAACCATAAACGAAAATCAAAGGGAAAGCCAATCGGAGTGATCTACAACGGAAATGGAAAACCCTAAACGAAAATCAAAGGGAAAGCCAAAGCCAGATCTACAATTGAAACTGAAAAAAAGCATACAAAATTTACCGGAGAGATTAGGTTTCCGTTTCGGCATCGTTGCGAAATCTCTAATTGAGGCGAAACAAAATTCTGTCTCGCACGAATATTAGTATCTCATATATAAATGGTAGGGCTGAGAACCGACTTCTTTTTAATGGGCCTACTCGTTCTTGTTATTGGGCTGATTAGTTTTGGTTCTTTAAGGGGTGTGTACTTCGGTTTATTTCAGATTCAATTTGGTTCGGTTTATTTTGGTTTGGTTGGTAAAACTTTTAGATAGGTTTGGTTTCATTTTTCTTAATCGCTTGGATTTACAAATTTTAAGATCCACAACAAACTGATAATATTAGCTTCAACCTTCACCACAACTCTCAACGATTTCGCTTTTCTTGCACCATGCTATAAATCTTCGGTAATTTTATCTCCATTGAATTTATATTTTTTGGGACTCGAACTCTATATCTATAGATATAAACAGGGTCAAAGGGGCCCAAATGATATATCTAATTTAATTTGCAAAATATCTTTGTAGTGTATTGGTAGTGAACTTGAAAATGACTTTGAGTTCATATGTTTGAATCTTTGACGTAGTAATTCAGGTTTTATTTTATACTAGATTTTACATCCACGCGTAGGTTTTTATTTATCAAATACCAAACATGTATCTCAAAGCTAACGAATCTTTTCAACGTGTGGAAAACAATATATTATACCAATTAAAATTGACCATAACTAAAATCACACTAATCTAAACCAAGGAAAAACGGCTGATTCAAAAGATCGTAGTATGGTTTAGTAAATTGTGCATATATAATCAGAAACTATTTGGTTCATGGGATAATAAGTTTTTTTTTTTTGATAACCCAGTATCCATAAAAAAAAAAAAAAAAAAACAAAACAAAACAAAACAAATAGCATCATATATAACTCGCATCAAGCCACATACTTATTTGTAAGATTGTTATGATACATCGCCCAACAAACCACAAATCTTCTAAATCTTATAATCTTTTTCCATTGCACATTGTAGAATTATAAGTTTCCATAATAATCATAAATTTCTTTTCATGTAAGTAAAAAAAAAAAAAAATCGACCGTTCGACTATTTCTTAAAATTGAAGATAAAGATGAGAAAAGGAATTATATATATATATATATATATTATGTAATATATAACCATATTGAATTACAAATACAAAAATGATAGAATCTTTCTAGAATCTTTGTTGATTAGACTAAATAAATATGGATGGGGCTAAAAAAACTGAAAGAAGATATCAAAAAAATCAAAAAAGTATCTATATGTAATGAATTTAAAAGTTTCGGCATAAGAAAAAGTGGAAAGACATCATAATGAGATCCTAATCTCAAAGCAAAAAAGGGGATATGGCGGAATTGGTAGACGCTACGGACTTAATTGGATTGAGCCTTGGTATGGAAATCTACTAAGTGATAACTTTCAAATTCAGAGAAACCCGGGAATTAACAATGGGCAATCC
Organism: Draba incana; assembly: GCA_963576765.1. NCBI lineage: Eukaryota > Viridiplantae > Streptophyta > Magnoliopsida > Brassicales > Brassicaceae > Draba > Draba incana. The sequence goes on along the minus strand of OY755202.1, from coordinate 56,186,935 downwards.
TGAGCCAAATCCTGGTTTACGCGAACAAACCAAAGTGTAGAAAGCGAGAAAGAATGGATAGGTGCAGAGACTCAATGGAAGCTGTTCTAACAAATGGAGTTCACTACCTTGTATTGATCAAATGATTCACTTCATAGTCTGATAGATCCTTGGTGGAACTGATTAATCAGACGAGAATAAAGATAGAGTCCCATTCTACATGTCAATACTGACAACAATGACATTTATAGTAAGATGAAAATCCGTTGACTTTTAAAATCGTGAGGGTTCAAGTCCCTCTATCCCCAACTCTACTCCCCCAAACAGTCTGTTTGACACCTTACCTTTTTTAGTTATTCAAGAATTCATTATCTTTATCTTTTTTCATTCATCCTACGCCTTTACAAACTATAATTAATTTCTTTTTTTTATTATAGAAAAAAGTCTTGTGGGATATATCATACATGTACAAATGAGAAATCAAATGAGAAATAAATATAGATTTGAATTATTTATAATCTATATCATTTTTTTATTTGCAAATTTAGAAAGTCTTCCTTTCGAAGATCCAAGAAATTCCCGTGAATTTATATTTAAACTAAACAAATCTTCTAAACTATTTGGTTTGATGTAAAATGCTAATATACACATTTGAGTACTCAAATGCAAATTTGAATTATAAGCTTGACTCTGGAAGATGAGGCCTTTATGTAAATTAGACCATATAATAAAAAACCGATGTTACCAATGTGTTTGTAAACATCAACGATGTGTAGCAAGCTTAAGAGAATCAGTTACGTACCATCTCTCTATGTTTTGCGAGTAAGCATGGCTGATTTTGGTTTTTTCGGAAGGACTTTGACCATATATCCTTAGAAATCTTTGATAATGACTCCTTTACAATGATCACAAGAGTATGTTGGCTTGGCTTGGGTCGATTTTGTAATGCTTCACTCGACCACCATATTCAATGCGTACATATCCACCTAGTTTAATTCCATGACCACTACTGCAATTATCTTGACTTGCAAGGAACACTTATCTTTTACCATTGTTCAGCATCGTAAACAATCATATTAGTTCCCCTAACGCTAGATTTTGATCAACTGATAAAATACCATCCATCTAGAACAACAAATCCAATTTCTATGCGTCCAAAAATAAACAATTTTCTCAACGCCACTTTTGTCATAACTCATTAGCATTTGTAGTTTTGTTTATGATCTCCCCAAAACATCTTTGATGGCACCTAAACAAAACTGCAAGTTCTGCTTAACGTAACAATTATGTGACACGTTTTATATTTAGACAAATCAGATTTTGATTTTTAGTTACTTTTGGTCGATGAGCAGGCAACTCGAGACCCATACATAAAACCATTTTTAGCTTTACGTGTCTCCCAAAACCAACCGTGGGAGAACTTGGATGGAAGGAGAAGAAGTTGTACATTTAAACACTCAAAGAACTGTATTTTAAGCTAAGAAAATTTTGTTTAAGCTAAAAATTATGAATTAATTTTTTCGTGTTTGTATTGATAGAAGATACGGAGATGAAATATTTATATAAAATCGGAAATTAATTTCCTTCTCTCTATGGTATTATTATTTTTGAATTTATTTTTCCCAAAATTAATAGGAACTAATCCCCTTTTTTATGTTTAATTAATAGTATTTATCTTTTTTTTAAGAAATATTAAAGAAAGGAAATACTATTTTTTTAATTTAAAAAGGACATGTAGCTTTATGATTTGGTATAACGTAAATTTAATATTTATTTAAATGTTATTATTGATTGTTAAAAAATAGAAAAAAATTAAATATGAATTAAGGAAAGTCGTTTATTTTCAATAAGAAGAGTATGTTTGTAAGCTTTATTATATTTAATAATAATCTGAGGAAATAAAAAGAAGGAAAATGAGACGAAAAAAGAATAATATCGAATTGATATGACCAAATGGTCATGACTTATCACTATACGGTGCATATTCTCTTCTTAAATTGGAAGGGTATAACTTTCTAATGAAATTAATTAGAGACATGAACGTGGACTAAATATTCAGGCAAACGCAAGATTACGCCTCTTCACAATTCCATTGGACTCTATATAATCCCTATCTAAACACTCAGATAATCATATCATTATCGCCACAAAACATAAATCAAAAATCAATCATGGCTTCTCCTTTTTCTTTTCCTTCTTCTTCAATTTTCTCAAGCATTCCTCTTTTTTCTTCTTGGTCTCCTCCAAAGGCGTCAACTGAAGAGTTGAGGGCTTTCCATAAAATTGACAGAAATTTGTTCACTCGTCTTGTTTTTGTTCTAAACCGAGACATAACCCAATCGTTTCAAGTGCTTGGTTTTCTCTTATTGCTTGAACGAAACCATTACGCTCGTAACCTAGTCTCGTTTCTTATCACATTACCAGACGCAAACATCGATGTGGTGGCTAACGAAATCGGTTTTTGTTTAAAGTTCTTATACGACAAAAATTTCTTCTCGTCGATGTCCTTGGGTCCGAACCACAACTATGATCAATCGGTCATACCTTGGACCGTACGTCTTACTGAAGGCAAGCTTAATCTCAATGTTCTCAACCAAACCCGCGAAACTTTACTCGATGGATTGAAAGACATTCTGAACGATGTCTGTACCCGAGTTTTCGAAGATCTATGTGAGAGAGCGGAGATGCGTAACAAGGATAAGATCTTGGCTTTGGAAAGAGAGAAAGCTATTGAGAATTTGAGGAAAATTAGGTTAAGTGTTCAACAAGGAACCTTTTCAAGGATAAGTGCTCCACAAGCACCCACTACTCGCAGGCCGGTTGTTCATCAAGTATGGGTTCCCACTCATCCTCGCGTTGAAGAAGACTCAAACAAGAAAGAGGAGACGGTGGAGAAGACGGCGGAGGGAGAGGAGATTCCGGCGGATGATAGGACGGTTTTCCTGACGTTTTCGAAAGGATATCCGATTACGGAAGAGCAAGTTAGGGTTTACTTTACGAGGAAATTTGGGGAAGTGATGGAAGCGATAGAGTTCCAAGAGGTGGAAGAGGATGTGCAGCCTTTGTATGCGAAAATGGTGTTGAAGATGCGTTATGTGTCGAAGATGGATGAGATTGTGTGTGGAAGAGGGAGGAACAAGTTTACCATTGATGGTAAACATGTTTGGGCTCGCAAATATGTTCGCAAAAGCCTAGCTTCCGCTTCTGCTTCCGCTTCCGCTTCCGCTTCTGCTTCCTCCTCACAGACCTAAAATCTTTATCGTACTCTCTCTACTTTTTATGTGCAAGTTGTTGTTTTTATGTACTCCGTTCTTGTTATCACCGCATAATTTTAATTTCTACATTTCTTCTCTATATCTTTTTGCTACAGTTCTTCTGTTTCGACCTAAGTTGTTTTTTTGTTTTATTGAATCTTACAAATGACAACTCTTAAATGAAAACGGGACACTATAATGTCTGAAGACTATACAAGAACTAATAATTAAAATTTTGATATAAAATGAAGAAAACATCTGATATAATCTCATAATTATATAATTATAAACATTCAAAATCATGAATCCTGATGGGTGAATTGGCTCAGAATATATTTGATCCGTTAGTACATACATTTTGGTTGGTAAAGGAAAACAATCAGGTGGGATCTTGGACGTACGTGGAGGAAGATCGTAAAAAACCAAAGAATTGGCGAAATCTTTTCATAAAGTGGACGTCCATAGTGGTAAAGATACTTCGTTTGATACAATCCATGGTCTTCAATGGGAAGATTAACAAATGGCATGGAGCTTTGGCTCTCGGCTCCATTCATTCATTCAAAAAAAAAAAAATACTGAATGTTGGGAGAACTTGGCTATATTGATTTGGGAATATCAAGATTTGCAACGGGAGATAGGATACAAAGATGGTACGCAACTCACAACACTCAATGTGTTTTGTGTCAACACTGAATGGAAAGTCGAAATCACCTCTTGTTTCAGTGCCGATTCTCAAAACAGATTTGGAACATGGTCACTCATGGGATCCTGAAGACTCACTACTCGGCTTATTGGAGAAACGTTGTTTCTTTCATCTTGGATATTACACACGACCAGTGCCGGTCCAATAATTTTGGATGCCCTATGCATATATGTAAAAAAGTGTCATTTTCGTACGTTTTCCAATACCGTAAAAATAGTAATCTAAATAAAAAAAACACATTAAAACTTCAATAAACCGCTATTAATTCCAAATAGTTAGTAAGAAATAAAAGAAAAACAACAAAATAGAATTTATTTTTGAAATATTGCTCTCCTTGTATTTTTGCATGCAAAATCATTAATTAAACTCACGTTGTCGAGTTTTCAACCATCTATGTTTCAATAGATGGCAAAGTTAACCCATTCAATCTGTAAATAATTTTGTTATTAGCTTCAACTTCGAATTATAAATAATAATTTCAAATTATTTTTTTTGAAATGAGCAATTTAACATGTTTGCTTAGAGAAGACCATAAACATTAATAAAACAATCGAAAAACAAAATCTTATGAATACTATTATTGTGGAAAAAGTTTATGATTTTTTTTAATTATAGCTATAAAAAAAATTTAACTAAAAAATGCCCTCTAAATTTAGGGCCCTAAGCGGTGGCTTCACTGGCTTGTCCTCTAGGCCGGGCCTGCACACGACCACATCAATTTATTTGTTATGAAGTATGTTTTTCAGTCCAAGATTCACAAAATTTGGAAGGAAATAAATGAAAGAAGACATGGTGATCAGAAGCACTCAACTCCGATGAGATTGGCTAGACTCATAGACTAGACGATGAAGAATCGAGTTAGCTCTATTCGTGCTCTAGGTGATAAGCGATACCAGGAGAGTCTCGTATTTTGGTTTATCTTTAATTTCAAGTTATTCAAAAGTTGAAACATTCTTCGTAATAAAGGTTTTTCTGATTTTGAATAAATTTTACATTCAATTCAAAGAAACAAAAAAAAACCTAAATCCTGAATAGGTGAGTTATTAAATATTTACGTTGCATGAAATCGAAATAGGGTAAGCGGAAGCAGAAGTGTATAGCAATACCTAAATGGATTTTTTATAGAAAATTTGGAAGCGAGTATGTGTTGGAAGCGTGACTATATTTAAAATATGTTAAGAAGTACCCAAATTCAATACATTTTTATACAAGAGAATTTAGATTGAGAAGCAAGTTTTGGCCCATATTTAGGTGGCTGGTAAAAAACTTTTTGGCCTACAATTTATCTAAACAAATTCCGACTATATATAACCTATTCCCTACATCCCAACTTGGTCTGATAGAAAGGTAGGATTACTGCAAATGATCTCAAAAATCGTAATTTGGCTACATCTATTTTCATATCTATAACACTACTTGATATTTGTTTAATGTATATGTCAGACGCTACTTCTTTCTATCTCTTAGACATCTTTCTCTCTCTTTTTCTTCTCCATTTTTCTTTTTCTTCGAATCTCTCATCCAATCTCTCTTACATTCATTAGCTTTCTTCTTTATATGTGTTTTATAATTGAGTTAGTGAACAACCATTTTCATTTTCTCCTAAAATTAACACCACAAAACCTTTTTATCTAGAAGACTCGGTCATGGCGATATTGATTTCTCTACGACGGATACGACCACGGAGATCTAAATCCAAGTAGATGATTTGATTCACATAAGATTCGAATATATCTCTACGGTGGATGCGACGACGGAGATTCAAATCCACCTTCGCATACCATGTTTTGATTTTGAGTTTCCGATAAAAAGAAATCTTCAAACTGTGTTTGAACCCTATGCATGTCTGAAACTCTGTCAGATTGGTTAAGGTTATAGTTAACAGCTAAAAAATTTGGTATCTGGTAATAAGTTTGATATCTCTATTTTCGTGCTTTTGTATTTGAAGATGTTGTTGACCCTAGTAATCTGCTAACATGTTGGGGTACCTAATAAAGTTTCTGGTACCCGTTAATTGTGTTGATATCTTTAGAGTTGACGCCCTTTTCTATTTCCAGATTGGTTACGGCTATAGTTAACTGTTAAAACATTCGTTATCTGATAATAAGTTTGATATCTCTAGGTTTTTGTGCTGGTGTATTTGAAGATGTTGTTGACCATATTTATCTGCTAACATGTTGAGGTACCTGATAATCTTTATGTTATCTGCAACTCTGTTTTGTATTTCCATTTTTTGTATTAATATTTAAATCTTTATATGTTTTGGTACCCGATAATTTTCATGTTACCTTGTGCTATGTTTTTGTATATCCATGTTGTTGCAGATAATTACATTAACGAGGTATATTAACAGTGACAAAGATCTGAATGTTGGTGTGGTGTTCCTCTATGGCGGATACAGTGACAGAGATCTGAATGAAAATAGATGACTCGATTCGGGTATAGATTGAAGAACCTTTCTTTTTCATTAGTAGTCGTTCTTTGATCTCGAGTCGATGTTCCAGTTGAAGAAGCCAAAAACCACAGAGAGGTTTCCGTCGGTAACGATGATAGCAACGAAGGAGATTTTGATCGTACGAACGGTGGTTGTGAGTTAAAATTCGCGCTCTCATCATGTTTCGATGGAGAAGATCGAGTTGACTGGAACAACTAATTGTAATTTATTATTAGCTTGCTATAAAAAAGTTTAAAGTTGTAAATATTGTATTTCTGGAAAACTATAATATTAACAAGGTAAACTTGTTTGTTTAGCACGATACATATTCAGTAACCAGATCTTTTAATTTGTATCATGTTACAAAACTTATTATCACACATAAAATCTAAATTACCATTTTCTTGTTTATTTCATATAAGTATGTTAATCAACAAGATAGCATTCACTAGTTTAATTATCACGTTAAATAAAAAGTTATAAATACATTTAGATATTTATCCAGTATACTCAATATGTTAGCATGTTACATATAACATAAGTTTTGGAGGGAAATCTTGTGCAATCTGAGAGCATTTAATGCCCACTTGCATGCTTAGTTATGTGATTGTTCATCTGTCTACGTGTCTCTATTAAACTATAATAAGATGAATAATATCTACTCTCTACTCTCATCTGACACAAATCCACCCAAAATCTTCTTATTAAAAATTCGGAGGGTAAATTCGTCATTTTCTATGTCATCCACCTAATTTACAAAATATCTTTGTCATCCACCTAATTTTATTACATTTCTTTGTTTTACACTTAGTTCTCTCTATATACAACTCAATATAAATCATTTAAAATAATATATTTCAAACTTAAAACTATAAATCACCATCTTCATTGTCAAATTTCTCAATCCATCATTTATTCTTGCATTAAAATCACCAAACCCAAAATAATTTTATTCAATTGATTAAATAAATTTAAATGACATCAGGATTTTAAGTACATACAGCTCTCGTAGCTCAGTTGGTTAGAGCACCCGTTTAGTAAGCGGGAGGTCTTGAGTTCAACTCTCAACGAAAGCAGTTTTATGATTTTTTTTTTTTTTTTTGGAAACACACAAAATCTAGGCTGTAATGGAAAAAAGTTGTGTTGTGAATATCTTTTTGCTGTGTTGTAAAGTTCCAAATATAGAAATGGAAAATGGAAAATGACTCAACTACCATGGAACTATGGAAAAATGACTAGAATACCATATATCTTTCAAAAATTACTCAAATCTTTTGACACCCCTAGTAAATTACGATAAACACCCTTGATTAAGTTTTTTTTAATTGGCTGAGTTATGTGTTTGTTTGGCGGCTGACTTACCGATATTCCATGTCATCATCCATGTCATCATATTTAGATAACTCAGCCGTGTCATTTAGATAACCCAGCCGTGTCATTTAGATAACTCATCCTAAAATCATTTATATAAGATTTAAGACTTACAATTAATATAAAATGAATATGAATCAACTGAATGTGTATAGTTTCTTCAATTTATACTATTTATACAATTGAATGTGTAAACTCAGAACGTTTAACTCAAAGGAAAAAAAGAAAAAAACACAAACTTTCTCAACTGTCTTCTCCGTTTAACTTCTCCGTTTAAGATTGTTTCGAAATCGACATTGTTTCTTTCCTCGTGATCGTCTTCTCTCCGCAATCGAAATCGTCTTCTCTCGTAATCGTCTTCTCCGCAGTCGGTCGCCTGTAATCGTCTTCGAAAGGTAGGTTGTTGGTGATTTGGATTTTTGTTTATTGCGGCTTAGTTGTAAACTATGTTCTGTCTGAGTTAGGGTTTTTTGCGGCTGAGTTATCAATTGTATTGTGGCTGAATTAGGGTTTTTTGCGGCTGAGTAAAAATTATGTTGTGGCTAACTTATAAATTGTGTCTGAGTTAGGGTTTTTTGCGGCTGAGTTATAAATTATGTTGTGGCTGAGTTATGGTTATATTGCGGCTGAGTTATATATTATGTTTTGGCTGAGTTAGTTTTCTATTGCGGCTGAGTTATTTAAATCTTTTGTGATCAGATGGAACAACATCAAGCACCTCGTTACCCTACAAGATCAATACGCGCTGCTAGTCTAGAAAATAAAGAGATTAATCACTATGTCCATATCAACTATCTCCAAGCCGCTAAAGAAAATATAGGAGTTAAGGTGTGGGAAGAATTGAAGAAGTATCCTGTCGGAATAATTGCTAAGCGATTTGATGGAAATAGCGGGTGGTCTGGTAGGATTGTACACTATCTACTGTGCAGACAGCTGAAAGTAGAGAAGAAGGAGATTTGGAGTGTGGTTGGTGATCAACCTATCAGGTTTAGCTTACTCGAGTTTGGTGAGATCACTGGGTTAAACACAGATCCAGTGCCAACAGAAAGTTTTCAACTTTTAGATAAAGTTTCTGAAAAATACAGAGAGTTGTGGGAGGAGTTGAAAGTGCCGCATGGGCTTGGACCCACGCCTGATGAACTGGCGGCAGCAGCATATTGCTGTAAGGGCTGGACTCCTGAAAAGCGTACATGGTATGGGCTGTTAGTTCTTCTAGCCGTGGGAATTTATGGTGAGCATCAAAATTCTTGGATACCGTTTGAAACTGCAAAAAGAGTATTCGATGAAGTTGCCATGATGAATTATCCATGGGGTCGGGCTGCATTTGAAGCTCTTGTTGGTAGTATTCAGTCGTTGAATCCAGCAGGAAAGTCATACCACATCAAGGGCATGAGTTACGCTTTATTGGCTTGGGCGTTTAAATCTGTCAAGTGCTTTGAAGAGCGTTTTGGCAAAGAAGTCGCTGGGGAAGGAGAAATTCCGCTTCTTCGATGGGCTGCAACGCGGACACGTGCAAGTTTTGATAGTGTCCTGCAGAGGGAGATTAAAGAACATAAATATGTAAGGTTTTAGGCTGAGTTATTCTTTATTTGATGGCTGAGTTATTCTTTATTTGATGGCTGCGTTAATATTTATTCTACGGCTGAGTTATTATTTATGTGATGGCTGAGTTATGGTAATTTGATGGCTGAGTTATGATTTGTTTGATGGCTGAGTTATTCTTTGTTTGATGGCTGAGTTATTCTTTTTACGGCTGAAGTTATGATTATTCGATGGCTGAGTTATGAGTTACTGTTGTAGGTGCGTGTGAGGCATATGGTTATGAAGGAGTCGGTAGAAGACATGTTTCCTCAGTGGCCGGAGGAAGACGATGACCGACAACTGGATAACCTGATAAGAGACCTACATTCTGGTACGTTTGTACGAGGTGATTATTGGGATGTGCAGAGGAAGGAGGAGAAGAAAAAAATCAAGAAAAAAGCAAGGTGGCTTTAGTTCCTTATGACTCTGAGCCTGAGCCACCCAAAAAGAAGCAGAAGAAAGATAATTGGGAAAACGAAGGTGAAGCTGGTGAGGAGAATGAAGCTGGTGATATAGAGAAGAAGGAGGATGCAAAGGGAAAAGGTTTAAGCCAGGATGCGGCGACTCTGGATTTGATAGTAGCTACGCTGGGAGAGTTAACCCGAAAATTTGGTGATGTGGAGAACAAAATTGGTGATTATGTCAAAGATGCAGTGGATGAGCGTCTGAAAGTTCTGGGTATTTCGGAAAGTGCCCAGAACTATGTTCCCAGCCCAAAAACGCAAACATTAGCAAGGCATAACACGCAATCTCAGACCCTTGATAAGGCCGAAGAAAGTCGAACTCCGCAGCAGAATTTTCCAAAAACGAAGGCCGAAATTCCTAAGGGTACCCCTGATGAGCTTGGTATTGCCGAAGATGGGGGGTCGAAATCGAAGGCCGAAATTCGTAAGGGTAGTCCTGAGGCGAAAAAGAATTTGTTTGGTAGTGGTCAAGCAGATTTCGTTACTATTTCTCCTGCTAAGCAACCTTATTTACGACGCGGCACCAGGAGGCAAAAACCAAAAGAAAATGAGGCTGAGGCTGATGCTGCTGATGCTGATGCTGCTGCTAAGAAGAAGAGTAAGGCTGATGTTGAAGCTGAGAAGAGGCGTGAGGCTAAGGCGAAAAGGCAGGAGGACGCTGATAAGAAGAAGGCAGTGGCTGAGGCGAAAAGGCAGGAGAACGCTGATAAGAAGAAGGCAGTGGCTGAGGCGAAAAGGCAGGAGAACGCTGATAAGAAGAAGGCAGTGGCTGAGTCAAAGAAGCAGCCAGCGGCTGAGTTAAAGAAGCAGCCAGCGGCTGGGTTAAAGAAAAATCCGGCTGAGTTAAAGAAGAAGCCGGCTGAGTTAAAGAAGAAGGGGAAGAGTGGAGCTGACTCTGATCTTGAGGATGTGACCGAGGAAGAGATCGCAAAAAGAAATGAATTGTTACCGGAGTCTGATGAGGACAATGATGAAAGGCTTAGGTTAGCAAGAATTAAGGATCGTCGGACGAAAGTTGTTCATTTACTCCCGTCTGGGTTAGCAGCAGAGCACGCAATTGGTGGATGGCTGAGTGGAGTTTTTCCTCATCTTTATGGAGACCGAGGGGCGACGTGCATGAGGAAGGATGTTGAACCTTCATCAGCAATCTATGATCCTTTCGCACCTGTTGACACGTATAATTTGGGGAATTTTAAGCAACATCTAAATACATTCGAGTATGGAGTTTTACACCATTATATTTTATACAGCTATTAGCAATATTTTCCTAAACTGACTTGTGTTTGATTGTTAGGGACATTCCACTGGCAATGAATGAGCAGAAAGATGATGATAGGAGCTCGGAAGCTAATTTCTACAGAGTACTCATCACTGAAAGACCATGGCGTAACAATGAGTATGGATGGTTGTCTGATGATGTAAGTATAAGTTACGGCTGAATTATGATTATTTATGGCTGAGTCATAATTTATTTATGGCTGGGTTATGATTATTTATAGCTGATTTATGGTTGTTTGATGGCTGAGTTATGGTTGGTTGATGGCTGAGTCATGGTTGTTTCATGGCTGAGTTATGTTTAATAATGGCTGTGTTATGATAATTCAATGGCTGACTTAATATTTTGTGTACAGCATGTTGCTGCGTATATCAGAGTCCTCATCAGAAGGTCCATGGAAGAACCCACCCCATTTTGTTCTGAGCGCATTGCCTTTGTGGACCCATGGTTCCTAGGATCATGGATGAAAGAGTACAAGCAGTTCAAGATCAACCCAAAGTTGTTCAAATTCGAAGGCACAGGTTATGAGGAACTCATAAACGGTGCGATTCCCCATGGCCTTCAGACAAAGAAAAAGTGGTTTCAAGATGTCGATCACTTGTACGGAGTTCTTAATACTAGCGGTTGTCATTGGGTGGCGTTTGACGTGGATCTTCTGAAGGAGAAGATTGATGTCTACGATCCCATCATTGGAGATGTACATCCTGAAAAGGAACAAAGTAGGCTAGATGCATTTAGGCCGCTGCTGGAAATGATTCCTGCAATGATCAATGCTCTAATTCCTGGCCAAAAAACCGTAGGCGAAAAACCATTTGCGTTCACATGGAAAACCGCCAAAAACATTCCCCAAAACACCCAATCCGGCGATTGTGGGGTGTATTCACTGAAGTTTGTCGAGTGTCTAGCGCTTGGTGTAACTTTTGATGGAATATGCGATCCAAATATTCAGGGTTTACGGGTGAAGATGGCAGTAGATATCTTTGATGAAGGAGGATATGCTATGTTGTATGGGCAGTTCGAATGATTTACCAATTATGAACCTTCTATTTGTTTTTTTATTATTAGGATTTGACTGTAAATGTATGTTTTTTTGTGTATAACTTATGGTTTTTATGATATATTACTCAACCATTTCGTTTAGATAACTCAGCCATACCCTAAAATCGGAAATGTAATTTGAAGACTTATGGTATGTTTAGATAACTCAGCCGTGTCATTTAGATAACTCAGCCAAACCCTAAAACCATTTATATAAGATTTAAGACTTACAAAATTATAATTAAGCTCATTTTATTACTATAAAATGAATATAAATCAACTGAATGTGCATAGTTTCTTCAATTTATACAACTGAAGATATGTGTATGAAATCGAAAATGTAATCTAACTTGATCTTGAGATATATGTTGTCTTACAAGTACTTCAAACACTAGTTATATATAGATAATTAAGACCCAAAATCATATACAATAACCCATATACAATTTTTCAATTGAATGTGTATAATTTGATTCAGTTGAGACTCTAAATCATATATTTTTTAAATGTTATACATTAAACCATAAACCTTGATCCCTAAACCCTAAACCCTAAATCCATAACTCAGCCGTGAAGTTCCTATAACTCAGCCGTCAAGTGTAAAATTTTATGTTGCGACGTTTCGTCTTCCTATCTCTCCCTATTGCGACGTTTCGTCTTCTTACCTCTCTATCTCTATAAAATTTTAAGTTACAAAACCAATGACTTAAAGACAACACGCAAGCATTCAATGAACACTTCCCAAAAATGGTTTAAACGGATATGATTAAAGGATACTAATCGTCCTCTGTATATATATATATATATATATATATAATATCCATTGGCAGATCATAATCTCATCAAAACCTAAGAAAACATAAGAAAAAAACCTAATCTCATCAAAACGTACATCATGTCGATTGTCCCTGCATATACATCCAAGTTCGAGAGCATGGTCAATGCCATACACAACATGCAAGATCGGGATAACCTCCCTCTTCTAAACCCTGGTGCGGGTGTCTGGTGTGACAAAACCACACCAACGTGGTTTAAGTTTTTACACAATCTCTCGCAGGCGATCCCGGCTATTCTTCGAGAGGGATTGGTTCAGGCGTGGCCGACTTACCGCTTCATTCCCGATGATGTTAAGGGACAGTGGTTTCTTAAACTAACCGTAAGCTTAACCGATAATATGTATTCTTATTAGATATAACTTTTTGTTTCTTAAACACTAATAGTTTTTGTTTCTTTTTATAGCGAAAATACAGATGGGATCCGAGGCATAATTTGACAGTTTGGACACAGTTTAATCTACTGTCTATAACGGTATTTCGCATTCAAATTCGCAAGTTGAAGATGATATGGTTTCATGGCGGCGAGAAGCCTGATTGGATGACAAGTAGAGTTTGGCTTGGTCTAGTCGAAGTGTTTGATGAGTTAGGCCCTGATAATTTTCAGTATGGAGAATGTAACTTTTATTAAACGTTTTGTTTTGTTTGTTTATGTATATGATGAATCAGCCGTTTACAAAAATTTATGTTTTTGGTTATTTAATACCATAACTCAGCCGTTTCGTTATATCATAACTCAGCCGTATCGTAATACCTTAAGACAGCCGTATCGTAAAACCATAACTCAGCCATAATGTAAACAAAATCCATAAGTCACGACGTTTCGTGTTTGTATCTAGGATGTAGTTTTTTTTTTTTTTTTTGTCAATAAATCTTCCGAATCTATGTATTTAATGCGCTGATTTGACAGTGACCTATACAGTCGCCGAAGAGCCGCTACACCTAACGTAGGTGTGCAGTGACCTATAAGAGCCGCCCAAAATCGATAACTCAGCCATAACAATGAATCCATAACTCAGCCGTGATGCAACCAAAATCCATAACACAGCCGTTTCGTAATACCATAACTCAGCCGTATCGTAATACCATAACTTAGCCATGAAGTTATACCATAACTCAGCCGTGATGCAACGTTGTGTTTCTATGTAGGATGTAGTTTTTTTTTCCCAAAAAATCTTCCGAATCTATGTATTTAATGCGCTGATTTGACAGTGACCTATACACTCTCCGAAGAGCCGCTACACCTAACGTAGGTGTGCAGTGACCTATATGTTGCCGAAAAAAATCCATAACTCAGCAATAACAATGACTCCATAACTCAGCCGTGATGCAACCAAAATCCATAACACAGCCGTTTCGTAATACCATAACTCAGCCGTATCGTAATACCATAACTTAGCCATGAAGTTATCCCATAACTCAGCCGTGATGCAACGTTGTGTTTCTTCTATGTAGGATGTAGTTTTTTTTTTGTTTTTCCAACAAATCTTCCGAATCTATGTATTTAATGCGGTGATTTGACAGTGACCTATACACTCGCCGAAGAGCCGCTACACCTAACGTAGGTGTGCAGTGACCTATAAGAGCCGCCCAAAATCCATAACTCAGCCATAACAATGAGTCCATAACTCAGCCGTGATGCAACCAAAATCCATAACACAGCCGTTTCGTAATGGTCATAACTCAGCCGTATCGTAATACCATAACTTAGCCATGAAGTTATACCATAACTCAGCCGTGATGCAACGTTGTGTTTCTTCTATGTAGGATGTAGTTTTTTTTTTGTTTTTTCCAACAAATCTTCCGAATCTATGTATTTAATGCGCTGATTTGACAGTGACCTATACACTCGCCGAAGAGCCGCTACACCTAACGTAGGTGTGCAGTGACCTATATGTTGCAAGTTTCCTTTGAGCCTATATACACTTGTTATATGGCTCATTTGTATGTATCCAATTATCAAATAAAAATCAGAAAATTCTTTCCTCTTCCCCTTATGCGCTTAATCTAACACATATTTGGGTGATTTCTCTCTGCAAGCGAATGATTGCCTAAACCGTCCGGAACCCGCCAAACTTGAAGAACTAAAGAAACACAGGGCGGACGGCCGGCCAGACCGACCCTCAAGAGCCACGATGAATGAGAGGGAGAGGGTTCAGCAAAGGAGGTGATTTCCCTGTTTCCTGATTTTATTTGAATCTTTTTTACCCTTTAAGTCTCATTAAGTTGATCAATAATTCCGTTTTACATTTAGTTGGAGGACATATAGCTTGCTCTTCTTGCTGCACTAAACTGAGGTACATATGCCCTTCCTGCACTTTGCAACATGGAGCAGAAAATATGTTGGGACGGACGGCCGGCCAAGGACCAAACTTTAAGAGTTGAAGAAGAAAATAGATTGGGATGTGCAGAGGAAGAAGAAAATAGATTGGGATGTGCAGAGGACCAAACTTTAAGAGTTGAAGAAGAAAATAGATCGTGTTCCTTTGGTTCCTCTGTGATATGTCCTCTTCGCCGGTGTAATATTCTCAAGATCTTGTAACAGTACTTCTTTTTAAGTTTTAATAAAAATTTCTAGACGAAAAAAAAAAAAAGAAGGAAGAGATTATAAATGTAATTGGCTGGGTTATAATGTAATGTCTGATTTATTCTTATCATTAAGTAATTCTGTAATGGCTGCTTTATAATGCTCTGGTTTTATAACTGTTCATAAGTCAGCCGTCACATTTCATAAGTCAGCCGTAACATTTCATAAGTCAGCCAAAACATTTCATAAGTAAGCCGTAAACAGAATCCATAATTCAGCCGTAACATTTCATAAGTCAGCCGTACCATTTCAGAATTTAGGTGAAACATTGCATAAATCAGCCATCACGTACACATAAGTCTGGCATAACTTAAACATAAAATTGCCATCATATTATCTCCCCTCAACAACCAGAAACTTTGGCTATCTGCTTCAGGTATGACCTACATTCTTAACATACCAAAGCGCTGCTACTGCTGCCCGCTCAGCTGCGATATTCTTCATGTGGTGTGGATCCCCGAAACACTCCAAAACCGTTATCCGAGAATCCGCCTTGATTTCAACCGTAACTTTAACTGCAAATCTGAACAAGAATACAAAAAGCCAGGTTCATGCTACGAGATTACGAACCTGAAAGGTGTAAGAGAACCGCAAAGATTATGTCTCCTTACAGTCTCATATGGGAAGGACCCTCGTCATCGCTGCACTCATACACAGGTGGTTTCCAATGCCTTACCCCACATAACTTATACAACTGTGATACGGCTGTCATTCTTTCACTCTCTTCTAAACACATACACATGAACAACAGTAACAAAATGTCAATAGATGAAAACTAAACACAAAAACACTGAGAGATAGTTGACAGCTTTTAGATTAATTAAAGTTTAAAGAGAAGACTCCCAGATATTCTTATTCCATATAACCATATCTTTCACAATACCTAGAAACAAAGAAAAAGGTAAATAAGTAACATGTGCAGAAAAAAAAACAGGTACCTTCATTAGTGGGCTCTGTTCTGGTTCTTCTTACGACAGAGGAAGAAGATGTGGAGATTGATGACGGATCTAGATGAGGAATATAGTCAGAGAAGTGGAGATTGATGTGGGGATTCATTTTTGGACGCAGAATCAAGCATGCTGTGCAACTGCAAATATTCCGGCAGAATGGGCATTTCTGGGCAAAGTACAGTGAAGGAAGTGAAGGAAGTGAATACCAAGAGTAGAGGCATGGAATGCAATAACGCTTCATATGGCAAGTCTGACAGCTCACAAGACGCCCTTTATCGTTCTGATGACACTGATGACATACGTTGAAGTCCCCCATGGCAAAGGGCGATCGGAGCTTAGCTAGGGTTTTCCGGGAGGAAGGAGATGGAGTTCGGTGGGGATATTGAAATGGATTAAAAGATAGTATTTTTTAGCATAAGTCAGCCATCACAAAAAAATAAATCAGCCGTGATACATATTTCTGATTCATAACTCAGCCGTGTCATTTAGATAACTCAGCCAAACCCTAAAACCATTTATATAAGATTTAAGACTTACAAAATTATAATTAAGCTCTTTTATTAATATGAAATGAATATAAATCAACTGAATGTGCATAGTTTCTTCAATTTATACAACAGAAGATATGTGTATGAAATCCAAAATGAAATCTAACTTGATCTTGAGAAATAAGTTGTCTTACAAGTACTTCAAACATTACCTATAGATAATTTTGACCCAAAATCATACACAATAAACCATATACAATTTTTTCAATTGAATGTGTATAATTTGATTCAGTTCAGTCTCTAAATCATATACTTTTTAAATGTTATACATTAAACCCTAAACCATCATCCCTAAACCCTAAACTCTAAATCCATAACTCAGCCGTCATGTTCTTATAAGTCAGCCGTAAAATTTTAAGTTGCGGACGTTTCGTCTTCGTCTCTCTCCCTATTGCAACGTTTCGTCTTCCAAAACCAATTTTAAGTTGCGACCTTTCGACAAAACCAATGGATATGATTAAAGGATACTAATCGTCGTATATATATATATATATACATCCATTGGCAGATCATATCATCTCTACTTCCAATATCATCTTCTATCCTTTCAAGTGTTCACGAATCATGGCGTGGTTTTGGTTTGCTCTGCTTCTTCCTATTTTGGCAATAATTCTGTTCAAACAGAGATCTACCAAACCAACAACATCTCTCAACTCGTTGCCTAATGATATCCTCGAAGAGATATTAGCACGTGTTGGATCTTCTTCCCTTTCCGACATCAATAATCTCCATTTTGTGTCAAAGGCTTTCAGAAATTGTTGCAACAAAAGAAGGGTTGTAGAAAGAGTTACACTTCGTGACGTTCGATTCCTGCCATGGTTTCCTCATACTTACGAAACATTTTACAAGTTTTTGGATATGTGCTTAAGGAATGGAAACCCTGAGGCTCTATACCGGAAAGGTGTGTACAACTTTTTTGGCATAGGTTTAATAGTGGGTTCTCTACATGATGAAGAAGGAGATAGAGGTAGGGCATGTTTGGCTAAAGCTGCAAAGAAAGGCAACGAAAAAGCTTGTTATGTATATGGAATGATTTGCATTGCAGAAGGAGCAAAGAAAGATGAAGGTCTAAAAGTCTTGTCTTCGTTATTCAAGCCTATGCTGTCAACGACAATGGACGAGATGGCGATACTTCGGAAAAAAATTCGTGATCAAATTTGGTGGAATGGAAGGCCGAGGATGAAAGAGCTCAAAGATAGTTACACTTATGGAGGTTGCAGATGCAATGGTGCAACGAAGAAGTTCTTAAAGAGCAATTGTGGTTGGAATGGTCATTCTATGCATTTAGACATAAGTACTTCTTCTGCTTCGTTTTGTGAAATTTGTTTTTGGGATTACGAAATAGGTTTGTTTTTTGAAAATGTTTAAGGATAATGTGGATGTGATTTGTTTCTACTTTTATTTTATTTATTTATTAATGTCAAAAGCGGCTTTTGACGTTGTTAGATTCCGAGTTCATAAATCCGTTTGATTCCGAAAACATTGGTATTGTGTTTGTTTATTTAAACTCAGCCGTAACGTAAAGTCAACAAAATCCATAACTCAGCCGTGATACGACGTTTCGTGGTTTTATTATGGGGCCTAAAATCCGTAACTTCACCCATAATAATGCATCCATAACTCAGCCGTATCGCGACGTTTCGTCTTTCTACACCATAACTCAGCCGTGTCGCGACGTTTCGTCTTTCTATTTTGGGCGGGAAAAATCCCGCCAAAAAACCATAACACAGCCATCATTATGAATTCATTTCAGCCTATATATAACTGTTATATGGCTCATTTGTATGTATCCAATTATCAAATAAAATTCAGAAAAGTCTTTCTTCTTCTTTTTGGATTTGTGATTTGGAGTATTCGGTTTTGAAAAAGTTATTGAAAATATTATTTTTAACTTGTTATGATTAAATCGTTATAAGTGTGGTTTCCATTCCCCTTATGCGCTTAATCTAACACATATGTGGGTGATTTTTCTCTTCAAGCGAATGTTTGCCTCAATCATGGTGTCACATCCCACATGTTCTCATACATGGGTGAAGTTACACCGGAACCCATGACGAAGAAGAAGACTGAGTCATCAGACCAAGACTCAAGACTCAACATCTTCTTGCTCAACCTTCACATTTACTAGTAGCTTTTCAGGCACGATTGTGGATTCTTTTGGAGTAGCCAGAACTGGAGGATCCAAATTAGACGGATCATTGTAAGTAGGAATAGGTTATAAATGTAAATGGCTGGGTTATAATGTAATGGCTGATTTATAATGATAAAGTAATTCTGTACTCGCTGATTTATGAATCAAAAATTCGTGGTTTGGCTGATTTAAGAATATATGATGGCTGATTTATGAATGTATGATGGCTGATTTATATAGATAAGATAATACTAATATGGCTGATTTATATCGTCATACCATAACTCAGCCGTCATAACCCTAACTCAGCCGTGTCGCGTCGTTTCGTCTTTCTATTTTGGGCGGGAAAAATCCCGCCAAAAATCCATAACTGCAGCCATACTAATGAATCAACAACTTAGCCGTAATGTCAACATAATCCATTAACTCAGCCGTCAAGTATAATAACTCAGCCGTCAAGCATAAAAATGGAGGCGACGCAAAGAGGAAGACTCCCAGAGGAGCTACTGACTATGGTACTCACCGGTATACCTCTGAAAACCCTGGCCAGATTCAAAAGCGTCTCCAGACCATGGAAAGCCCTAATCGAATCTCCCTACTTCCGCCGTCTCTTTGTCTCTGTCCACATGGACTTATCTACCTGGTCACTCATGGTCCCTAACGCACATCTCGAATTCGGTTTCCACGGTTACGAATTATGGAACATTTCCAACTCTCCAGGTTCTTATGTCACCCCAAATCCCACGAATCTCCCTACTTTTTATCGAGCTTCTTCTAATGGATTGGTTTTGGTCGAGATTGGTCGCGATTCTCTCAATTCCGTTGTTGGTAATCCGGGTTTACAAAACTGGGTGGAGATCCCTCACCCTCCTCAGCAATGTAAGTTCACGGCTTTGGTAACCCCTGTTGAGGAACACGGTCAAGCCTCGAGATTTAAGGTGGTTAAGAGTTGTGAGACTAGTTCTAGTGATAGCAATGAGTGGAGAGTTTGTGTGTTTTCGTCTGACTCGGGTGTATGGAGTCAAAAGCGGCTTGTCCCGTCGTTAGATTCCGAGATCATCTATCTTTGGCCATGAAACATTGTGTTTGTTTATGTAAACTTAGCCGTAATGTAAAAAAAAATCCTTAACTCAGCCGTAATATAAACAAAATCCATAACTCAGCCGTATCGTAATACCAAAACTCAACAATTTATGTTTTTGGTTTAACCATAACTCAGCCGTGTCGTGATGTTTCGTCTTACTATACCATAACTCAGCCGTGTCACGACGTTGCGTGTTTATATTTTGGGCGGGAAAAATCCCGAATCTCTATGTATTTAATGCGGTGATTTGACAGTGACCATACACTCGCCGAAGAGCCGCTACACCTAGCGTAGGTGTGCAGTGACCATACACTCGCCGAAGAGCCGCTACACCTAGCGTAGGTGTGCAGTGACCTATACACTCGCCGAAGAGCCGCCCAATCAAATTGGGCGTGAATATCGACGAAATGTAAACAATCTCAATTCAAATTGGGCATGACTCCATAACTCAGCCGTAAAGTAAACAAAATCCATAACTCAGCCATAGTAATGAATCCACAACTAAGCGCCGTAATGTAAACAAAATCCATAACTCAGCTGTGTCGTAATATCATAACTCAGCCATTACATACAACAGTAATTGTTGCAAGTTGACCGGATTAAATGTTGCAAGTTGACCTCATAAATGTTTGAAGTTGCCATTACATACTAGCTATGGTTAAACCTTTCCAACTGAATCAACTTGTGTCTTGTGTTTGTTATGTGTTCTTAAAGCATAACAAAAACAAGTCATCACAATACATGAAAGACAGCTTATTTCTTCCTAGTAACTACTAAGATACATTCCTTTCGATTTCCCAAACAAGATCATCAGAATACAAATGATGATGAAGAAGCATAAAATCCAAAAACCCACCTTCATGACCAAGTTAAGCCTCTTTAATTCCTTCTTTGCCTTGCTAACCTCTTCCATCAACTCAGAGTTCACATTCCTAATGCCTTCGATATCCATTTTAGTCTTGCAAATCTCAGATTCAGAAGACCCAATCTTTAGCAATGCATCTTCAAGCTCTTCGTAGACTGCTTCCTCCACCCATTTAAACAAATGATCCTGTTATAAGCCAACACTCACCTATCAATTCCCTTACCTCTGATTAACATACAAATCACCTATCAATTATATTGACAAGTCTCAACAATCCAAAACCCAAAAAAACGAATAATCCTGTTATAAGCGTCATCTCAATTGATTAATGCTTTAAACTTTTTGTATTTAAACTTACATCTCGAAACGTTGGACAGCGGAAGAACGGTCTCCCTGGATTTTCCTTCGATCTCGATGTCTTGATTAGACAATCTCTCCCACATTCACATTTCACTGGAATTCCACGAATTCCCATCGTATTTACATCCGATTCCTCATCGATTGCAGCCATGATCCACAACTCCAAGAAAAACGAGCACTAATTTTAGACAAATCCAGAGGATCAGAGGTGGGTTAGGAAAAAATCGATTTGAAGAGACAAAACAGAACGACGACGTTTTGTTTTTACTCAACAATTTTTGTTTTTGGTTTAACCATAACTCAGCCGTATCGTAATACCATAAGTCAGCCATTACATACAACAGTAAATGTTGAACAGTACAGGTTGCAAGTTGACCGGCCAACAGTGCCGTTGAACAGTTCATTTGAGCCTATATATACTTGTTATATGGCTCATTTGTATGTATCCAATTATCAAATAAAAATCAGAAAAGTCTTTGTTCTTCTTTTATATCAGACCAATGCTCTTGGGTTTGTGGTTTGGAGTATTCGGTTTTCAAAAAGGTTTTGAAAATTTTATTTTAAACTTGTTAAGATTAAATCGTTATAAGTGTGGTTTCCATTCCCCTTATGCGCTTAATCTAACACATATTTGGGTGATTTCTCTCTCCAAGCGAATGATGGCCTCTCAGAGATATGACCACCATCCCGGGTCACATCTTTTGGACCCAGCCACCTGTAGCCAAACTTCAAGTCGTCCTATTAGGTATGAAGTTGACAATGGAGAATCTGAGTTATAATGTAATGGCTGATTTATAATGATTAAGTAATTCTGTAATGGCTGATTTATAATGTTACGGCTGACTTATGCAATGTTATAATGTAATGGCTGATTTATAATGTTACGGCTGACTAGAGGAAGTAAAGGAAAAGAAGATCGAAGAGGAGATTGATGTGTCTCGGATGCAAGAATTAGAGGATGAACTGAAGAGCTTTAAGCAGAAATGGTCAGACAAAGAAGCTCTGCTGGAGAAAGAGAAGGTAGAACTGAAGGACTTGAATAAGGAATTGGCTGGGTTATGGTTGATTTATATGCGTTGTAAGTAGGAATAGGTTATAAATGTAATTGGCAGGGTTGTAATGTAATGGCTGATTTATAGTGGACTGGCTAAATTAAGTAATTCTGAATTGTTATGGCTTACTTACGAAATCTAATGGCTGACTTATGAAATGTTACGGCTGACTTATGCAATGGAACGGCTGACTTATGCAATGTTACAAATCAGTTTCTTCAGAACCCGTTAATCAAATTGGGCGTGAATATCGATCGACCAAACACAAAAACAATCGTTATTCATCTATCTTTGGCCATCAATCCGTTTCATTCCGAAAACATTGGTTTTGTGTTTGTACTTAGCCGTAATGTAAACAAAATCCATAACTCAGCCGTATCGTAATACCATAACTCAATAATGGTTTGTTTTTGGTTTAAACATAACTCAACCGTCTTAACCATAACTCAGCCGTCATAACTTTAACTCAGCCGTATCGTGATGTTTCGTCTTTCTATACCATAACTCAGCCGTGTCACGACGTTTCGTGTTTCTATTTTAGGCGGGAAAAATCCCGCCAAAAATCCATAACTCAGCCGTAATACCATAAGTCAGCCATAACATACAACAGTAAATGTTGAACAGTAAATGTTGCAAGTTGACCGGCCAACAGTGCCGTTGAATAGTAAATGACCCGGATTAAATGTTGCAAGTTACATTTCTAATTCAAATTGGGCATGAATCCATAACTCAGCCGTAATGTAAACAAAATCCATAACTCAGCCGTAATACAACAAAAAAATTATACAAACTTTCTACATTGGACAAGTTCTTGCATTATGTCCAACCTGTTTACAACGAGAACATGTGTGTTCTTTCCTAGGACGTTTCTTCTCAAGTGCAACTTCTAGAGCAGATTTCATCCTACCTTTCTTAGGCCTTCCTGGTGGTTGACGAACAACCGGGGGAAAGCACGGTTGGTTAGCTACGTTATCTGGAACTTGGAGCGGTGAATCTACCGGCATGATCGACTCAGCGTATGCGTTTACTAAATAATTGTTGTGATAGTAAGGACTGCACAGGGATATACGGCATTTCTCCCTGTACTCAGCAGCTGCGATTGCATGCACACATGGTAATTTCTCTCTTTCGAAACGCCGGCATGTGCATGTTTTTCCGTCCAAATTCACAACGTGCAAAGAATCCCCAGAAGATCCATATATAACTTCAGTGTAATAATCATCAATCCTTTGTGCCGTCATAAGTCTGGCGGCAATAACACGACCCTATTATAAATACAGAATAAAAAAATGTTATGGTTGACTTATGAAATGTTACGGCTGACTTATGCAATGTTACGGCTGACTTATGAAATGTTACGGCTGACTTATGCAACCTGTTTACGGACGGCTGACTTATGGAATGTTACGGCTGACTTACATGTAGTTGTTTCTCGACACCACGCGACAGCGTGGTTAGCTGCGATCTAGCATCCTCTCTCCGTTCAACAAACCAACGGGTCATCATAACCCGTATCGATTCTAATAGTCGAACAATGTTAAGACTTCTAGCATTTGACAGTGCATGGTTCATTGATTCCGCTATGTTCGTAGTCATCAAATTGTACCTTTCGCCCGGGAAATGAACACGCGCCCACAGTCGGACATCAGCTCTTTCGAGGTAGCCATGGAGTTCAGGATTAATCGCTTCAATCTCCTCGTATATCGCAGTAAAATCAGCCATCCTACAACATCTTGCCGCTTTCTTCACCAGACGAAAGACATCTTTTCCTTTGTACTGTTCCAAAATGTTCTTATATAAATGATAAGTGCAAATTCCCCGAGAAGCCAACGGATACACATTCCCCATTGCTTTCCCTATCGAGTTATGCCTATCCGAGATTAACGCAAGACCCTCATCGTCAGGAATCACAAGTTTTAGCTGCGTAAAAAACCAGTGCCACGAATCATCATTTTCAGTGTCAACCACACCGAAGGCAATTGGGAAAATCTGAAAGTTACCATCCTGGGCTAGTGCTGTGAGAAGCGTCCCTTTGTATTTACCCTTAAGAAACGTACCGTCGACAACGACAACTTTGCGCATGAACCTAAACCCATTTACGCTCGCACCAAATGCAAGGAACACATACATGAATCTTCCAAACTCATCGATTTGAAGACGCGTAATTGTACCCGGATTTGCCCTTCTTATCTTGTATAAGTAAGAAGGCAAGTCTTCAAACCCACTCTCAGGAGTTCCCATCTCGATTTTCCTTGCAAATCTTAGCGTTCTATGTGATTTCCAATAATCCATCTGACCACATGGAAAATGATACAAATAAGTCAGCCGCATCGTAACAATAAGTCAGCCGAAACGTACTAGTAACTCAACCGGTTAAGTTTAAAGAACTCAGCCGTTAAGTTTATAAAATAACTCAGCCGTTGATATTATATAACTCAGCCGTCTCGTTTATTAAACTCAGCCGTTAAGTTTATATATAACTCAGCTGTAATATAAGTATAATTAATCAGCCGCATCCTAAAATTAAGTCAGCCGCAACGTACTAATAATTACCTTTACACCAAATTGCTTCTGGATAGATATTCCGACACTCCTAGGTCGAACTGACGGACCAAAGTCGCCGAGAAAGTCCTTGTACAACTCTCCTAAAATAGCCGCTGTTGCTTTTCGAGATCGACCAGAACGCTCAGTTACAGAACATGTATGATCCGAATCGTAAATACGAACATAAAATGCCGGGGGATCCCCTAGTGTAGTAGCACGAACTCTCCAGAGACATCCACCAACCCAACACTTAACAACGAGTGTATCCGAATCGGATACGTCTACATCAAAATCAAATCGATCCCTCACCGTAAGAAGTTTCAGTCGTTTCTCCAAATCGGCTTTACTCTCGTATCGTTGCCCTACCGAGAGGTTTAGGGAAGACATATCTAACCTTGGAACCTCCGGATTCCCTTTGGATCCGCTCGTCGACAAGTTATGAGGTCTCTTCTTAGGAGGTAGTGTCCGTGAATCTTCGTCTTCGTATAAACTGAAGTTATCATCTTGAGATGACTCACCATCCGAGTCGTCGAACATATCAAATCGGCTTTCAAATTCATCATCTTCTTCGTCTTCTTCGCCTACTTCATTTTCTTCGACTACTTCATCTTCTTCGCCTACTTCATCTTCTTCTACTTCATCCTCCAAATTGAAAGCATCATAACTCCCACCGTAATCTTCGGATCTAGATTCAACTTCTGAGCTATAAGTGAATAAACTTTTATTATTCTCTCTCGCTCCGTCATTCCGACTAATTTCATTCTCCGTAATCTCCACACAAAGACGTAAGTGTTCAATTTTTCTGAAGCTTAAAAAAACTTGCAACTGTCGAGTATTTGAGAGGTAAACTGGTGGAGTATCGTGCGCCATTGTTTTCAAAGCTTTATTCGAGAACATGTAGCTCAGTTGAATCTGATGGCTCGACTCCTTCAATCTGTAATCATCGAGTACTATCTTCGCAAGTTCGTCTAGTGTTGTTTTCTCATCTATATGCACAACTCTACACCCTCTACCGTCGGCGTTGAATACATATCTGTGTTTCTTGACCCAGTTACCGGAAACAATAATTACCGGATCCATAAGATCTCTGATGAATGAAAATAATGAAAAAGGTAGATGAAGAAGAATAAGAAGAAGGTCGTAGATGACATGGAAAATAAGAGCTGATGACATGGAAAATCGGAACTGATGACATGGAATATCGGTAAGTCAGCCGCCAAACAAACACATAACTCAGCCAGTAATAAATCAGCCATCAAGTATAATGTAAGTCCGCCGCAACGTGAATAGTATTTCAGTAATTAATCTTTCGCTAATAAATCAGCCCTAATTAGGCTAGGAAATATTAAGTCAGCCGTATTGTCAAATAAATCAGCCGTCAAATGAATGCTATTCTAGTAATTAATCTTTCGCTAATAAGTCAGCCGTAACCAGGTTGAGTTATTGTTAACCCAGCCAATTACGGCTGATTTACTTAAGTCAGCCGTAACTACCTCTCATAAGTCAGCCAACCGGAGAACATAACTCAGCCGTCTCTTATTTTAAACTCAGCCAATTTTCCACAAATCAGCCCGCCGTTGTATAACTCAGCCGTAACTTGTGTTCGTTAGTCAGCCGTTATCTCATAAGTCAGGCAGATTTCTGTAAATCAGCCGTAACTAACGGCTGATTTATGTTCGTAAGTCAGCCGTTATTTCATAAGTCAGCCAGATTTCTGTAAATCAGCCGTAACTAACGGCTGATTTATGCTCGTAAGTCAGTCAAATTATGTTTGTAATTACTATCATCTCATAAGTCAGCCGCGTTTTTTAACTCAGCCGCAACGTAACCATAAATCAGCCGCAACGTAACCATAACTCAGCCGTAGCGCTTTACGGCTGAGTTCATTAATACACGTAAGCGATTTCCTACGTGGTTGCTTACGTGGCTATGGCATTTTTGTAATTACGTTTTTTGTCACAACGTAACAAAAGGGCACGCTGGGTATTAAAAAAATGCCGGTAATAAAAAAAAGTTTTATATGATTCTAGTCATATTACCTAACTTCCGTGGGATTTGAGCAAAGAACCCTTAACAAAAAGCAAATTTCTTAAAAATAGATTTTCAAAAAGGAAAAAAAAGATCTCCCTTGTTCCTAGGGTGTTTCCTTTGTTTAATCTCACAAAATAGCTTCCAATTAAAAACTCACCGGAGAGAGAGTGAGAGAGAGATTATGGCGGAGGGGCAATCCCCGGAAAACTCACCGCCGGAAACTCCTCCTCCACCTCCGTCGTCTCCTTCCTCCACCGACCAACAAACAACATCTCCTCCTCCTTCTTCCGACAATCAAACATTTCCTCCTCCTCCTCCATCTTCACCTCTAGCTCCTCCTCCTCAACAAGAACAATCACCACCTCCTCCTTCTCCGCCGGAAAATTCATCCGGTGACTCTTCCTCCTCTCCTCCACCACCACCACCGTCTGATTCCTCCTCCGAACAATCACAATCTCCACCTCCTCCTTCACAACCACCACCGCAACAACATGACAATAACAATAACAACAATGGAGGAGGAGGAAGAAACAATTCACCGCCTCCTCCTCATTCACCACCGTCTAAGGCTTCCGACCGAAACTCCCCGCCGCCAACGAGATCAGTGGCGCCGCCTAAAAGCAACGGTGGCTCGAATGCGTCAAGTAACGATGGTCGGAACATGGGAGCTATCATAGGACTTGTGGCTGCAGCTGGACTATTGTTCCTTGTCATGATATTGTTCTGTATTTGTTGTTTGCGTAAAAACAAGAAGAAGAAATCAAAGCTTGATCAAATGCCGTACCACGGAAGCAATGCTTTCGCCGCAGGCAAAAGTATGTACACATGAACCCTAGCTTAGTTTCTTGTTGTCCAAGAAATAAAATTTTGTTTCTTGTTAGTCAATAAACTATATGAATTACAGAATTAGGTCCTCCTGCTGCTTTTATATCAAATATCATCTAATCCAATTTGTCTTTGTCTTATCTCTATTGTTTGGTTTTTACAAACCCATAAACCCTAATTAAACCTAGTTTACAGATACAATGCATTCTTGTTACTCAAGAAAATAGTTTTATACACTAATTTTCTTTTCTTATTTTCTTATTGGTTGGGATATTAGCTGGTGGTGATCAATATTTCAATAGTGGTGCTACACAAAAACAACAACAACATTACAACCAAAATGATCACGCTGTGAATTTGCCTCCACCTCCTGGATCAATGGGAACAAACTGGATGAATTCGCCACCACCACCGCCACCACCAGGAAACTGGCAGCCAATGCCATCACCACCAGCACCACCAATGTCAGGAGGCGTAAATATGACCCAAAGCGGCGAAATGAGCTCAAATTACTCCTCAGGTCCATACGCGCCATCACTACCACCGCCTCACCCTTCAGTGGCATTAGGATTCAACAAAAGTACATTCACTTACGAAGAACTAGCGGCCGCGACTCAAGGTTTTTCGCAAGACCGTTTGTTAGGACAAGGCGGGTTCGGATATGTTCACAAAGGAGTCTTGCCTAATGGTAAAGAAATCGCAGTTAAGAGTCTTAAAGCGGGAAGCGGGCAAGGCGATAGAGAGTTTCAAGCAGAGGTTGATATCATCAGCCGTGTTCATCATCGACATCTCGTGTCTCTTGTTGGGTATTGTAGTAATGCTGGAGGTCAAAGGTTGTTGGTTTATGAGTTTCTCCCTAATGACACACTTGAGTTCCACCTTCATGGTAATGATAATGAGTTTTTGCATTTTTCTTGTGAAGGATTATGCCTAGTTACTATATTATTCTCTAAATCAAATTGGAATTATAGGTAAAAGTGGGAAAGTTATGGACTGGCCAACTAGACTCAAGATTGCTTTGGGATCAGCTAAAGGGCTTGCTTATTTACATGAAGATTGTGAGTGATTAATCTGTTTTTACTCTTTTCACTTTTTCTCTAACAATGCAAAGTTATGATATTGGTTCTACGTGTTTAGGTCATCCTAAAATCATCCATAGAGACATCAAAGCTTCAAACATTCTACTTGACCATAACTTCGAAGCCAAGGTATTAATTTAATACTTGATTTACCTTAATCTTGTTTCAAATATTCTATAATAACATTTTTGTAAACTTTTCAGGTTGCAGATTTTGGTTTGGCTAAGCTATCTCAAGACAACAACACACATGTGTCGACTCGAGTCATGGGAACATTCGGATACTTAGCTCCTGAATATGCATCAAGTGGGAAATTAACAGAGAAATCAGATGTTTTCTCTTTCGGAGTTATGCTTCTTGAGCTCATAACCGGACGCAGACCGGTTGATCTAAGTGGTGACATGGAAGATAGTTTGGTTGATTGGGTTAGTATTTATATTCATGAAACAAAACAAAATTAATCAAACAAATTACATGTTTTGATTAATCTTTTATTGGCAGGCAAGACCATTATGCATGAGAGGAGCTCAAGATGGAGACTATAGAGAACTGGTTGATGCATTTCTTGAGAACCAATACGAGCCTTACGAGATGGCTCGAATGGTGGCTTGTGCTGCTGCAGCCGTAAGTCATTCTGGTCGTCGCCGTCCAAAGATGAGTCAGGTAAATATTCGGTGTGGCAAACTTTTGGTTTAGGCTTTTGGTTTGAGTTGATACATTTTGATCGGTTTAAGACTTAAGTTTTTGTGTTTATATGTAATGTTATTGCGTTTGTTCGACTAGATTGTTCGGATTTTGGAGGGAGACGCGTCTCTAGATGATTTAAACGATGGTGTGAAACCGAGACAGAGCTCATACATTGGCTCGAGCGGAGGTGATGGAAGCTCGGACTATGAGACAGGCACTTATGGTGCCGAGATGAAGAAATTTCGAAAAGTGACATTAGACAGTCGTGATTACGGGGCAAGTAGCGAATACGGTGCTACGAGTGAGTACGGGCTTGACCCGTCCTCCTCGAGCAGTGAAGAGATGCAAATTGGACGAGGCAACAGCAAAAAATCTACCAGTGGGAACTAACTTGTAAATTAAATCATCAAAAAACTACTACTAATGTTTGTTCTTTTGTCGGAAAATGTTACTGTTGGATGTGTTTGTTTGTTGAAAAATAAAAAGAAATCAAGTTTTTGTACTTATTAATTCATGTATCCCTATGCTAAAATGTCTCTCAAAATACTAAAATGTTGAAAAGTGTTATTTGTTAGAAATTCAAATACAGCGAAAATTACCATTTTACCCCTAGCCGGTGAGGAATCTGATGGTCATGATTCATGAATATGGAACCTAAAGTTTGACTAATCTAAAATTTTCAACCTTTTTTCTACTAATCATCTCTAACTATGATCAAAAAGAACCCAAAGAATTGGTTAAACCCACGAAATGACGAAAATACCCTTCGAAACAGATCAGAAACAGAGCACGACTACAGAGAAAGAAACCAAGAAACCATAAAGAAAGATCAAGAAGACAAAATAAAGAGCCCATTTTCTCTTAAACTTAACCAAGTATCTCTCCGACGGTTCTTGGTACGGAACTTCAAGATCTCCGGCAGCAGCAGCGGCGGAGACATCATCATCTCCGGCGGAGATTTTAACAAACCGAAGCTTCTCCGTAGCTAAACCAAGAGTAAGCTTATGACAACGACGCTGATACTTAAAACCATTAATACAACGAAGTGTTTGTGATACTGAGATGTAAAAGATGAGGTGAGAGAAAGTGAGGAGAGAGATTGGTCCCCAACAATGGCGACACTGAAGACGAGAAGAGGATTGTGAGAGAGTTGAGAAGATGATTGCGAGGAAGATGAAGAAGAGGTTGAATTGTTTGTGAAGTTTCTTTTTTTGAGTGTCAATGGCTTTTTTTTTCTCTAGGGTTTTTTCGAAGTGGAGTTGGATTATTGTGTTTAGTGCTTGTAGTGCTGTTTCTTTTGGGATGTATTGTGGTCTTTGATGGTTGTTGATCTCGTCTTCGTCGTAATCCGCCATTAGAGAACTGTAGAGAGACAAAGAGAGAGAGAGACACAACAAGTTGGATTTGGAGAGAAAGAGAGTGTGGTTCTTGTGGGAAATGGGAACATGTGGATGTGGTTTTATCTCAACGGTTCAAAATGTTTTGATGTATTTCTTTGTTTTTATAATTTTTTTGAAGTTTTCATTTGTTCACTTCACATTAATGTGTTTGTTGACAAAAACAAAACAAAAACAAAGACATTAATGTTTTTTTTGTTTTATAATGTTTTTTTTGTTTTATAATGTTTTGGGAGTTTTCAGGATGTTGACATTGATGTGTGTTTGCTTGAGTTGGTGGATTTCATTTGTACTAATTACTAAAGTTTTCTATAGAAAAATTAATAACAATCAAAGACATATTTGCTCACAAATAGCAAAAGTATGTTCACCTATATACTAATTGATTTACAAGTTTGACTAGCAGGGACAATATTTTTATAATATCAAAATCAAGAAATTTGCAAGCAATTTCAGAAAATTCAAGATTCAACGATGAGAAGCAAAGACAATGATGAAATTGATAACATCAATCATTAGGGAATTAATAATACATAAGAAAAAAAAAGGTTTAGGCATAAAATTGAGAAAGACTCTTGGATCTTCAGACAGGAACTAAACAAGCTTCCTCCGTTGTTTATGTCTGAGATTGAATCTTGTCGATTTCAGATTTCGCCAAGTCAAGTTGTTTTTGAGCATTGGTTTTCGCTTTCTCTGATGTTGTGAGGAAGAAGAGGTTTCCGTTTTGCTGGTAAACGCGTCGAGAAGAAGATAGATTGCTTAATTCATCTAACGAAACTTCGTGCCTTTTGATTTCCTTCTCAAGCTCAAATTTACGAGAAGACGAAGAAGAAGTAGTCGCCATTTAGTTTTTTCTCCGGCTGCTTCTAGGTTGCTAGGGACTAGAATATCTCATCTGAAATATTATTTATCTGATCTTCTTCCTTACCAAGGCCCAATTTAGAAGCCCAACGAAATTGAGTTTGGTGGCTATCGTCTTTATTTCAACAAATGTTTTCAGACCCGGACCGGTCCGCCCGGTTGAATTGGGACCCGATCAATAATATGGTTTGGGTTTGATGGTGAAACCGGCTACTTAAAAAACAGTAGAAATCCGAAAAATCCGCTATTAACCCACGAACCGGTTGGTCGAACTAGCGGTTTGGGTTTTGAAAGAACCCTAAAACTTGAACTAGCGGGGTTTGTATATGCCACATGAAGAATTTGAAGGAGATGAAGCCGATCGTAGAAACTAGATGATGTGATGTACCATCATATAACTATGGCATTCGTGATTTACAATTATATTTCTTTTGGTTTAATTTAATCTTTGAATATTCACTTATGGTTATCGTTAGACATCTCATAGTTTTAGATATTAGTATTATTTTTTCTTAAACTCTATAAGTTGAAGAGTTTTGTTTGTTGGTTTTTGAATCAAAGATGAAAAAGTTTTAAACTTTGTTGTATTTTATAATTAGGGTATGATTTTATTTTTTTATATATGTACAAAACTTTATAATTAGGGTATGATTTTATTTTTTTATATATGTACAAAACAAAGTTATATATATATAGTCCGGTTCGATGTCTGGGTTGGGTTTAAAAACATTGATTTCAACTGACTTTATAATTAAGCTAAGCTCTTATGTGTGTATTAGGCTATTAGCCCTAACAGGGACTACAATTAGTTTATAGATACAATTGGCACATCACAAACTTGTAAACTGCTTCTCTCAAGCATGAGACCGTAAGTTAAAATTTTGAATCACTAATTGATCAAAATATGATTTTTCTTTGCTAAATCGATACAACATTGTTACCTCATGTCCAAGAACAAAGCATCAGGAAAGTTGATTTGGTCGAGACTTGAAAAATAACATAACATTATCTCGAATGGTAATATAACGAAAAAGTAGCAGAGCAGAAAGTTTCTCAAACGGTACACAAATGACAAAAAAAGAAGAACAAATGAAACAAACAAATCAAGAAAGTATAAAGAAACTATGATCCCGTCGCGCAAACGGCTTTCTTCTTTAGCTTAGAAGCATTTTCTGTGGACAATTCCTGGACCAGCCTCGTCATATTCAGCCTTAGAGATCCACATCTAGTTACACACACACACACACAAAACAATCAATCAAACCGCAAGAAGCGAAAAAAAGAGAGAAATATCGGTCCAAAATTTTACCTGCTGGAAAGTACTGAGAGAAGCAAGGATAGATCCACCAATCCAGACACTATACTTCCTTTCGGGCGGTGCAACGACCTTAATCTTCATGCTACTCGGTGCAAGAGCTGTGATTTCTTTACTCATACGATCTGCGATACCATTAAACATAGTAGTACCACCACTAAGCACAATGTTACCATAAAGATCTTTCCTAATATCAACATCACACTTCATAATCGAATTATAAGTCGTCTCGTGGATCCCGGCAGCTTCCATTCCGACAAATGATGGTTGGAAAAGTACTTCCGGACAACGGAATCTTTCAGCTCCAATTGTAATGACTTGTCCATCAGGTAATTCGTAGTTTTTTTCGATTGTCGAACTTTTCTTCGAAGACTCAATCTCTTGCTCGTAGTCTATTGCCACAAAAGAAAGCTTTTCCTTAATGTCTCTTACAATTTCTCGTTCGGCGGTAGTTGTGAACATGTAACCTCTCTCGGTAAGAATCTTCATTAGGTAATCAGTAAGGTCACGACCCGCGAGGTCAAGACGAAGAATAGCGTGTGGTAAAGAGAAACCTTCGTAGATTGGTACAGTGTGAGACACACCATCACCAGAGTCCAACACAATACCTAAAAAAAGTAAAACCATTTTGTTTAAAAACAGAGAAATAACAGAACGGCTCTGTTTTTGTATCGAATATCGAATAATGTACTAACCGGTTGTACGACCACTAGCGTAAAGCGATAGAACAGCTTGAATAGCGACATACATAGCTGGAGAATTGAATGTTTCGAACATGATTTGAGTCATTTTTTCTCGGTTAGCTTTCGGGTTAAGAGGAGCTTCGGTTAGAAGAACCGGATGCTCTTCTGGAGCGATACGAAGCTCGTTGTAGAAAGTGTGATGCCAAATTTTTTCCATATCATCCCAATTGCTTACAACACCATGTTCAATTGGGTATTTCAATGTGAGGATTCCTCTTTTGGATTGTGCTTCATCACCAACATAAGCGTCTTTTTGATTCATCCCAACCATAACACCGTGGTGTCTAGGACGGCCTACAACACTCGGGAAAACAGCTCTTGGTGCATCATCGCCCGCAAAACCAGCCTGCAAAAGAAATGTATCAAAGAGAAACAATTTACAAAGGTGAACAAGTAAAGTAACAAAAGAGAGGAAGAAGATAGTACTAACCTTAACCATTCCGGTACCATTGTCACAAACGATCGGTTGAATATCATCAGCGTCGGCCATTGTTTATCGAACTACAATCAAAACGTAAAGATATGAAATCTTGATCGAGAAGGAAGCAATCTAGATATAAAGATATGAATCTTGATCGGAGAAAGAAGCAATAAAAAACATAATCATATGAATCTTGATCGGAGAAAGAAGCAATTTAATACTTGATTAATCCAAAGTAGGTTTTTTGTATTATGAATAGTTTCAATTCAATGTAACTATCCTCCATTATTTATATTACGATTTTTTACTCATTGGGTTACAAAAAGTAAAGATTCATGTTCATATGATCACTTATTGTAGTCAAACTTTAACTAAACATTTCTTTAAGTTTCGATATATCTAGATCTTTTACAAGATTTGATTGCTACTGCTATAAATCCCCGAGAAAGACCATAACATTTCGAAGAGATGGACCGATCTTAAAGTTAATCAACAGCAAATCGAGTAACTTCTTATCAAACTCAAGATCTAAACAGAACAAGTAGATCAAAAAATTTTTTTACCTTAAGATCAAGGAAGAAACAGGAACCACGAAGATCTAGCTCTCTCTCTTTCTTAAAACCGGAAAATGTAACGGCCGATGAAGATGAAGAGGACGAGACAATTCAAAGAGGGTGAAATATATTGTGTATTTATATAGGCGGATTAAATATGAAAAATAATTTTATTTTCGTATTTTCTTTTGGAAAATGATATAAAAATAAAAAATTCGACAGAGACGAATCATTTCGACCATAGGACATGACAGTCAGACAGCCTTTTTTTATTTAGGAAAAATCAATAGATTTAATTTCTAAATTAAAAAAGGGCATCAAGTAGGTTTTGACATAATAGCGAGTTTTCGATTTTTTTAAATGATTTTTAACGCGGTTCTTAACGGAGGAATGAACCATAGTGTGTGAATGGTAAATAATAGAAGAATTAAGAGGAATTGAAAGGAAAGTAATTGAGAGGAAAAGAAAAGAGATAAATATGAGTAATTGAGAAGAATGTAGAAGATAATTTTGTTTTTACCGTGAATGGGGATATGAAGAAGAATTAAGAGTAATTGATTAAAATATTAAAACATACTAGAGTTGATTGATTAGGGAAGATTTTTAATACAATTTATTAAAAAACGCATAAAAAAGTAATTGAAAATATATAATTTTATCTATTTATTATCTAAATATGTAGCTACAGATAAGAGATATGTTTTCCACTAACAAATTTTGGTGGACAGAATTCTTCTACTTTTAGAGTAATTTGATTTTTCTTTTCTCTTTTCTTTTCTCTCTAACTGGTAAAAAATTAGACAATTTCAAAAAAAATTATTTTTTTTTCTTCTCTTTTCTACTATCATGGTAAACAGTCACACCCATAATTCTTTGGTTATCATTTCTTTAAAAAAAGTTGAAAATATTAGAACCTTTTGTTGCCAAGAGAATAAATACAAACCCTAGAACATTTTGAAAAATAAAAACGCCAAAATTGTGGGATCTTAATTTTCTAGTTCGAACCCGGAAGAGTGTAGTGGATGATTTTTTTATTGTCGGATCGAATTTCGAAACATCGAAAATTTAGTATTTACAATAAGTATGGACAAAACACTATAGAGACACACAAATCAATCATGTGTTTTATATCACCACGTGACATCTCTTGTGATCGAAAAACTTGCATGCATTATGGAAAATTTTAGCATATGATTGCCTTTTTTTTTCTTCTACAAAAGACTTGTGCGTAGTAATTTTGGAAGAAGATAATCAAGAAAAGGTTATTTTGTTAAGACTGCATATTTGTAATGTGCCAGAACGATAACTAGACGCCTTTGACAAAAATATTTTTTCCCTTCAATTCAGTAGATGGAGAAAACAAACTCTCGCTGTTTAATACATGATTAAACTACTAATACATGGAGTATTTAACTAGGAAATGAAAATTTGATTGTAAATTTTTATGATTCATACTTACCAAATACCAATCATCGCCAAAATGTTAATTATGACGCAATCCCATGTTTTCTTGCTCTTGTTTCGAAGTGCTATCCATGTTGGTCCACCAACCGGATCAAACCGGTTGATATATCCAGATGTTGGTCAACTAAGCGGAGCAAACCGGTTGAAATAACCGGAAAAGAAGTAGCTGGAAACTCAAAAGTCAACTTTACGATCCACGTGAAGCGCACATGCCGAGAGAAAGTTGAATTGGTACCTAATCAGAACGTTGTGCCCCATCATTATTATGAAACACTACTTCTAATTTACATTTTCAAAATATTTGCGTATCATGAATCTAAAGATCTTGACCAAAAAAAAAAAAAGAATCTAAAGATTTGTTTAATTGCTTGTCATGTTTTGAACACGATGATTAAACCTATAAAACTTAGAAAAAAATAGTAGAAGAAGTATATGTTTTAATCTCAGGTATATATATCATATATGTATTGAAATTGTTGGTTTTAAATTTGGTTTACGACTAGGATTTGGCAAAATACCAAACTGGATTGGTTAACCGAAGATTTTGAAAGCTATTATTCTTTCACCAACTCCACTAAATTCATGTCTATTAGATACCGCTAAGAAAAATAACGAAATGTCGTTAGTTCGATTCGAATAACACCAAAAGCGAAATTTAAAAATCGTATGATCGAGTGATATTTGAGACGGAATCACACTATATGTTTTGGTCCAGAACTTTGTATTAAAAAAAATATTTAGAAAAAAAAAATAAATTAGAGAAGTTAGTGAGGTGTAGTGGGAGAAAAGAAATTAGTGAGGTGATTATGCTAAATAATGTTATAGCAAGAAAAATTGAAAATCTGGGCTTTAGTGAAAATGGGCCTGTAAAGATCCGACCCGAGTAGAAACTATGGATGATCCGATAACTGGTTTCAAGAGATTGCTGAAATTCGTTGGCGCCAACAAAGAGGAACTCTCTGGGAAATTGCAAATTCGTCTTCATAAGATCTTCGTCGACGTCGAGGTAAGAAATTCTCCTTTTCCCCGATATTATTCTGTGCATGAAATTCTCGAAAATTGACCTCTTAATTGAGATTCATACTAATTTGATTG
The DNA here is from genome assembly GCA_963576765.1 of Draba incana. NCBI lineage: Eukaryota > Viridiplantae > Streptophyta > Magnoliopsida > Brassicales > Brassicaceae > Draba > Draba incana. The sequence goes on along the minus strand of OY755202.1, from coordinate 56,149,409 downwards.
TAGCGAAAACTGTGATTTTTTTTTTTTTTTTTGCTTCTGTTTACTTTTTGTCCATTGTTTTGATCTCGATGAGTATAAGGTGTTTGAAATATAATATAGTTTGGTTGATGCAAAGTTTCCCCGATTTGGTATCTAGGGTTTCCGATTTTGTTCGCAGGATTCCTGCATCTCATAAAATTTCCTAATTTGAAAGTTCCATCATGTATTTGATGCTTTGTGAAATAGGTCCAAATCCGATCCTGAGTGGATTTCTTATAGGTCCAAGAATCGTTTTCGTTGTTTCGCTGTGTTGTTTAGTGAGTTACTCGAATATTACTAGCCTTGTCTCTTTAGTAGGTTAGTATAGTTCTAGAGTATTGTTAAACTTGCTGGTTGTTGAATTATTGTGGTTACTCATCTCCTTTTAGTATCATTTGATTTGACCCTATGGTGGATTCGTGCTCGGACCCCATTTCATTTTACGCCGTTTGTTATAGTTGTCACCTTTTTCATTCTTAATCCACCGCTCCTTCTCCTTTTGGTAGATTATACAAGTGCTTGAGCTTAATTAGTTCAATAACAAAACAACAAGGGTCTTCTACTCCTAGAAAGCTACATTATATAACTATATGTTTTACATAAAAGAGCATTAACCCTTATGATAATCAGTATAAACAAGCTAGTGCTAAGATTGAGACTCGTAGTTGATCAAGTGTATTGGCCACCTCCACTGAACTCTTTGCCTTAGTGATTTGCCCTCTCATCACACTGCACAATTTTGAATAGTTTCATATTCCAATGTGTGTTTTGTAGATTTAGTAAAATTTAGAATGTTATCTAACACTTTTCATTGGCCTGTAATTGTGTATTTTAAACATTTAGGAGGTCAATATATGAAGAAAAGTATCATTTTCGTAATATTTACAACTTGACAGTGGAAATGCTATACTTTTTTTTTTAAAATGTAGACCGCTTGTGATCTCTCGACTAATTCTAAATACATAGTAGTTCAATCGGGTTTTAAACATAACAGCTACTATATCTAGGCGACTAGTTCACCTAAAACAGCATATCCATCTTTCCGGTTCTAGTGGTGCTATTTGCACAATGATGCTATCTTGTGGTGTTTGAGTAGAGTTTGACGAGCTTGTTTGGCTACAATCGGCAATCTTCTCACATGTCTCGATGAGACAGTGCCTGCAGGTCGGACATGACGAGTGTGAACTGAGCCATTTGTCTATACACCGGACATGGAATCCGTGGTGGCATGTCGGTAGCAGCTTCACACGCTCTTCGGATACAAACTCTGAGAGACATATGGCACACTCGGTGTCTAGACCAGGCAGATTCAACTCAGTAGAGTAACTTACTGTCTGAAAACGCTTCAAGGCTTTTCGTTTGACTCCTGTGTTCGTCAAGCAAACTGTGTTGTTGTCGCCAGCTTCAGATGGTACTAAATTGGAGCACCTCAAAGCACATCTTATTATAGAATTGAGTCCAAGTGAACAAACAAGTGCACATAAGAGGACTGATAGGACCATAACAACATTTGCATCAAAGTTGTTGTTATCACCTACATGTACAGATGGCGCCGGAGATGGTGATTGATCACGGGTATGAAATAGTAATCTTCTCGAGTAAGAACTTCCAAGAATTTCTTGAAAGATTTGAGTTGGTTTCATGGTGGGAATAGAATTAGTATTAGACATGATAAGTTAGTTTTAAGAAAGATGGGTGGTTTACTAGGAATTTTTGTTGAAGCTTGTTTATATAGAGGAAAGGTAAAGGTTTCAATTTATCTTTTTTTAGATATTTTAATGAGGAATAGCTTTTTAAATTTAATTTTAAGCTATAAAGATCAAGCACACACAGTAAGTTCCTTTACCTTTAGTGTCTTATTTTATCTAAATCATATGCAGCTTTGGTATAATGTCAATCATACCAGTTGCTGCAATGGTAGTGCCATGTGGCTGTGGCTTTAGCGAATCAAATCCCTCTGTATTGCTTCCAGGGACCCATGAGCTTTTACTGGAGCAGCCACAAACTTTCCCTATCTTTTAGATAACAACAATCATATAATATCTCCTTGTTCATTTCACTGAGATCTCATTGTGCCTTGGTATTTAGAGATTCTAATATATGTTTTACTTCCCTTTGAATAATTTAGCAAGCTATGCCACATACATTAGACTCATATGTGTTTTTCTTTTGAACTTTCTTGTTCTTGATTAGTTAGGTTCAAGGTTCCTTAGATAGTTTTTTCCTGGTGATAGATGTGCCTCAGCTATAATTGGTTAGATTGGGTTTCAGGTTTGATTTAACTTTTGTTTTGTTTTTTTCCCTGTTTGCTATATATTTTTTTTAACAGTGGTGGATGTGAAAAGTTGTGTGTACGGATGGAATATTTCCATTTAGTGAATTCTACTTATGTTTGGGGAACAGGAATCCACCCCTATCTGCAGTAACTCAAGCTTTGTCCATAGAGCAAACTAAAAGGACAGAATCCTCTCACAATCAATATTGTTAAAGGCTACTTTTATCTATAAAGATCACTCTACTAGCATTAATAATCACTTTCTCTAAATAGTTTTAATCTTTTTTTCTTTACATTACCTTTGTTTTAAATCAGAGCTAAAGCAATTGGTCCCATGAGTGTACAAATAGAAAATGGTTCTTTTTATGTTGCTTTATGTAATATCATCTTTCATTGGTTGCAAATTGTGAGGGTAATCTACATGAATCTAGTTTCAAATGTTTTTTTTTTGTAGCTCCCAAATCAAAGCAAGATTCTTTGAAAGGTGCTTGCTTCTGGTAGATCATTTTTTTCTTACTACTAGCTAATAGTTGGTTTAGTGAGGACATTAGATTTGGGAAGATTAGGTATCTTTGGTATGGAAAGTTGATGTTACATAGAAGGAGAGGCCTCTTTTTCTATCTTTCTTACCCGAATCACTCGGAAAAAGGATTCCTTTTTTCTTTTGTTTGTGCCAAGAAGGTTACATTTAGCTGGTACAAACAGGTGGTGGTCAATTGTTTGGTTCCATCTTTAAAGGAAATAAAGTTTACTTTTTATTGTATATGCTATAATGATTCTTTTGATTGGAATATCTTAATTTTGATACCTAATTCACTTTTTAATCAATTTTTTTGATTCTCATGACTATAAAACTGTAGGAGTAACAAGAATTGAGATGTGAAAACTGAAAATGTTGCAAAGAGAAACATCATTCAAAGTAAATTGGCCTTTCACTGTATTTTTGTGAATGACTCAAGTAAAATGTTACATATCGAGAGACTTTACGTCTTTCAGTAATTATCCTAGTTATATCGCGAGTTGGTGAGAATCGGAATGTTTATGGGAACTCAAGTAAGAGTTTTTCTGGATGCATCCATGTTGTGAAAATGGATTTTAAAGGCCATGAAAAAAGTTTCAGGAACATTATAATTTAATTTCTCTTTTGCTAGAAAACTGGAAATCTATTTACCATTATTGATGTTCAATCTATGACTTTTCTTGGTGGAACCAGTTCTTTATCATTACTCTTCAAAGCCAATTCTCAGTGTTAGTCTTTTGGTTAACTTTTGAGTGAAATATCTTATTTCCTACTAAATATCTTTTTTTCTCTCTTTCTTGATTATGCAGAGTAAATATCTATTTGTTCATCATTCCTACTAAATATATATTTTTTCATCTTGATAATTCTCAGTGTTAGTCTTTTGCTAAACTTTCAAGTTAATATCTATTTGTTCATTGTTCCTACTAAATAACCTTTTTGTCTTTTAATAATTTAGAGAATTTCATTTTGTGCTAGGATGAATAGGCATAGCCTATAGTGTAACAGCTCGTGTGCTTTATAACGGTATGTCGACAAACTTTTTTCTCCATTATATTATTCGCATCATTTCAAATAGTTTAAAGCTACTATATTTATTATATTACAAAAAGTTGAGACATGAATCTATCTTAATTCATTGAGGTCTTTAGTCCAACAAGTGGCCGGGATTTCCTTAAAGCACTAAGATACTCTTTTGAAACATTATCTTCCAAAGCTATACCATTGTCCTCTAGTGCTTATGTATTTACATAATGTATAACCTATAGTTCTCCCCCACCAAAAGAACATTATAATTATTGCAATGGGAATCACTGTTTCAATTACAATTGTTGCGGAAATTTGAACATCTTTAATGTTTTTTTCTGTAATTGTATTGATGTTCAACAGTTGTTCCAATAGTATTTCAAGGCAAATACAATTTCAAATGTTTGAACAATTTTGAACCATTAGCTGTTGCAGTAAGGGCATTTACTTAAGCTAAATCCGCAAATCACGGAAAATTTGTACTTACAGTACTTTTGTTGTTGCAGTTTTCACACTTTCAATGGCTACCTGGAAACCACAGTCTTCTGTTATTAACCAATAACCCTTCTTTTTTGTGCACAACCTCAATTATTATTAAATTCTCGCTTTTTTAGTCGGGAAATGCTGATTAATTGAACTTTTTAACACTTTATTTATATCTCACCCAATAAAAAAGGCCTAGGATTTTGAGCCTTATTTGAATCATCATTTGTTTATACATGTTTTTTTTTCTTCTTTGGTTTGATAACCTTGTTTATGACATGTTGCTGCCTTTTAAACTGCAGGATCTCCAAAATCTCATAGTTAGAAAATGTGGTCCTTATCTAAACTAGTAGTTTTTTTTACAGTGGATTGTGGATTCCAACGTGTATAGCTAGTTTTTGAATCACTAAGTTATCAGGATTCCATGTTTTATATTTGGATAATCTATGAAAACGACTAAGATAACAAGTTGATCATGTATTCTTTTATAATTGCATAATTTTTTTTATTCATAGAGATAAAATCACAGTTTACCAAATTTGTATTTTTTTCCTGTTTTCATACTATGAGTAGCACTGAGTAGGTTTGAATTGATAGCCTTAGCCTTTCCTTAGCTCAATTATCACTAGCTAGTGTACATACCGAAGGTGTGCACCTGTTGCACAGAAAAGAAGCTTAACAGAGTAAGTATATAACATCTAGACAGTGTTTTTGACGCAATTTGATTAGATGTTGGGTGAGTAAATTTTGAGGTATCAGCATGGTAATTGGTATAAACTGTCTGACTAAAGTTGCTGATGCTTGTGATGAAAATAATTGGAAATTTAATCATGATTTTTGTGATGGAGGTGAAGAATTTCCCACTTTTTGATTTTGGTATGTGACCTGTGGGGACAGATTCTCTTGACTAGGACGGTATTAATAAGTTAAGTCCACATTTTGGATAGTTTATTGTGGCATAGGTATGTTTGATGTCAAGGCTATATCCCATAGGATGGGTTAATTCACTTGACTGGTATTGACAATCTTACAAAACCACGTTTGGTATAGCTTGATATCTTACGAGATCCCCCAAATACCTTGGCATCATTACCGGAAACCATTTGTTCTTTCTAGTGATTGTGACACATAAGATAAGAATATATGAATAACACTTAACAGTCTTTGGTTATAGATGATTCTTATTGTTTTTGGTTTAGAATGCATAATTTTCATTTCACTGAAAAAAGTACTTTCACAAAGAGAAGTTTGATGAACTCATCTAGATGCTACTGGAAAGTGAAATATATTCTATCTGTGAACACTTTGTGCTACAAACCCAAAAGAAAGACATAAAAAAATTGAAGTATCTTGTATCTTGTGGCTATAGACATGAATCGCTACTTTCTCTAAGAGTGTTTACTATTCCTTCAAGTTCTAGAGGAGCAATACTGATAATCGCACTCTCTGCTGCTGGTGCAATTAGTACAATCACACTCTCTGTTGGTGCAATTAGTACAATCACACTCTCTATTGGTGCTTCTGCTGGTATTACCGTCACTTGATTAACTGGGTTGAAGTCACCTAAGATCTTCTCGCATGTCTCAACAAGACAGTGTCTGCATTTCGGACAAGTCAAATGTTGTTGAAGCCACTTGTCAATGCAACTAACATGGAAACCGTGGTTGCACTTAGGGAGCAGCCTGAGCTTTTCACCGGAAACAAAATCCGACAAACAAATGGCACACTCTTCGCCAAGCCCTGTGATCAGGTTCATCTCAGGTGAGTAACTCACGACCGGAAACATCCTAAGAGCTTTCTTCTTGATTCCTTTGTTTGATGAACTGTGTGGTGTTGAAATATTGGCGATAGGTTCGGAGATCATGAACCTTGCAGAGCGTCTGTATGCACAACGAATGATGTAATGTAACCCGATACAGCAGATGATTCCACAGATGAGGATCGAGAGAAGCATCAAAACATTACCATTAAGGTTGTTCTGATGGGTTGTGAGAGGAGTTGGTGCAATCGTAAGGACTCGTTCGGTGTTATGGTCAAACGGTTTGTGCAAAAGGAGCTTTCTAGAGACAAAACCGCCAAGGACTTGTTCATGGAAGGCTTGAGCTGAAGAAGGTAACTCATTTGCAGACATCTTTTTTATAACTTTGAAAAAGCTTTGGACCAAAGTCTCTCTTTTCTTCTCTCTGCTTTGCTTGGCTTTGTTTGGTTATTGCTTCTTAAAGTTTTGGTAATTCAAAGTGGTCTTATATATAGCTTGAGATGATTACTTAGTGAGGGCTGAGAAATTTTATAATTGGGGAGACTAATAACATTTATTTAAGAAAGTGGGGTTTTCTCATTATTTTCAATTATGTTTTAAGAGGACTTGGGACCCAGAAAGAGCTTTTTCATGAATTCTTGAGTGCTGATTGTGCATTTTTGCCCATACCTCCTCCAATCACAAGATACTTGAGTAGGGACTATAACTTTTTCAGTATTGAATTCTGAAATAATTTCTTTTTGTTTCACTTTAAAATAGAAAACTCTGTTTTATGATGTTGATTTTTGTTAAGTGAAGTGTTACCGACATATGGAGATGAATTTATGTGACTTGGTGTGAATTTTCGTCTCAGGAAATATCTTTTTTAGTCTTGATAATTCTCAGTGTTAGTTTGGTAAACTTTCAAGTAAATATCTATTTGTTCATCATTCATACTAAACATCTTTTTTTGACTTGTTAATTCTCGGTGTTAGTCTTTCGGTGAACTTTTAAGTAAGTATCTATTTTTGTTCATCATTCATTCTAAATATCTATTTTAGTCTTGATAATTCTCAGTGTTAGTTTGGTAAACTTTCAAGTAAATATCTATTTGTTCATCATTCATACTAAATATCTTTTTTTGACTTGTTAATTCTCGGTGTTAGTCTTTCGGTGAACTTTTAAGTAAGTATCTATTTTTGTTCATCATTCATTCTAAATATCTATTTTAGTCTTGATAATTCTCAGTGTTAGTTTGGTAAACTTTCAAGTAATATCTTTTTATTCATTGTTCATACTAAATATCTCTTTGTTCATTGATCCTACTAAATAACTTTTCTGAAGTAAATATCTCTTTGTTCATTGTTCCTACTAAATATCTTTTTTCTTCTCTTGATAATATAGGAACTTCATTTGGTGCTAAGCTGAATAAGCAGAGCCTATTGTGCAACAACACGGGTTGCTTTATAACGGTATGTCGACAATCTTTCTCTCTATTATAGTATTAGCACAGTTCTGAATTTTTTAAAGCTACTATGTTTATTACAACACAAAAGAAAGTTTAGACATGGATCTATCTTATTGATTGAGGTTAAGTGGACGAGATTTTCTTAAAGCACTAGGATACTATTTTGAAACATTATCTTCCAAAGCTATACCATTGGCTATTAGTACTTAAGTATTTACTAATTTACATACTCTCTTACTTTTAATGCTGTAAATAATATAAGGTAATTCTCTCCCACCAAAAGAACATTATAATAATTTCAATGGGAATTTGCTTTTCTTTATCTTTTTCAATTGAATGATAGCTGAAATTTTAACAACTTTAATGTTTCATTATAACTATATAGTAATTGAGTTGATGTCTAATGGTTATTCCACTAGTAAACTCAAGGTAAATTTCTAACAGGCCTCAATTATTGAGAGATTTGAACAATTTTAGACCATTAGCTGTTGCAGTAAGGGCCTTTACTTAAGCTATTTACGCAATTTATCATGGAAAAGTTGCACTTAAATCCACAGTTTTTATTATTTATCAAATAAATCTTCTTTTTGTGCATAACCTGAATAACTATTTAACTCTCACTTTTGGATTATTATTGAACTTTTCAACACTTTATTAAATATTCCATCCATTCAAAGGTGCCTAGGATCTTGAGCCCTATCTGAATCATCATTTGTTTATGTCATGTTTTGATAACCTTGTTTATGACATGTTGCTCTTTTAAAACTGCATGATCTCCAAAATCTAGCCAGTTAATAGTATTTTTTTACAATGGATAGTGAATTTTAGCTTGTTTACCTTGTTTTTAAACCACTCAGTTCTCAGGATTCTGAGTTTCATATTTGGAGAATCTATGAAAATGATTAAGATATCAAGTTGTTCACTCCATGTATTCTTTTAATCATAGAGATTGAATCAAAGTAGGCCAAGTCTGTAGTTTTTTCTTATGCTTTCCTACTATGAGAAGCACTGAGTAGGTCTAAATTGATAGCCTTAGCCATTCCTCAGTTCAATTATCACGGTATTTTCTTGCACTAGCTAGTGTACATACCTTAGATGTGCACTTGTTGTGGAGAAAGAAGCATAATAAAGTAAGTATATAAAATTTAGTCAGAACATTCACCATGGTCTGATACAAAGTTAAGTACCAATTTGCAAAGATGTAGTGTGAGTAAATTTTGACGTATCGACACAGTAATTGGTATCAACTGTAAGATTAGAGTTGGTGATGCTTGTGATGAAAATAACTGGAAGTTAACTGTGTTTGGTCTGATGGAGGTGAAGGATTTCTCACTTTTAGATGTTGGTGTGTGACATGGTGATGAATTATCTTGGTGGGGATGCTATTTATTTATCAAGTCGACATATTCGGTAGTTATTGTGGCATAGGTATCTCTGATATCAAGGCTATATCCCATAGGATATGTTTATTCACTTGACTGGTGGTTGAGAATCTTAAAAAACCAAGTTTGGTATAGCTTGATATCTTACAAGACTATGCATCCTCCAAACTAGCTTTTAGGTCTGACTTTTACTCATAAACTGAATCCAATTGAATGGGATGGGTCCATATCACTTACATATGGCAGATGTAATTTCGTTATCAGAATCGTGTGTTATTATCCTAATGGCTCATGTGTGTGGGACGGTTTTAAGGCATACAGGTAATGTATTAAGTGGGTCAATAGATGCATTTCTGTTTGTGACCTTTGTGCATTTGTCACTATCAAGTATATATGCGATAAGGCCTGGACCGGACTTGCATTCATTACTGGGTAACCATTATTGATGTCTAGTGACTCTTCGGTTATTTCTAATGATTGTGACACATAAGAATACAAGACTAGCACTTAAAAATATTTGGTTATGGATGATTCTTAATGTTTTTGGATAAGTAGGCTTAATTCACATTCCACTGAAAAAAAAGTAACTCAACAAAGACAAGTTTGATGAACTCAGTAAGATGCTACTGAAAAAAAGTGAGATATACTCTCTCTGTATACACTTTGTGCTACAGGCAAAAATGAAAGCCATGAAAAAAATTGATGTATCTTGTTTTTTTTTTTGGAACCAATCTATGGCTAGAGACATGACTTGTGCTCAGATCTAAAATCTTCTATCTATCACAAATCTTGAATTTATGATGGTTTCAAGGCATGTAGTAGCTTTCTCTAAGAGTGTTTAATCTTCCTTCAGGTTCTAGAGGAGCAATCCTGATGATTACGCTCTCTGTTGGTGTTACCGTCACTTGATCAGCTGGACTGAAGTCACCTAAGATCTTCTGGCATGTCTCAACCAGACAGTGTCTGCATTTTGGACAAGTCTGATGTTGTTGAAGCCACTTGTCAATACAACGAAGATGGAAACCATGGTTACACTTAGGAAGTAGCCGAAGCTTTTCACCAGAAGCAAAATCCGACAAACAAATGACGCATTCTTCGCCTAGACCGTACAAGTTCATCTCAGTTGAGTAACTCACAACCGGGAACATCTTAAGAGCTTTCTTACTGATTCCTTTGTTTGATGACCCACGTGGTGTTGAAAGACTAGAGATAGGCTCAGAGATCATGAAACTTGAATTACGTCTGAATGCGCAACGAATGATGTAATGTAAACCGATGCAGCATATGATTCCACAGATGAGAACTGAGAGAAGCATCAAAACATTCCCACTGAGGTTCTCATGAGTTATATGAGGAGATGGTGAAACCGCAATGGCTTGTTGAGTGTTGTGGTCAAATGGATTGTGCAAAAGCAGCTTTCGAGAGACGAAACCGCCAAGGACTTGTTCTTGGATGGCTTGAGCTGAAGAAGGTAACTCATTTGCAGCCATAATTTTTAATTTTTGAATTGAGATCAAAGTTTCTCTTATTCTCTCTGCTCTGTTTGGTTATTTGCTTCTTGAAGATTTAGGGAATTCAAAGTGGTCTTATATATAGCTTGATGATGATTACTTAGTGGAGAGTGAGAATTTTTTTAAAATTGGAGATGAATAATTGTTGTTTAAGAAAGTGTATTTTTTTTCATTTTTCAAATGACATTTGAGAGGATTTGGGTCCCATAAAGAGCTTATCCAATATCATGAATCCATTGAGTGCTGATTTTGCCATTTGGCCCATACCTCATCCAACCACAAGATGCTTGTGTAGGGACACTATCACTTTTTTCCAACATTGAATATTGTAATTATTACTTTTTGTCTCACTTTTAATTCGAAAGCTTTTGCTTTAAGACCATCTCTTTATTCTCTTTTATTCTTTCCACATCACTTTATTCTCCTTTCACATCATTTCATTTTTTTATTTCACATCCAACTCTACAATAGAAAAACAAATCATTTTCTCTTTCCTCCAACTCATTTTTTCTTTCTTCCACATCACTCCATCATAAAAAATTTATTTTATATTTATTTATTTTATCTTTATTATTTTATATATGTTATACATTTTATAAATACTATTACTCCTAATATATTTATAATCACACAAAATAATTTTTATAATGTAAAACCATAATTTGGTAGGAAATTTTGATTGCGAGATGGATCCGTAAGAATGTTGAAAATTGAAAAAAAAAACACCAAAGAGAGTGACAATGTAGGAGAAGAAATGAAAAGAGAGTGTTAAAACTTGAGATTTTTTTTGGTGTCCAAATGATATAAACGTAGGCTCTATTTATAGATGTTAAAAAATAAAAAATAATGGTATAAATTTGTTTATTTATTTTTGATTAATTATTAAGCAAAAATAGCATAAGAAGAATGGGAAAAATAAATAAATAAATAAAACAGCGAGCGAATCACAAGCCGCCACGTCAAAAGTTATGTGAGACCTGTCAGAATTTCATGGAAGGCAAAATTTGCCATTGTCGATTGAGTTGGCATTTTGCCTTTTGGATTTGCCTTCCTATTGAATGAAAATACACCATATTTGCCTTCCTATTGCATTTGGTCTAATTGCCTTGTGTTGATTCTTGGTAAGCTGGAATTTTCATATTTTTTTTATCAGGAGGAAGAAGAATTTGTCGTATCTTCTTCAGAGTTTAATGCTTTGCCTACAAAATGTAGTGTTGTAAAGTAGCCTTTGTGCTTTAGCAGTTGTCTCTCTTTGTCGTTCCATGTGTATGTGTTTGTGTTGCTTAATAATTCACTTTACTTTAAAATGTGATACTTCACAAATATTAATAAAATTTTGATTTATATAGTTCAAATTTCATTTTTAAGATATCATTTTTAAGATACTTCACAAAAAAAATCAGAGTGATGGTTATCTCTGATCATTTTAATATATTGCTACTCACTTCAAGAGATTTGAATTGTTGCGCTTTGTTAAAGATGTTTGTTGAATACTAGATGATGATCTATGCTATACGCGGGAACATAAAATTTACTATTGGTAATGTTTAATCAATAGTTAGAGAGTGTTAAATTTATTAAAACTAAGCTCACTAGTCATCAGAAAATGCTAAATTGGATAAATTTATTAAAACTAAGCTCACTAGTCATCAGAAAATGCTAAATTGGAAAAATTTAAGGGAATTGTAGATTGTTCAATCATATACAAAGATCATATAGATCTAATATATGGCTTATGTAAAAAATACTCTAAACATTTTCCGAAAATTTATCTAATTTGAAGGTCAGAATATTCTAATATATGTAAATATATAGTTCATTTGTAATATATGTTCAATGGTTTATTTTGTAATTAAGTATCAAACAAAAGTTTTTCCCCCTCTAATTTCTGAAATAATATCTACATGATTTTGATTTTAAAAGTTCATTGTTCTGGAATCTGGAGTGAGACTTTTTGGTGGGTACATATAGGTTTCCTTACATTGTATTCGTAGTGTCCCTATATTCATTGGATTTACTAAACTAATATGCATTAGATATGGGGAAATATCAGAATATCAGATCACAGAACTTTTTGGCTTTTTATATGTTTACTAAAGAGTTTAATATATTTTCTCTTTACGGGTAATATTTGCAAAATCCATTTTGATATTCCTAAAGCTATATAAATGTCTACATATGAATGGTTCTGTTTGTTTATATGCTTTTTTTTCTCTTGGTCGGCATTTATTTATTTGCTTATCTTTCAAAAAGACAAGGACGTTATTCGTTAGGATGCTAAACTTTTGTCACTTCCTTCTCCCAAATTTCCCCAACCTTAATACCAAAAGTCCCATGTTTCTTAGCTTCTTAATGCGTTTTTATTAAATTTGAATACTGTAGAAATTATATAAACTTATTTCGTTATATTATAAGTTTTTTTTGACATATTACGATTTATAAGTTCCAATCCAACTGTGCAAATATAATTGGAAGTGAGTCTCTCTTTGCATGAAAAAACTGAAGCTTTAACTACAACATTTCTCATATATATTCATATATATATATCGATATTTTTCAAGTTAAAGTGAACTATTTGAAATAGTAGTGGAATAATTGAACATAATAAAGGCATATACTTCAGTTTTGTTAAGACTGTAGTGTGGATACATCATTTGAGTATATGGGTAAGTTTATATAATGTCGCATTCCATTTTATTTACTTTGACACCATTTAATATATTTTCACACCATTTAAAATACCATCAAACTCATATATCATTTAGTGGAGGTTGGAATAATGCATTTTCACTTTTAACCAAGATTGTTTGTGTAGGTCACTAAATTTTGGTTACTATGAGAGTAAGCTTTCCCTTTTTCAATTAAAAATTGTTTTATAGGTTTAATGATTATTGGACAAGAGACTAATTGGAGTTAATTAGTGTTAATGAAATTTGTGGAGACAATTAGCCCACCAAAAGAGAACAAGTGTGGGATCCTTCTTACTTTTCACCCTCCTTTTTACTTTTCTTTATTTGCACTTTGAATTATTTTAATTAGTGATAATGTAGTAAAGCCATAAAAAAATATTTAACTTCTAAATTGATGCGCCGTGACAAACTAATTCTTGGGATGTTTACCTCCATTGTACAGTAGAGAATCATCATAAAAGATTTGGAACTTCACATAGCCATATGATTTTTAAAGATCCGATATGAGATCTTGTAACCGCGTTACATTTATATTTGGGTTTTCTGTTTAATACATATGCATATGCAAGTAGCGATTAACTACTTGAAAAGTATTTACCAAAAAACATGACCAAATTTTAGTATTTTAAAAGCTATTCTATTGGCTCTGAGTGACTTAATCTTATTGCTCTCAAAATTATTTGTCAAAGTGTATGACCTCCAAAGTCATAGTTTGTAATATTTTTATGTATTTCAATGAAAATACCTTCTAACAAAAAAAAAACATACGACCAAATAGAAAACTGAATTTAAGTTTTGTCATCTTTTTTTTTGGATTACGGACTTCGCGATATGAAGTTATTTTATTTCTTTTCGAGTTATCATTTGTAATATTAAGATAAGTAAAACCCATGTCCAATGTTGTTCCGCGAAGTGTAAGAAGGTCAATGTATCTAGGGTTTACAACAAGACATTTCATATAATACTCATGTTATGTAATGGAGAAACTTATCTCTGAGAGTTGCTTTACTCTCTTAATTCATGTTTATGATATCAATCGAAATCCCTTTTATTATTGGTGTTCTAATTAAGTTTTTTCCCTTCGTTTACTTTGGTGCACAATAAACTCCTTTCACGAGCTATATCATTTTCCTTCTCTTTTATCAAGCTCTTATAGAGCATGAATAAGCCTGTTTTGAAACTGCTCACATGTAAAACTTCTAACTACCCTAATTTTTTTAAATGAACAACAGCAAAAATTATTTCCACAACGTGTAGTCTCTTTTGGTACCAAACTTTGCCGATGTCTTGACTCTCTTGAGGACTCTTATATCTCTCACGTATCTGCTCAAACATAGTCACACAGTTCAAACTTAATATAACGTAAACATATGAGTCTTAATGCTCTAATCTTGTCGGGATTTGATCCGAAAAATCCACTAGTAGGTTTTACAATACTTGACCTTTTACCGAGATCGGTCATGTACGGCTTTTGAATTGGAATCCCATTTTTTTAGGCGCTGTTGAAAGGCTTTTAAAGCCCATGTCCAACTCCCCTCATTAGTATGATATTGTCCGCTTTGGGCCCAGGTGGTAAAGCCCGCACGGATTTATCTTTGGTTTCCTTCCCAAAAGGCCTCATACTAATTTGATTGAACATTACTTATATATTAGACCTATCTCGTCTAATCTTCAGATTTGGGATTTAGTTTGCTATCCCAACAAACCTGCCCTCAAACCAAGTACCATACAAACTTGGCCTTCTACCTCCAGCGAAACTTGGCGCCCATCTTGTACCGCCGTAATCACCAATGAAACCCGCCACCTAACCTCCACATAGTCAGGAAGACTTTCGACACAGGGTACCGGCACCCCTATTCGCGAGGTCACCTTGAGGAATCTCCTCCCACATCGAACACGCCCACACCCACTTCTCCAGGTCCTCTTTCGAACCAAAGCTCTGATACCATGTTGAAAGGCTTTTAAAGCCCATGTCCAACTCCCCTCATTAGTATGATATTGTCCGCTTTGGGCCCATGTGGTAAAGCCCGCACGGATTTATCTTTGGTTTCCTTCCCAAAAGGCCTCATACTAATTTGATTGAACATTACTTATATATTAGACCTATCTCGTCTAATCTTCAGATGTGAGACTTAGTTTGCTATCCCAACAGGTGCTTTAACAAAAAGACATCATGATAATGATTATATATGATAAAGAAATTTATTTTGTGGTCAGAAATATATCAGCAAAAATGCATATTACATTGTATTTTTGTTAGGAATATGACTTCTTTAGCTTACTTTTTTGTTCTTCTTCTACACTTTAAGATATAGTTTCATATATTGAGAAATTTATTTTCCATAAATTGTTTATTTTAAGTAGGATATGTAGTATTAGTTTCATAACCACTCATATTCTTTACATGTGAGTAGTCTCTTTACCCTTGTAAAATTATAGCTCATATTTGCCTGACTGCTTGAATCTAATTTTACACTAGGTTATAGCTTATATTGGTGAGATAATTATAAACATTCGAATCCGAAAACACCAAGTTAAACTCTTTGATATATCATGGTTTTTACAGATTTTCAACCATGATATAAGTCCATTATCTAGAGTCCTTTTGGTGTTTTTTGAGTCTTTTTTTTTTGTTCAACTTATTTCATTCATTCAAACCTTAGTAGCCTTACATAGAGAGAATAAACATCCTCTAATCTCAAATACAACATACATAGAAGCATAAAAACATGAAAAGAGATAAATTGTTCATCGCAAAAGATGAGGGACAACGGATCCGAAACCAGTCTCGGATGCGTCAAGCGAGGTTCCATGACAAAGTCAGAAGCTCTAGAAGGTATCACTTGCAGTTGTGATTTTGAAGTTGGGATCCTACCTCCTACACTCGTCGAGACGAGTTTGGTTACTACTTCTAGACCCAAAACGTCTACAAAAGCTAGCAAATCAGTAGGACCACTCTTAGAACCTTTCGGTTCAAGGCTTAAGCCTACGACCACTCTTGAGAAGAGGGAAGACCGTGTAGTATTTATATTCATTCTTATGCAAACCACCATTCTAATCCTAGTTAAACAACTAGCTATTACCTCGGCGGTATTGTTAATCTGAATAGAGAATGACATATAAAGGACAAAGTAAACCAAAGGAGGAGGGCTACAATCAATCCTCCATGGTATCAATAAAAGATTTGCTATACCAAATCCAGAAAACACTAGACTACCCTTGAAAGAGATGTTAGTGGACTCACCATCAAGATTAGCATTGAAAACGAATGTGTAGCACTCAGACTCACAAGCAATTAGTGAGATTACCCTTGATAGCAGATTTGACCAAAACCATCGGCAGAGCTTGGTTCGGTTAGTTTTCATTACCACAATAGAGAGCTTAAGACTGATCGTTGCTAACTCGAAGGTCTGTTTGTCGGCTAGAAAACCTACCAGACTATCGAGCCAACTCCAGGGCTGGGACACATTAGGGGCGAAGTTTGGGGCGGTGAACCTCGAAACAGAAGGCCTTAGCGGAGGCTTAATCGTCAAAATTTCCACCGGAGGCAAAGCTACCAACGAATCTAATGTAACCGCGAGGTGTAAGGTGGTAGGACTCTCCAAGCTCGATTTGGAGGCCAAAGATTTTAATGAGCACTGTAAAAATTCACCGGATCTACGAGAATCTCTGGCCGATATGATTTCTCTGGATGAACGGCACGGTAAGACCTCGGTTATAGATTTGGATGGTTGGGAAAGATGGTGAACCTAAGGAGCCGCTCTCGCTCCGGCACTGACCTCATCAGACGCAAGGACAACAGATTTAGGCATCTTGTCCTTTGAGACACCATAGAATCCGTCGAGAAGCTGCTGCAGAGCAAGAGGGGCCAGAGACAAGAGAGATTTGTATACATGTCACAAGGTTTGTCAAGAGGAGCCGCTTGTATGAGCAGATCCAGAGGGGAAGCGTGCGGCGGTGGCTCTGGATCTGGATCTGGCAGAGGGTGCACTAGCGGCGGAGCCATCGAGATCTCGATCAACACCAAAGTCAAGAGAGGCATGAGAGAAAGGAAGAAGAGGGAGAAAGGAGAAGATTCTCACCGACGGGTGAGAGGCCACGCCGGCGGCGGCGGCAAAGGAGGAACCCTAGTCGCAAATAGTTTTTTTTCTCACCTTTTTCTCTCTAAACAACTCTTCTTGTTTTGCTTTTCGAGTCATTACTATTATTATTATTAGGTACAAAGACGTGTGGAGCATAATTGGTGTTTACTGGATCATTATGGAGCATTGTGGAATGAACAATCGAAGTCGCAAGTTCGGATTGAAGATTTGAAGAGCATGTCGAGCGACAAGGACATTAGTGTCGCTCGACACGAAGAAATATGGAGTGTCGATCGACAGAGTTATGGTGTCGCTCGACACGGTCAACTTTGCGACCATAATATCAGAATTGGAAGATTTCCATTTTTGCCCCAGAAAGGCCCAAATGTTTGCAATTAAGCCCATGGTGGTTTTGTACCCTATATATATAGATGTTTTAAGCCATTGTTTAGGCTAAGCTTTATTTTCTAAGAGATATTTTATACTAAGAGATTATTATTCATTACTATGTCTGAGTAATATCCTAGTTAGGTTTTAGGGGTTTTTAAGGATGAATAAGAGCTGTTAGAATTTATTTACTATTGGAATTTGCATAATATTTTATTCTTCACTTTGATTGCTTTAAACTCTGATTTAGGCCTGAAATAGGTATCCTAGGTTGTTTAGTATATGCGACAGCATTATTGAATTACGTGAACTGAATCATAGGTGAGCAAAGATTCGATTCGCAATGACAGTTGGCTTTGGATCTTTGTGAACAATCGAACCTGATTTTAATGCTTGTTTATATCAATCTGATTTAGCAACGATAGTTGGTTTTCTAGGGTTTAAACATAGATAATATTTGCAATGATAGTTGATTTATTTTATATTAGTTTCGAGTTCTAGATTTGCACTTCATAATTATCCTGATAGTAACTTTATTCTTCAATTTGGAATCATTCCTGCGAATTCCCTAAGGCTTAGCGTTTGTCTTATATTGAATTTAAAGCACTGCAATCATCTCTGTTTACTGTTTCTGCAATAGTTTATTTTACATCTTTTCTGCTTAGCTTAATCTGAACTTTAAAATTTATTGTGTTATCTGATTCCCTGTGGATTCGATACCCTAAGTACTGCATATGATCTCTTAATTTGAGAGAGTAGCTCTAGGAAAATTTAAGCATATCGCTCTTCAGTCCATATGAGTAGGATGTTTTCAAAGGGTTTGGAGAATCTTAATGACTTCGAAGGAGTCTCAATATAATTATTATAGAAATACTGTGGGCTGGAAATATTCCGTTTAGATTTTCTTAGTAGTATGGTGTTTTCGGGTTCATATAACGGAATCTAAGAATTTATATTAATTTTTTTTAACAAGATATAAATAAATAAATGCAACATAAAACTTATGTCGGTCCCGAAAAGAGTACGAGTGTTCCTTTGGCTTGTAGGGAATTAAGTTATAATGACAAATGCGGAGCAAAAGAGGTGTCATCTATGCGCTGTTGATATATGCTAGGTGTGTAAAGGAGGAGTGGAGACGATTATTCACGTTCTTCGTGACTGCCCGGCGATGGCTTGTATTTGGCACATAATTGTACCTACACGGAAGCGACATAAGTTCTTTACGGAGTCGCTACTTGAGTGGTTGTATGCGAATTTAGGCTCGGGGAATACGTCGAGTGATGGAGAATGGCCAATTATGTTTTCAATGGCAGTTCGGTGGGGTTGAAAGTGGAGGTGCAGAAATGTGTTTGGGGAGAATAAGAAGTGTCGCGACCGAGTATTGTTTATCAAGGAGCTTAGTAGGGAGGTTAGTTTGGCGAACTTGAAAGCTAAGGGACAGATTGGCAGGCCGGGTAGAGTGGAGAGGTAGATTGGATGGGTGGATCCGAGAGAGGAGTGGGTTACGCTCAATACGGACGGTGCTTCGCATGGCAATCCGGATACATCTACTGCAGGATGTGTTATAAGAGATAGTATGGGTACTTGGAAAGTAGGTTTTGCTGTAGGTATTAGGAGATGTTCGGCGCCGTTAGGAGAGTTGTGGGGTGTTTATTGCGGGCTATACTTGGCTTGGGAGAGGAGGGAGAAAAAAGTGGAGTTGAAAATTGATTCGGAGATGGTGGTCGGGTTTCTTACGA
Organism: Draba incana; assembly: GCA_963576765.1. Lineage (NCBI taxonomy): Eukaryota > Viridiplantae > Streptophyta > Magnoliopsida > Brassicales > Brassicaceae > Draba > Draba incana. The sequence continues at coordinate 56,130,090 of OY755202.1, read as the reverse complement.
CCGGGATTGGGGATTCCCACCCGGTCGAATATGCGTGTAATTGTTTTAAATTTTAATTAATAACCGGGAGCTTCGTGATCCACAAAAAATAATAATAGGAAAAACATGTCCTCGAAATTCAAGAATTGACAATTATAGAAAATCAATATCAAATCAATATTTGATATTTTCTTATGCATGTCTATTATTGTTTTTTTTATCACTTCGATATTCGGGTTGAAACCCTAATTTTTGTGGGCCCGAAGTCAGCTTAAAATTTATTCTCTTTGAGAATATCATTTACCGAAAGAGATTAAACTATTATCGTTTTTTTTATATTTATATAAGGATCATAATATATTCAAAATCTAAAGTGGAAACTGGTGATTCCACACGAGTTTTAGTTTCCGATTGTGTAAAACCCCAAAAGAAAGATAAGATCTGAGTTTAAAAAAAAAAATAATAAATAGGATTAACAAAGAAGAAAATCTGATTTTTTATCTAGTAATATATATTAAATATTAGGATTTTGTTTCATAAACATGTACATGATAGTTTATAAATATAAACATAAACATATCTATGATAGTTTATTACAATTAGGGGTGGGCAATTCGGTTTATTTTCGGGTTCGGTTTGTTCGGTTCTAGGAAAACAAGAGTCGAACTCAAACCGAACTAACTTTTGTTCAGTTCGGTTTGGTTTAGTTTAAATATGGTTTGCTTTTAGTTTGGGTTTGTTTCAATTGACTTTTTGGAAAAAAAAACAAAATATTTCAAAAATTTGTTATAAAATTTAGAGGTAACTAGTTTAATATACACACATTATTGATAAATTTAATCAATTGTAATGAAATTTCAACATTGGAAAAGAGAAATAGAAAAAAAGATACGATAGTTTGGAGGCTAAAAGAAAAACAAAATTTTATAGGCTAAAAAATTACTATTTTAACATGAAAAATTAATTATTTTGAGAAAATAGAAAAAAAAAAAAATTATTATATGTGATCTAATGAATCTAGTTATAGAAACATATCTATAACATTATAATATATATAATGAAATAATTTGATAAAAAGCACATTGGTTTATTTTCGGGTTTGGTTCGGGTTCGGTTCGGTTCGGTTTGTTCGATTCTAGGAAAACAAGAACCGAATTCAAACCGAACTAACTTTGGTTCGGTTTGGTTCGATTCGGTTCGGTTGGTTCGGTTCGGTTTGGTTCGGTTCGTTTAATTTGCCCACCCCTAATTACAATGTTCCTTTCTAAACATCTTCTATCTTTTTCTTTATATATCCAGCTCATTATAATTGATACATGTACACTACTTAATTTTAGATTTTATTTTCTATCTTAAATATGAAAATAATATTATTCGATGTCAAAAATATATTTCTTCTTTGAAATTTTTAATATTACGATACTATGACTCTCAACACCTTAATTTGGTTTCTAAAAACTAAATAATACTTTTGTAATTCATATAGTTAAAGTTTAATCTTTTAAATTTTTGTTGGGCGCACAATGTATAAATGTGTAAATGTTTAAAATTTTAAATAAAACCCGGCGCATTTGCACGTGTCATAATCTAGTATGTAAACAAAATGATATAGTTACTTTTAACCAAAACATTATACGCATCTTGCGGATTCTAAACTAGAACCAGATTTTTATTCAAAATAATAAAATGATAATTCCACAAGACAGTAAAGATCTTGGTCTATGATAATGATTTACTGAAATGCATATTATCTATAACAAATTCTTACTATAGGTATGATAGAATAATGACTAAACCTTCTTGTGACTCACATGGCTCTTCTTCCCCAACATTGGCTTAGATAAATAGAAGGCCAAATCACTGATTGAAGTTGTAGCCGTTCATCCAATCCTCATTTGGATCATAGGCCAAATTTGGATAAATGACCTCACGATCATTGCCATAGACTTGTTCAGGTTCTTTCTTGTTCATCTCGTAATCCACTTGAGGAGGAAACTGGTATTGTTGCTGATGTTGCGGCTGGAGATGGTGAGAAAATTGGTATTGTTCAGGTTCTTTCTTGTTTATAGCGTAATCCATTTGATGAGAAAATTGATATGGTTGCCTCTGTGGTTGTGGTTGCTGCTGCTGATGCTGAGGATTGTCTAAATAGGGCAAACGAGGCAGAGGATTGGTCATGAACTGATTATTGTTCATTGTAAAGAAGGCATTGGGGTGCTGGTTTTGGTTGATTATCGGGTTCAAGGCTCGATCGTTCACAAGGCTCTTCATCGGTATTGAAGAGTAAGCATTGTTCGGGGCTAGGAGAGACGAGGGTTTATAAGCAGTGGAGCGACCAAATTGATCATTGCTCGGGGCTAGGAGAGACATAGGTCTATACGCATTGGACCTACCAATCGCTAGAGTGTAAAGAAACCTCTCTTGATAGTGCTTAGCACTAGCCCAAGACCGTACAATCCCGAGAAACCCGAAATAAACAAAAGATCCTCTAAGTATGATGAAGAAATATGGAAGGACTTTTAGAGAATACTTGAAAGACTCTTAGAGAAATTTAGAGAACTTATGAACTTGAACACTCTTTGTTTGAACTTATTCTTTATTCACTTGTTCAAATTTCTTATGTTCTTGTATGTTACAAATGAGAAGGGTGTGGAAGTATTTTTAGCCTCCCAAAGATCTCTCACTAATTCTCTAGATTATTCTACTAACCTCCTTACTTCCTAGATTTTTTACAAGTTTCTAGACTTCTCTATAATCTCTAGATTATTACCTTACTATCTTACAACTATCTAGATATCTTTATTAACATCTAGATTATTTATCTTACAATTATCTAGATTATTCTACATTCTTATCTAGATAATTAACTAAAACAATTCTCTAGAATCTCAAAGGAGGTGATGAGATTATATGATGTTTTTAGAGATTTCTAAACTATTCATTAAGCTAAACCAAAATCAAGTTTAATTTTAATACTCCCCCTTAAACTTGATTTTGTCAACCATCCCGAGCTTCGAACGAAGTAACTCGAACTGTCCCTTCGGTAATGACTTGGTGAAGATGTCTGCAACGTTGTCCTCACTTCGAACCTCCAAAGCTTCGATTGTTCCATCAAACACTTTCTCTTTTATGAAGTGATGTTCCAGCTCAATATGCTTCGTCCTTGCATGAAACACTGGATTATTAGCCAACTTGATAGCACTTTGATTATCTCTATAGATTGCAGTCGCTTTATTGATTGGCTTGAACAAATCTTCAAGAAGCCTACAAAGCCATATACATTCTTGAGCTGCAAGAGTCGAAGCTTTATACTCTGCTTCAGTGGTAGACAACGACACTGTTGGTTGCTTCTTGTTGCACCACGAAACACTTGTGTCTCCACATAAGAACACATACCCTGAAGTTGACTTCCGGTCATCTAGATCTCCACCAAAGTCAGCATCCGTAAAACCATGAAGGGAAATCTTGGCATTGTACTTGTACACCAGACCCATGCCAACAGTTTTCTTCACATACTTCAAGATCTTCTTAGTTGCTTCGAGATGTGGCTTCCTTGGTGCCTGCATAAACCGACTTACAAGACCTACAGCGAAGGCAATATCAGGTCTTGTAATGGTTAAGTATAAGAGACTTCCCACAAGAGAGCGATAAGGTCAAGGATCGAGTAGTAATGACCCTTCATCACGCCTAAGCTTCATGTTCACATCCATAGGAGTAGTACGTGTCTTCCCTTCGTGTACTCCAAACTTATCAACAATCCTTCTTGCATAACTTTGCTGGCCGATGAATATTCCATCCTTAATCCTTTCAACTTCCAAACCAAGGAAGTTATTCAACTCACCCAACTTCTTCATCTCAAACCTTATCGACATATCCTCTTGTAGACGAGCAATTTCTGCCTCATCATTCCCCGTAATTATCATGCCGTCTACATATAGTAGAACTACCACATGGACTCCTCCATTTTTCTTCACGAAGAGACTCGGATCAGAATTCGATGGCACATACCCGCAAAACTGAAGAAACTGAGCAAGCTTTCCATACCAGGCTCGTGGAACTTGTTTTAACCCATACAGAGCCTTCTTAAGCTTGCACACATAATCAGGATGCTCTCGTGATTTGAAACCAAGTGGTTGCTCCATAAAAATATTCTTATCAAGCTCACCGTATAAAAAAGCATTCTTCACGTC